>WEIV01009122.1:2885-32596 GCA_013390005.1 Calyptomena viridis
TACAGTAGAATGAAATTAGAAGGTAGTCATTAGAGCTCAGCAAAGGTAAACTGAGTTTACCACCACAAGAAGAAGCAATTAATCTGAGTTTAAGAGAAAAACCTGACAAGTAGAGGGAGTAGCATTTTCAGTGTAAAGAAAGGTAGACATTCTATGATTTGCTATGAATCACAGAACAGCAGATTAATCTATGTCCATCTCAGGAAGACTGGTGGTGCTTTGCTGCTCGTTAAAACCATCCAGAGAGTTGTCATGATGTGCATTTTATGGCTCTACAACTTTCCAATAGTATTTACAATAGTTAATAACATGCCAATTCTGTTCCCATTGCTTGAAGTAACAGCCTTTCTACCTTAAAATTGCAAATTAATGCCTATGAGTATCTGCTGGGGATACTTCAAACTCGCAGAAATAGACTAGGAAAAATAGAAATAGGAGTAGGGGATTCTTCCAAAGGTAAAATTAATTTGATAATCTGGTAGCAGCAGACTCTCATCCAGCTGGAAAATATGAATGTGGAAAATATGCTTATCAGAGAAACAACTTCCAAATGATTGCAGAAGTTAAATAGAAAAATGAAAACCAAAAAATGCCTCACAAAAAAAACAAGCCTTGTTTCTTCTCATTATTATGTTCAGCCTGTTGTAACAATATGGTCTGTATTTTTCTCATTGGCCAGCTACATCTTATGTTGAGGCTAAATCTGGGTTTGACAACTATGTGACCATGAACCACTGAAGTCAGTAAGAAATTGTTCATCAATCTCATCTGTTTTCCAAGGCAGAAAGATTATATAGAAGCCTGGAAGATAAGCAAGCTAATGTTTACATCTCAAACACCAATAGCCAGACTGCTGCAGAGCCAGCTATGGATTGTTGGTAACAATATGGTGTGAGAAAGAGCAAGATGTGACTGGAGAAAAAGCCATACGGAAGTAGGACATTGCTTTTCTGGGACAAACGTCCTTGTCTAGCTCCTGAAGATAAGCACAACATACTGCAATGCCAATGCAGAAATGAGACCAAGAGGCAGGCATGGACTGTAAGGAACAGGACCAACAAAGACCCCCAAAACCCTCCGACCTACTTCCAGAAAGGTCTAGTGGAATTGATGGTGCATGACAAATAGCATAGAAAGTGAGAAAATTTTCTCCAAGACAGGAAAAACTTATCTATAAAAGGTGCCCCCACCAAGCCCCAGTGCATATGTCCCAGGACCCTGGACAGTGCATCAACTGGACTGATGCTGGAGCCAGGATGGTGATCTCTTCCTTTCCTCCCTTCTCTGTATCTCTCCCTCTTTAATCCATCCCACTCTCTTTCCCCTTTCACTCTACACCTTTATCCAAAACCCACTATTGTGGACTTATAGAGGTCAGGGACTAACAACCAATTTCCATGCCAAGTGTGGAATTTGCTAATAAAATTTTGTCAGTTTTTGTAGGCCCTTTGGCATTCATTATTCCTTTCAGCCATGAACATCTATAAATCTTAGCTGCTCCCTTCTCTTTAAGGATGAGATGTCACAGATTACAAGGTCATTTGAAGAAAATGTCTTGGCAGGAATGTTAGTCAAAGTATATAATTGTCCTGCTCTTTTTCTGTGGGTAAAGCTTACTTAATTCATGGGAGATCAAGGGTTTTGCAGCAATTTTCACAAGTTATCCAACTCCAGCTTTCTACTATATAGCTACCCAGTTAGACTTGTTTTCCCCAGGATTATTTTATTCTTTATCTATTTATTTATTTATTTACTGACAAAGTATGCCAGAAACCCTGACACAGTTTTCCACTTGTTGTGTTATATATTTTTATTTTTATCCAAATGATGATAACTGTATTTTGGGTACAGACAGTGCCAGTAGCTTTTTTTCTTCTCATTATGAGTGGATTCTGAGTCTAGGACAAAATTATTTTATGACTAGGGCTCTTATTTGTGAGATTTATATCCAGAGATTACTTTCTCCATCCAATTTTAAGTAGTATATTATTGAAAAATCCTCTTCCAAATAGTAATTTCATATAGGAAAATGGAAATTCTGTTCTGTAAATGTTCAATTTGCAAAAAAAAAAATCTTTTTATATAAGTCTTAAGAACAGAATGCAAATAGTACTGGATTTGTGAACCAGAATTTCTTTTTTTGGAAAGGGAGAGGTGTTTGATTACCTAAGTTCAATCAGTATAACATAATTTTCTGACTGTGAAACATTGCACAAAAATGCTAGATACTTGCACCAACATTATTAAAGTTAATAGCTGAGTTTCTTATGAGTAATCCACTAAGGTAAATTAAGACTCTGTTCCCCTCAATTTGAAACAGTAGTACCATTCAGGTTTTGATACCCAGCTCACTTCGAATTGATGTTTTACATCCTTTTTTTCTTCTTTTTTAAATCTCAGTGAAACTTCAAGAAGCTCACAAAACCTTGGAATAAACATATACTTGTTGGAGTTTAATTATTTATAGTGGCTTGAGGGAATATAAATGAACACAAGGCAAGCAATAGAAGGCTAAAATCATTGGTTAGTCTTTTTTTTTTTAATTATTATTATTTTTACAATTTTTAAAGAAACTGAAAACACTTCACAACCTTTGATTTGTCCACTCTGTTATGTTTAGAATATCTTTATGCATAAATTCTGTTTGCCAATGTTACCAGTGATGCACTTCAGCATTTTGAAAGGATTTTGCTTCCATATCCAAAGGACACTAAAAGGAATACGTATTTCAGCTCATTGATCCTTGTGGGTCCCTTCCAACTCAGAGTATTCTGTAAAATTACAGTGAAAGCTCAGCTTTGTCAAATGTGCATTTTAAAGCAAAAACAAATTATGACCTCTCTAAGAAATTACATTAACCGAAAAAAAAAAGAAAAAAATAATCAAATCTGTAACACAAGACGTACTGATAATGCAACAAAGTCATATAAGATTTACAAACACGTTACAAGGACATTAAAAAATGCTGCATGTATAATTTTGGGACATATTTTGCTTCTGGTTGGCTGGTAATGTTCATGACTGTGTCATTTAGCATAGAAAAAAATTATTTTCAGATAGTCTGAAGGTATTTACAGTTCTAAACAGAATTTAATTGTTCTTACACGAATACTGTTTTAAAAATTGTACTATTATTTGGCCAATGTAAAAACGCCTCAACTATTCATGCAGACCTGCTTTTTGACACTGTTGAGAAGAAGATGTTTTAACCTAAGTTAGCATAGGAATACTGTGTAGTTTTTTCCAAATTTAGTGTTATGTTAGCAGTAGTTTTGTGTTTACAATAAAATTGCCTTTGAGTGAATGTTGCAATGTGTGATTAGCATGTATTTCTCACTGTATATTATTGTTCTGTTACATGGTATGTGCTGTTATAATGTGCCTTACCCCTCGCCCCAGATGGTTTGTTCCCTTCCTTTGTCCTCCCTTCCCATTGGCTGGAGCCCCTATAAGAACCAGGGGCCGGAAATGGGAAGGGCTCTTCCCTGGTTGTTCCCAGATAAGCTTGGACCCTCCAGATGGTCTGTTGCCTCTGGAGAGAATAAACTTATATTATATGTAACCATGGAGAGCTGCCAGCACCTTCTTCGTCCTCCGTTTCCCTCAGCCATCCCCTGGGGAGTGCAGGGGCACACTCACCCCTCAGCAAGCCCTGACAGGGGAAGGCTACAAGTGAACACTGCTTTCCCTCAGTGCCACAGTCTTCAGTGTTGTAATGTTTGGAATGAATGGACCATATTTCTTTTGCAGCACTCACTGCAGCTAGACTTCAGATTCTTGTATGTTATTCATCTATGGGATTACTCTCTTTACCGTTTACATCATATTATTAACATCCCTGTGAAGAACTTACCTGTGAGATAGGCATCCTTCCCCACAATATCAGATTTAAATATGGCAATCATCCTGAATTCAAAATATCCCAGGTTTCAGAATTTTTAATGAACTGAACATAGGGAAAGTTGGGGTTTTTTTGTCACATTGTACCTTATCTAAACAGACAAAAAAATAAATAACAACAACAAAAAAGAAATAAAACTAAAGTGATTGATCATTTCAAGCTATAATAATTCTTACACAGTTGAAAAGAAATAGAATGTTTTCTCTCTGCTGTCCAGAACAAAATAAAAACACTTGGGATTTCCTAAGTGCAGTTTACAGATGACTCTGGACTGAGGTTCAGCAAATACAGGTGTTTTGTCTGTGCAAAGGTTATCTTGCCTAAGCTCATCTCTTCTGAGCAAAAGAGGTTGTTGACATTTTTAAGAAAATCTATAGCAAGCTGAAGTCCATGAGGGAATCATAGCTTTAATTTGAACCAACTGGGTAGCCTGAAAAAATCTATTTGATTTAACAAAGAACAGAAAAATATGCTAATACTAAGGCATAAGCCTTGACATGGGGTGCTAAAATCCTACAGCAGTTCATAAACCAAGCCTGCTGTAAAAAATCAATGTCTTAGCCCTAAGTGTTCAAATCAGTGTATACGGGTATTAGTCATATGAATCCTAACAGTCAATAAGATTTCCATATATCTCCAAACCATGCTTTGAAAATACACTTCTTATCTGGAGCTGTCTGAAGCTGATGGGGGAAAAAAATTCCTCTTAATTTCACTGTGTAGTGAATAGGCCACCTGTTAAGAGCACATCTTTTCTAGGCACCATCCCTAAGAAATCCATTATGGGACAGCCACACATATTTTAGTAAGGAAGGAAAGATTAGAGAGTTTCAAAATAATCAGATAGGTGCTTTTGCTTGACATACGCAGGATGGTTTTGTAAGTGGAAGCGTGTTTCCCAGGCCAATGTTAAATGTTAAAGTCATAATGAGTACTGAGTGCAACTTTGGACAACTTAGTCATAACAGATTAATTACTAAGTTCTAAGAAACTTCTTATTTTATTATATAACAAGAAAAAGAATGCAGAATTCCTTTATGAAAGGGAATCTCCATTTCGACTAACTGAATCCTGACAGTGGGTTTCTTTTTTGTTTTTTTTTTTTNCTCATGATTACATCCAGACCAAGTTCCGTAGATTTGTAATACGTAAGCCAGCGTTCAATAATAAAAATAAAAATCAGATGCCCCATTGCTAAACACCTGAACATGCAATTTACCAAATCTAGCTGATGTTTTTCATTGACCAATTATTGCTCTACTAAATGTCACCCAGCTTGTTTGACAAACTGAATACAATAGCATCACTATATAATTTACAGTTTTCTCCTTTGTAGGTTTATTCTTTCTGACTAAAACAGCCACAGACTCAACTAAAATAGTGAAAAACTATTTGAAATTTAGGGACATTCCCAGTGAGTGCCTGTGGAATACTATTCTCAAATAGGATTAAGAATTAACCACTACAGATGTATTGGGCTTCATCTAGAAAAGTTGCATTCACAGTCATCCGAAAAAAAAAAAAGAAAAAAAAAGAAANTGGTTTTGTAAGTGGAAGCGTGTTTCCCAGGCCAATGTTAAATGTTAAAGTCATAATGAGTACTGAGTGCAACTTTGGACAACTTAGTCATAACAGATTAATTACTAAGTTCTAAGAAACTTCTTATTTTATTATATAACAAGAAAAAGAATGCAGAATTCCTTTATGAAAGGGAATCTCCATTTCGACTAACTGAATCCTGACAGTGGGTTTCTTTTTTGTTTTTTTTTTTTGTTTTTTTGTTTGCTTGTTTGTTTTTTGGTTGGTTGGTTGATTGGTTTGGTTTGTTTTAATTTATGTTGTTATTCTAAGGGAAAAAAAAATAGCCACAACTGTCATTATTTAAAAAAAAAAACCAAAACAAACAATCAAAAAACAGAAAAACCCCCACAACTCTCCCACCAACAAAAAAAAACACTAAAAAAAACCCAGGAAAAACCTTCACCAAACTTACAAAAAAAAATTCCAAACTTACGTGGAAATATTCTGCTCATTAAACATCTACAGATGTTTAATGGTTTTTGATTCCATTCACACTATGGCAGCTCTTTCATAGTTTACAGGATGATTCCTTGGAAGAGTTAGTAGGAGAGTAGTGTGAAAGATGTTTTTGCAAATATTGTTCAGAGAAGCCAGGTTTCTCTGTTTATACTACACNATGTCACCCAGCTTGTTTGACAAACTGAATACAATAGCATCACTATATAATTTACAGTTTTCTCCTTTGTAGGTTTATTCTTTCTGACTAAAACAGCCACAGACTCAACTAAAATAGTGAAAAACTATTTGAAATTTAGGGACATTCCCAGTGAGTGCCTGTGGAATACTATTCTCAAATAGGATTAAGAATTAACCACTACAGATGTATTGGGCTTCATCTAGAAAAGTTGCATTCACAGTCATCCGAAAAAAAAAAAAGAAAAAAAAAGAAAGACTGAGAATATTAAAATAAGGCTTAGGGACATGTCTTCTTTTATTAAGTGTAAATATCTGCAGGAGGTAGTCTCCTGATCTCCTTTTAAAATCTAAAATTATGTAAGAGGAATTATTCCTTTTGTTTCTAAGATTGTGTTTCAGAGCACTTCCATCCATGTGGCAACAAACTCTAGATTCTCTTCTAACAAACAGCACAAAAGTGTAAGTAGCTGCATGTCCTCTGTTACTTCTCACCCTTGCTTTGTCTGCTTTGTCTCATCTGGAAGGAAAGGCCATGAAACTGTCTCACCTCCAAATGAAATTAGGCCTCTAAATCTGTGCAGTTATTTTTATAATGGAGGCTGCTGTAAAGAAAATAAGTGTGTTTGTCAGGTGCTGAAAGATGCTGCCATGGTGGTTTACAAGTACAAACTCAAGATTCTGCTGGGCTTTTAGTTTGTATTAATTAGGGATACAGATTTACAGGAGAAAGTAAAGATCCATTTCCACTAACATTTAGTACCAGCCATGTCTCTTGGGCAATAACAGTCATTACTTGTTTTATGAACATATTGTTGTGCTTTGCTGTGTAACATTTTTCTTCATTTGTACACTTTGAAGCTAATTCTCTCTGCAATTCCCATGGTAAACTGTCAGCTTTCCACCTATACAAGGAACACCATTTTATTCTTATCTTTCAAACAGTTTTATTCTTTATACATTTCACATTTCCTGTAGGTGTATTTCTCCAAGAAAATTAATCAAATGTGTATTAGATGTTAACAATAGTGAGCACACTCCTATTGATCCTGCAAAGCATTTTGCTCCCATTTCTGCTGTTTAGATTTCTGGGTGGATAATCTAAAGGTGCCAGAATACCTGTGTGGTACTGAACTGAGAATTTTGCAATGATCATTTCTCTATGTGCATTCTTCACCATTTGCAATTCTTTAGGCATAATGATACAGCTATAAAGGGATGTGTGTTTTTAAGGGTTAAGGCAGGGGAACACATATATTCCTGCATCCTTAATAGAGTTTTATAGGCTAATTTCATCTTACTGTAAGAGAGAGTGAAACAAACATGCACAGAATAAGCAGAAAAGGACCTGATAAGAGCATGCAAGTGGAACTGAAAAGACAAAGACAGGAGTAACTCATCCTGTAAACCTTTCTGCATCTTCTAGTTTAGATTGTGGTGGCTGTGTTGTGTGGACATCCAGGTGAGAATCTGATATACTGAAGCACTAATTCACTAGCAGAGTAAATTTGGATATTAGTAGGAGATGGGAGAAGAGCCCATCATGTTATTGATTCCGTTATTTGTTCAGAGCTGTAGTAAGAATTTACTGCCGAAGTATCTGCTGAACTGCATGTTGTCTTGTCATGTTGCTTTAGCTTCACAGTACTAAAAATGACACATAGGGAGAACTGGAAGCCACAAGAGTGAATGCTGACCCAGACATCAGTGGATACTAACAATGTGGAATGTCATGATTTTTGATGTTTTTCACCTGAGCTGAGACATGACTCTGGAAATATTTTGTGCCAAAATCACAAACAGTTGGATGAGGGTTAGTAAACCACTTAACATTCCCTTTATATATCATAAAAGCATAGAATCATAGAATGTGCTGGAAGGGACACTATAGATCATTTAGCTCCAACATCCCTGCCATGGGCAAGGACACCTTCCACTAGACTAGACTGCTCCAAGCCGCATGCAGCCTGGCCTTGAACAAGATTTGTCCAGAAAAGAAATAATGTAGCTTTCTGGAAACTAATTTTCTGAAATAACTACAGGGATTCAGCAATCCTTGAAGAGTCAGTTTCCTTTGTGATGGGGGGGGATGGTCTCCCTCAGCTGGTTAAGTGCAATCCATTTATTCTGCTTGAATGCCAATCACTGAACGATTTTTGCTGCAACTGTGCATCACGTTTTGCTCCTTCTATCATCATGTTATCTAATGTATGTTATCTACACAAGGAAATGATGCTGAACATGATGTCCAGCTTATCACATCAGTATCATTCATATCCATGCTACCAGTGATAATAAAAATCTAAACTTTCTGACAACTGTATGCTATCTCAAGAAAATAGGCAATGAGGAGCAGGAGACCAGTACACAGAGGATTTAAGAAATGCAGTATCATTATGTTTATCTGAAAAAGTTATAGTAAGCATAAATGTGCTTTTTGATGCAATGCAGGTGGAAAGACAAGAATCTGTAGCTAGAGCTATGTAAACCCAGTAAAATACCATGTCGGCAGTGGTGATTGTTTCTACAGAAGTTATGGAAATATCCCAAGTAAAAGAAGTATGATTGCCAGGTGAAGTTTTTGATGAAGTGAGAATTAATATACATGCTGCCAAGGTTAAATGGTAGATGGCTGAAGTACTATTCAATTTCGAAAAACATTTTCTCTCTGGTTTTTCCTGGTAAGGTACTCTAGCTTCTAACATTACTAGTATGAATTCTTTAGAAACTGTCTGCTGGACTCCAGGGCTCATCCTTAGCTGAAGGATCAAAAAGTAAGTTGAAGCTGTGTTCTTAACAATACTGTCCTAACAATCCTATTTGTCTACATAGTTGCAAAACCACAGTGGAACCTATCCCCGCAGCCAATATTCAGTGCGTTAATATGTTCTGCTGCAAGTTGTGAGTAACACATCTTGCATTCCTGAATTCTTTCAAGAGATCTGTGGAGCTGGAATAATACTCCCGGATTTTTTTCTCCTGTGTTTTTTGTGGTATAGAGTACTGGCAACATAAGTGGTAGTGCCTCTCTTTTCCATGAACTGCATTTGGAGTGAAAGTAAAGGACTTCTTCTACAGAAACTGATTTCAGAAAGGTTCAGAACTGTAATGGAAAAAAAAGGTCCCTTGGATGAAATGACTTGTAGCCATAGTAACATTTTTCACTCTTTTTTGTGTGTTATAGGCCCATTTTAAGCACACTGATTCTATGGAGAAACTGAAGAGAAATGCTTGGAGTGAAACAAATACATGGCCATTTCAGACTGCCTTGTTGTTCACACCATAGTGTTTCTGGTCTTGATAAGCACCATGGGAAACTTCTGGACAGGTCACAATAGGAATTACTTTCCAGTTTCCCTGGGAAAGGTAGTGTTGGGTACCAATTCAGACTATCTGGATTTTTAGCTGTGAAGGTTCTAAATCAATTCTCTCTCCATTCTGCTCACTGTGTTTTGTTGTCCTGCCATTCTTCTTTGACTTTTCTTCCTTTTTTCTTTTTTCCCTTTCTCTCTCTTACTTTCTTTTATCTCCATCTGTGTCTATTCCTTAATAAACCAAACTACCTATTCTGTCAGGTAAAGTAGGAATTGAGCTATTTCTGATGCATTTATAATTTATAATTGTGTGTTCTGATGTATGATTATTGCCATTCACACTGCCACAGGTTAGGAAATATAGTACTAACCCTAATATAGCTTTACCATAGTGTTTCCACTTAGGCAAGTAATTCCCAAATTCCATTGCAAATTCTATTTATTATTCCTACTACTGTTGTAGGAAACTACTGTTGTTTATGTTATGTAATAGACATAAACATAGACTTCTATGCCCAACCAGAGTGGCAGTGAAACATTATAGGAGTTTTGCTATAGGGCCCTCTTTTCAGCCCTTGAGGGATGTTGCTTTAAATCAGGGCTTGTCATACATTATGTTAGGCCATATGCTCTGACTGCTCTGTGGATATGGCTCAGCACTGGTGCATAGCCGTGAGTGTCAGATGTAAAATGAAACTCCAGTTTGAAATCTATACCTATCATGTTCTCATATTTTTGGGTCCCTGAGCACTTCAGGTAATTCCAGGGACACCTGTTTGCTAGAAATCCTTAAAAACTGTTTCAGATTTTGAAAGGAATACATAAACATATGATTTATGGACTTGTCTGACTGTTGAATTTATTAGGAGTTGTTAATTACTTGATGTAGACATGCTGTAAATTTGCAATTAACTGTATGTGGACATTGACATGTATTTTCATAAAACAGATCTGACTGTGACATGTTTATACTTTCCTCTCGTAATAGACAGTGGCTTGTATTGGTTTGTCTGGTCTTATTCCGTAACAAGATTAAAGAGTAAAAGTGGTTTTATGCTAGTTTAAAAGCCATCCAGATTTCACAGAACTTTTCTGGTTTGTTTCCTGAACCAGATTTCTACAGCGTGAGAGTTTTACAAAAATAAAATATTTCTCAGACTCCTGACACAAGGTCAGGCAGTCACGAATCAAGGAGAGAGTTAAGAAAAACCTACATGATTTTTCCTCTCCTAGAGAAAAAAAAGACCAAAGACATTACTACAGGACTGACTATCAAGTTCTTGGTAAAATTTCATTGGCAAAAGATTTTCCACTGGGTTGATTTTTGGGATTTGGGCAGCTTTGGATGAGCTATAGAGATATAAAAGCTGTGCTACAGATTTAGTCTTAAAGCATATAACAGATGCTGTTACTTAAATAGGCCATGTGATATTTTTGAGAAGTAGAAAGGGTATTTCCCTTTTGCACTCAACAAGGAACATGAGATGCCTGATGCTAAAGCTTTAAATGGATGTCAGAAGTCAGTAATTTTTCTTTTTTTATTTTGCATTTGATAGCGTGAGACACCTTGCAGCTCTCTGTCCCCTCTTCTTTCAGAAAGAATTTTTTTCTTAAAACTCCATGTTTAAGTCAATATTACAGAAAGTGTTTATGCAATTCCCATATTTTTTCCCCTTTTTTTGGTAGAATATTAAATCCTTTTTTTTCTAGAGATGGAATTATACTTTTATCAACACTTTGTAAAGCATCGGAAAAGATGTTGTACCCAAAACTGACATCCTTACACAGAGACTCAATTTTATCTTATCACTTTTCCAGTTTTGTTCAATATTTGGCTCTGCTAGGTCTTTATAATTTATGAAGTCAGATAATCCAAAAGTTGCAGTGAGAAAAAATAGCCAAACAAAACCAAACTACCAGTTATTAATTACCTTCAGTAATCTCATTACATTTCCCTGACCTTTCTTAGTCTTCATTTCTCATTAATTAAAAGTGACACTAGGCAATAACATTGCTAAGGAGTAACTGTCACAAAAGAGTGGATCTGTAGAGTAAAGCTCTCTGTGCTGTGGACCAACATCCTCACTAAACACATCACTGCAGCCAGTCAAACAATTTTTTCAAAAACACGCTCCTAGTTCAAACTAACATGACAGTCTGGATTCACCTTTAAAGTCTTTAGAATAAACTATTTCATTTTGAAGGAACCTACAGTGATCATACAGTCCAACTGCCTGAGCAATTCAGGGCTGACCAAAAGTTAAAGGATTTTTGTTAAGGGCTTTTTCCAAATGCCCCTTTAACACTGACAGATTCGGCACATGGACCACCTCTATAGGAAGCCTGTTCCAGTGTTTGGCCACCATCGCTGAGGAGAAATGTTTACTGATGTCTAGTATAAACCTTCCCTGCTGTAGCTTTAAACTGTTCTCATGTGTTGCATCACTGGATAGCAGGAAGTAGAGCTTGGCACCTTCTTCTCCTCTTCCCTTCCTCTGGAAACCGTGGTGCTGCGGTCCCTCCTCAGGTGGCTGTACCCTGACACTGAATCTTAAGCCAGGCTAGCTCACAGCCACCCTAAGGGGCACTGGGCAGGATCGGGCACCAGGCAACCAATTGGTTCTCCACAGGGTCACCCGGAGACTCAGGGGCAACCGGCTAGGCGGTACAGTATGCCCTGCCTCACACCCCACAAGGGGCTTCTTCAGTGAGGGCAGTTCACCTGTCCCTAGCTGGCGTCCCTGGAGGAGGACTGGCGGATTAGCTGCTTGATAAAGAAGTCAAAGATGACTCTTGGGGTTGATCAGGAACTGTGTATTTGAGGTTTGCACCTCAGAAGAAACCAACCCACAAGAGCCCAGACGAGCTCTGAACATGGGCCTTTATAGTGGGCATAACCAGGGGGCGGAGTCGGAGAAGGGATCAATCAGGGAAGGGAAGAGGTGGGGTTTAGAGATGACTGGCATGAGGGGAAGCCTGAAGCCTCCTACTCAAGCCAATCAGGGACCGTACAACTTGGAGTGACAGAGAAGGTTCTGGAAGAAGGGGAAGGGACAGGGTACATATATGGGAGGTGGATGGAGGGACACGAAGGTGGGAAAATTATGGGAGGGGACAGCACTTGTGGGGGAAACTAAGTGGGATACAGGAAGGGGGAGACTGGAGCAGTCCATTTACAATCAAGGATGATGGGGAATAACTGGGAATAACAGAACTATACAGAAAATCATATACAAATACATTCATAAACTTATAAAACACACCGCCACACTGTGGGCAGCAACAAAGTCATCCCTCAGCTTCCTTTTCTCCAAACTAGACAAGCCTAGAGTCCTCAGCTGTTCCTCACAGGACATGTCTTCCAGCCCTTTCACCAGCTTTGTTCCCCTCCTGCTTCTCTTCATTCCAACAAAAGTGACAAAGGGGAAAATAACAGAAATTCAGAGCAATATGATGCTCATAATAAGATCTCCTCAAAACGGACCATTGTAGGTACAGAATTACTTCAGCTTGAATAAACATTCAGAGAAATTATCATTCTCAACAGTGTGACGCCTTTTCAGAAAACCTCTATTTTGCTTAAGTAAATACCTTGAGAATCCACTCTCATCTTTTTCCACGCTAGGGACACATGCATGAACACACAGGCACAAGCACATGTCTCACATAATAATATCGTTGAAGGGTATATTGGAATAACATCAATGCAAAGGTCTCCAGTGATTCTGAATGATTTTGAGAAGCAATGTGATGCCAGTGATTGTTCTGGGGCCTATTAATTCATCAGACATCTCTTTTATTATTCATCAATTTGAGCAAATGTAGGTAGATGGGAGAAGCCCTTGTCAGTTGAAGAACTGCACAACTCAGACTTCACTTCCAGTTTTCAAAAATTATGATTATTTTACCACACATAAACCAAACCCAAAGTCCAGGAAAAGAAAGAATATCTGGACTTTTATAACCCAAATCTAAGTGACTAATTCCTACAAAGGTTTGAGGAGGTAGCAAGCAATGGGCAAATAATAAGATACCCTTTTACTACATGTTTCAGCAAACTATGTGTAAACAAATAACTGGATAGCAGATGAAAAAAAGTTGTAACTTCAGTCATGAACTGGATATAATGTGCATGCAACATTAGAAATAATTATCAAAGAAATTTTATAATGATTATATACGTTATCCACGTATATATTTTTATTAAAATATTTTTATTAAAAAAAAATATTAATAGTTGATGAATTACACACGAATGAAAAAGAATGGCAAGTCATAAGGAACTACTTATATTGCCAGTGGGATAGAAAAGAAAATTAAAGCCCACCTTAAAAATAAAATGTGGGAAAAAAATACCTATTTGACTTTATTGTATTAGGTACAACAGGATATGAGGAAATCACTGTTCATAAAGTGCATTGGTAAACAAATTGTGATTAATTGGACAGTCCCTGACAGTATCAGTCTTAATTGTCTGCCTTTAATTTGACGATTCCAAAGATTCAAAACTCTAAAAAATCAAATCTCCTTAAGTTCCAGTGGGCTGTCAATTAAATTTGACTGATTATACTCACCATTATTCTATAAAAATAATCCACAATTAATTGCTGCAGTGTGCAAATTGCAGCAGGACAAGAATAGTTTACAGGCTTAAGGAAATATATGGTAATGTACACCCATGCTCTCCAGACACCTGAATCTCAATTTTAATATCCCCAATGTCCTTCCAATGTCAGACTTAGTGATTTTTATGGGACTCATTATAGTGCATTTCTGCTGCAATTGGAAGATTCTTTAGCATGGTTCATGGCCCATACCTGCCAGATGAATCACTATTGCATATACATGAGAAGAGAAAGAAATTCAGGCTGGCAAATTCAGTATTCCAGATTTGCTTTGGGAATGTTTTCTTCAGGATTCTCAGGGTTCAGGGCAAGAACTTTCTCCGGAGGCCTTTCTCAACTCTGTATGCAAACTTGGCCATTAAAACTTCCTCTTCTTAGAATAAAGTTGTGTGACACCTGTTTTTATGAATAGGATTTATAGATAGA
Organism: Calyptomena viridis; assembly: GCA_013390005.1. NCBI lineage: Eukaryota > Metazoa > Chordata > Aves > Passeriformes > Eurylaimidae > Calyptomena > Calyptomena viridis. The sequence goes on from WEIV01009122.1 coordinate 17,366, forward strand.
TTTAAATGAGATAATCATGTTATTTTTTCAGAGAAATGACTGCTGACATTGAGCAAAAATAATAATAAAAAACAAGCTGATGAACATTCAGGACTCAGCACCAGTGACATTTTGCAGTAGCACTGTTAGAGAAAATTGTATTTTTCTTTAAAAAGTTGGGAGAGTGAAGATGGTTAAAAAAATTAAGACTGAATTTGTGGTGATACTTTTCTTGCTAAAGTTTGTGTTGAGAAAATTTTAATGATTCTGCTTCATTATTGTGAGTAAAGATTAATAAAGTATAAAAAGAATCATCAAATATGCTTTCACTAATTATTTTGTCTGTTAATAATACTGCTATTGTCAGTGACACACTCTACATGACCCATAGATTTATGTAAATGATAGCTAAATGAAAAAGATGTTTACAGATAATTAAGAAATTTCTAAACTATGCCACCAGTTATGTAGCAATAACCATAACTGTAGAGAACTAACGCCTTTCTTACTTACCTGTATTTACAGTATCTCAAATCCATTTTACAGACAATGAATCCTTATTATGGTCTTTCGCTTTCCTTTTCTATTTCATTTTTGCTAACTTACAGCTTTTTTTCCAAGTCAGTTTTTCACAAAGAAATATCACTTAATACATGGAAGAATTTAACTGTATTTAATGAGGTGCATGGTAAATCTAGACACCATTTACTTCAGGCAAACTCGGAACTAGGCTGCCTTGTGAAGGAACAGAACATCTATTTCTTTGTGTAAAAAAAGTAAGACATAGCTATGGTCTTTATCTCTAAAGAGGAGCAGATTTAATAAAGAATGTTCTCTTCAGGGTAGAGGATAATCTGTTTCCAGGAGAATCAGAGTGGTGTGCCATGAATGAAGTTGCCTTTTTGACTGCTCTGTAAAAAAAGACAAAGAAACGGACAAGCAAACCTTTCATTTTAAATTTATATAGTTGTGCAGATTCTCCTATTAAAGCCAACGTATCTCATAATGTTTCTGGAGCATGGAGGGCTTAGATGCTGCGAAGCATATTGGCAACTCTCAGGCACCAGTTATATCAAAGTCATAGTCTGCGGCTCATCTGGTAGTTAAGATTCTGAGAGATTTTTTGGCAGCACTGATGCAAGAATGGGCCTTCAGATGAGAGCAAGAGTTACTGCACAGTAATTGAGGTGGTATGCTTGTGTTGTGTTTGTTTGGCCAGATTTTGGCACCGGGGGGTGGGGGGCTTATGGGGGTGGTTTCTGTGAGAAGCTGCCAGAAGCTTCCCTGGTGTCCAACAGAGCCAATTCCAGCTGGCTCCAGGATGGACTCATCACTGGCCAAGGCTGAGCCAATCAGGAATGATAGTAAATGCTTATGGGATAACATATTCAAGAAGGAAAAAAATGTTATTGAGCAGAGGTGTTTGTGGCCAGAGAAAAGAGGAGTGAGACCACATGAGAGGAACAGCCCTGCAGACACCCAAGTCAGTGCAGAAGGAGGGACAGGAGGTGCTCCAGGTGCTGGAGCAGAGATTGCCCCTGCAGCCCGTGGTGCAGGACCACAGTGAGGCAGCTGTGCCCCTGCAGGCCATGGAGATCCATGGGGATGCAGAGATCCACATGCAGCCCATGGAGAAGCCCATGCTGGAGCAGGGAGATGCCTGAAAGAGGGCTGTGATCCCAAGGCAAACCTATGCTGGAGCAGGGTCCTGGCAGGACCTGTGGCCCAGTGGAGAGAGCAGCCCATGCTGGAGCAGCTTTTCTGGTAGGTCTTGAGGACCTGTGGGATCCCACACCGTGCCTGAAGGAATGCATCCTGTGGAAAAGTGATCCACATTGGAGCAGTTTGTGGAGGACTGTTGCCCATGGGATCCATGGGATGGACTCACTTTGGAGAAGTTCTTGGAGGACTGTCTCCCATGTGAGGGACCCCACAGGGAGCAGGGGAAGGACTCTGACTCTATTCCCTGAGCAGCAGCAGAAACAAGGTGAGATGAACTGACTGTGTCCCCCATTCCCATTTCCCTCAACTCCTGTGGGTGAAGAGATGGAGCCTGGGAAGGAGGGGGGAGTTGGGAAGGAAGGGTTTTTAAGGTTTATTTTACTTCTCATTATTCTACTTGGATTTTGTTAGTAATAAATTCAATTAATATCCCCAAATTAAGTCTGTTTTGCTGTTTTGCCTGTTTTGATAGTATTTGGTGAGTGATCTCTCCCTGTCCTTATCTCAAATTGTGAACCTTTATCATATTTTCTCTCCCCTTTCCAGTTGTGAAGAGGAATGATAGAATGGCTTTGCTGGGTGCCTGGCATCCAGCCAGGATCAACCCACTACAATGCTCTAATAAAAACTTAAACAATACAGTTAATAAAAATAGCTGGTTTTCAAGAAAAAAATAAAGCCTCAGTATGCTTTTGAGGAACTTCCAGAAAAAACTAAGGCATGTTGCCATGCAGAAAGAGGACGACTTTTCCAGGTATGGTGATAGAGAGAGACAGTTCAATCTAGTACTTTCAGAAGTGTTTGGATTGATTTGAAATAGATCCAAAATTCAAATTAAAACCACATGGAAGTAAAAGATGCCTTGAAAAATAGTCTAAGTAGGAATTAGGGTTTGATTTTCAAATTGAATTCTGTACAATTCTTGTCCCAAAGATTGGAAGGTAAGTATACAAAATAGAAACACAATGAGGGTACTATAAGGGCTGTCCTGAGATGGTGCTCAGCTAATAAAGGGTTCCTGAAATCCACTCAGGGTCCTGGAAGAGCTGCATCTTTTCTTTGATGTGTATCAGGAGCTTGGCTGGTTGCCAGTATTCAGGAATTCTTTACAGTTTATAGTTAATAGCAAGAACATAATTTATTTGATCTCTTTGTTGGCCTCTGTCTAACACAGTATTTGTGTACTCCTTGCCATTAAAGACCCATTATTGTCTCAGCCTTTTTCTTTCATTATATTGTCAAGGTCCATCTATAGCAAAGAGCTAGAGCAAAACTAAAGAGAATAATTCTCAGTCTAGCCCTCTTCATATGCTCATGTCTTTCAGGTACATTAGTATCCACAGACAGCAAAATGTACCAAAAAATGACTTATAGCTACTTACAAAATTATGTTTCTCTCCAAGCTTGAGTATAACACAAATGTTCTGATCCTCAGGGCTTTTTGTATGAGAATTCTCAACCTGATATAATGGGACGAAAAAGTATCTGGGACTTGAGACCTGACTAAGTATTCCCGTCATTAAAGTTTGTGGGATTTTTTGTTTGTTTTTTTCTTCCCCTTTTTAATAAGAAAATAATAAGTTTTTCATAAGAAAATTTGGTTTCACTACTTTTTCTCTTAGAGGCAGCAAATTAAGCCATAACACCACTCTTGGAGCCCTCAAGAAAATGGTAAAACTTCACATTGGTGGAATGCATGTTTGGAAATAATGTTGTAGGGTTGTTTTTAAAATCTTGTTTTAACATGTACTGTTTAGGTTTTACAGTCCATATATGTGCTTAAATATGTGAATTTTTGTATAGATGTATGTATACATTTGGTTCCAAATCCAAAAAACACCAGAAGTAAAATGTCTTAGCAGAGTTTTGTGGATATAATAGGGTGAAATCTGAGAAGTGGACGTATTTGTTAGAATTTTAATTGCATTTGGCATGAAAATTATTACAAAAGATATAATTCTTTTTGGCGCAGACATATAGTTCTTAATTTCAAAATTCCGAGTTTAAAAGAATCTTGGAGTTTTTATTTTATTTTTTTTTAGAACAATGAAAACCACACTTGTTATGAAAACAAATACTAAAACATGCAAATGCAAGATTAAGCTAATACAAAATATTATCTTGAAGGATTCTTTAAAAAATTTTACTCTAGTAAGGGATTTCAAATATTTCCAATGTAAATAACCAGGATTCTGATGTCACACATTTTTTCCTGAATGTTGGTGTGAAGGTTTTTTTGTTGGTGGTTTTGCTTTTTGTGGTTTGGGGTTGTGTGGGGTTTTTTTTTGGTAAAGCTGAGCTTTTTATGGTTAAACAGTTAGTGATACAATGAAGCCTACAGTGACAGATTTTTTCCAATCATGTTTAATTAACAACATTATAAAATTATTGCACTGCTTTGCTTTTCATGCTATACAGAGGTTAGATTAGCACTTTTCCTAACACATAAGCTTATTGATCTTACAATATTTTGTAAGAATAGCATCTTTAAACTGATTAACAGACTAACAAGTGACAGACTGCAGAGTCTAGTGTCTTTGGTAGAAGCAGATCTTGAATCGATTGTAGTGGGAGTCACAAGTGGGATATTTGTAATCTTTTACAACACAGCTCTGTAAGAACTTTCCAAATAAATGCAGTTACACACTTATCTATCTAGTAATCCACTTGGCAGGGTTTAAATGAGAGAGTTTATTTCAGATTTGTAAAACAGCAATACATTTTATGCAGGTTTCCCAATGTCTCCAGTGTTGTTTTTACATATAAAACCGGATACTTTAAACAGATTGGAAGCTGTCAAAATAGGTAGGTCAATCAAAAATCAAGAACAGATATGCACACAATGACAGCAGAAACTTTTCGTCAGGAAGAGATTGCACTACTGTTATAAACAAAGCAGTATATATATTCATTTTGGTATTGTTTCTTGTAAATCATTACTCAGCCCATCAGGAACCTCAGTCCAAGCCTTTGTTACTCTAAATTCACTAAATGATCTTCTGTTCAACATGGGAAATAACATGTCCAGTGGAAGATTCAGGTAGCCAAAAGCCTGGATTTTCTTGAAGAAACATTTTATGGATGATTTTAAAGGAACTGACTTTGTTTTTCTTACCATTGATACAGTTGTTCAGCTTAATTGTGCAGTTAGTTCTGATTGTTGTTAATTGCAACAGATTTAAGAACAGCAAAAATAGTCACTTCCATTCAGCCAGCAGAATACCAATAAACAATTTGATTTCTAGAAAAGACAATCTTATGGAAAATAGTCCATGCTAGTAGGAAAGTCCAGGTCAGAAAAATTCAGATTTATTATATTTGGTGTTTCCCTGATGAAGCACCTTACATTTTACTCAGTATAGATACTGAAGTGGTAAGCATATAAATGGCTGATGACAGATGAAATTCAAGAGTAGGTCTCCTGCTTTTCTATTTTTTTTTACTGATACAATATTTGACACAGTTCAGACTGAAAATTTACATTCTTGAAGTGAAGTCTGGGAAACTGTTTTCAAGCGTAGGGACTTTAGAGATGCAGGCATTATAATCTGCTATAAACTCTTTCAAGATAATAGTCAAAATGAGACTTTTTTTTGCTATTTTCCTTTTATTTTTTTTTTTAGCAGTCAAAATTGAAAATGAAATAATAATCTTTTTCCAGAAACCAATATGACAAGGATGAGTTGACAAAGAACAGAGTGGCAAAGCATTAAAAGTCAAAAACTCTCACAACCCAGTAGATTGTGATCTGTCCCTGAGGGCATTCAAATATAGATTAGAAAATAAAAGAAAAAATTATGTCTGCTATTTTTGATTGCCTGTGTTTGTTGTAACTATACTAAGCCTGACATACACTGGTTACAGGTGTAAATCCATGTTGTATGAAGTCTTGAAACATTAATGTGGCCATATTTGGGCACCACAATTCAGGATAAACACTGGAGAGCCTTTGGGAACACATGAAGCAGGTTAATAAATGACCTATGAAAGAGAATTGATAGAGCAAGCTTTCTGGTGAAAACCAGGAAGCATGAAAGAGAAAGACAGGAATGCTGAGAAGAACAACATTCTCCACATTTACAGTGTTCATTTGATTTACTAGTCAACTATTTAAATACGTGTTTGGAATGTTCCCTATGCCTTTTCACAATAGCTGCAATAGATAGGATGAAAAGTGATAACATTATTGTGTAATAAAGGACATTTTGGTTTCAATGACATTTCTAATGGGGTAGTGAGGCAATTTATTTCAGAAACTCAGTAATTTCTCTACCCTGGAAGACATTAATGTAAGGTTAAACAAATACTGTTCAATTTACTTATATGGATTTGTGGCATGGGGCAAGGATGAAAAAGATGACCTCTTCAGAGCTCTTCTATAGCTATTAATATGGTATTTCATATTATATTCATGCTTATAATTTTCCTTCCTAGCAAAAGCACTAGAAGGTGAATTAATTTAGAATAAACATACATCCAGTCTCACAGAGAACATGTTCATGTGGAGTAAGGCTTCAAGTCCGCTAAGATTTTCCCACTCTGGATATTGGTGTTGCATTTCAAAGTGTAAAAGTCTTATCTATAGATGTAATTAAAATTCAACAGAAATCCATAAATGGCCCACAATCATTAGTATTTCTTGACAGTAAGATCATAAATCATTTGTGAAACTTTATTGGAAACCCAAAGAAAATAGTTTTTCTCTTTGACACATTCTAGGACATGACCNTATTTCCCAAAGCTTTGTATAGCAGGTACAGAATTAGTAGTGTTGTTTGACCTGGGATAATCAAGGGGAAGGCTTATGACAAATCTTTGACAAGAGCAAAACCACAATTCTGCTTTACTCTATGGAGTCTGAAGTTGTTTCACATTTTCTCTTAATAGTCAGTCTTGCATCTTTTCTCCTTTCATTTGCTTTTGCCAGTTGACATACTGATAAGGCTTAGAAAAATGTATTTCAGCAGAGGCAGGAGACAGTATGCTGCCTGACACTAGGGACAGCAACAAGAACTTCAGAACAAAAGGCATATATTTAACAGCTGAGGAGCCAGCTTCAAGGTGTGAGGTTGTCAAGTGTCCAACTATACTATATGTGACACATCAAGTCATGCTACAGACAAATAATCTGGAGAACAGAAAAGGGATGGAGATTATCGAAAGAAGTCAGGGTGACTGTGGCAGGTTGGTGATTGAAACATTGGGTATTTCTAGTAGGAATCTAGAGATTTTTCTGTAATGTGTTGGAGGTCCCTTAGCAACATGATTCAGAGGTGTTCAGCATATTTTGACTGAATATATTAAATCCGTTAATGTAAAATTTAACTCTATAATTTTTTTTTAAGTCCCCTAGCAATTACTTTATTATGTTATCTTTACTTAGAATTAATCAAGTTAAGCTAGTGTGCCAAATGCATTTTTTCTCAAGAGCATGTTGAATCAGTTCTCTGGTGCTGTGCAATAATTTCTGCATCTTTCTTGTCATTGCAGCACTTCAGCAATTCAGCAAGCTGGCCCTATCTGCCTTTTTATGAGGATGCTTTTTCACATTTCCTCTCTCTGCTGTGCTTAATATGTAAACGCGAGGGACAAAAGATTGGTCAGTGTCTCCATAATGGCAGGTTCCCCAGTGGACTCATGCATATTCCCTTATTATTAAATAGTTCATATGCCTTTAACCCATCACTTAATGGAGCACAAATCAGTCAAGATTTGCATTTTGCTTGCTATTCAAGTTTTTAAACTCATGAGCTCCCTGCCTAATGACAAGAATATTTATCCAGGTTAATTGATAAAATCTCCTCAACATAAAGTGCTCTAGGAAACAATTTCAGAACACTTACATGTTATATTAACATCTCATTACTTTATTCAACAACCCCAGAGCAAGTAGGGAAATATGATGAAGGAAATGTGTTTTTTAATGACATTCTCTCTAGAAAAAGCTCATCTGCTTCTCTTCTAACATATCTATCGGTTGTCTTTTGCTTAAGACCTAAGCATCCTTAAAGATCTGAGCATACAGCTACTTACATCTTAACCAATAAAATATGAATTCAAACAAAGCAGTTGCTAGATTTTGCATACTGAATGGTTTAATTGATTGCTGTATTCTACTGTGAGTTCGGACCAAAAAAAAAAAAACCCCAGAAAAAAACCCCTTAACTGTCATTAATTCATAAGGAATGTGTAAACAGCAGTAGAGCCAAATTTCTTAAATAAATGATTCATTACAAGCTAGTACTCCAAGATTTTTCCCCCACTTTTGCAGTTGCTGGGGTTTTTTTTTGCCTAAGGGCAGCTTTCTATGAATTTAAATCATGATAAATGTGTCCTTAAAGCAGAGAAGCAGAGATAAAACAGGGTTGGAATTTGCTGTGGAATGTCAGATTGTAAAAATTCTAGTATCTCAGGTTCAATTGTTGTGTTTTGTACTCTTTCTTCCTGTTCTCCATAAAACATTTTCCTTGATGATCTTTTTTCCTATATTAAAAAGTGTTTCGAGCTGAGTAATTTCAAATCATCTCAGTATTAATTTTGCTAGCAGCAGACTGAAAGTAAACCTTTGTACTTTACTACTCAGGTGGGAGAAGGAAGACTAATTCATGTTATCGTTAATGGGAATAAAGCTAAATACTTCTCCTGCACTACTGAATTGCATGAAATTAGGGCGGAGTAGGCTGTTTATCAGTAGGAAGTTATGATGAAAACCAATTAGAACAAGTCCTGTGTTATACATGGGAACGCATCACCTTTTTAAGTTATGGACAAATCTCTGAAATTTAGGAGGATATGTTTGTGCAGTACCTCTGCTTATATGATGTAATGAAACTTATTACACTCCAGAAATTACATAAACACGAATCTGTCTTTAAAACAGGTATTTTAAATGGTTAATCCTAAATAAACAAGTATTTAAAATTCTGCTCTTTTGGGCAGAAGAGTGCTTTCTTTTAGTTTAGTTTTTCTTAAAAGATGAGGAAGTGGCTTTCTGTTCAGTTCTCTCTTACTTTTCTTCCTGCTGTAACATAATTCCTTTTTGTAGTCTCTTCCATTTCACAAATTCCTTCCCTATTTTCCAGCTCTAAACAAAAGAAAAAACTCACTCGTCACTTTTCCCTGAGAAGCATTAACTGCTAGAAAAAAATCTGACTCATTCTTAACTATTATGGATACATAATGTTCATTATTATTTTTTTATATAAATATATTTTGCTTAGGTTGCCCTTTAAGTCACGCCTACAGCCACTCACTCTCCTGACATTTTAATGTCAGCCAAATGTTGTTGCCAGGTGTGGGGATAAAAGCTCCTTAGGAGAAGGTTGCTGTTTTGATGGGAGATAACCAGGAAAACCCAGCTGTTCTAAGCAATGCTTTTGATATCATTATTAGTCTTATCTAACCTGTCAATAATGAGGACATGAGAATAATTTTAATGAAAATGAAAGTCTAACTACAACAGGGATTAACTGGCCTACCCGTCTCTTCCTGTTGAAGTTCAATATTTGGACACCACATTATCACATTTGGAATTTCCTGTTTAAGACTTATTGTATGCTCTGCCAACTAAACCCCTCTGAGTTCTGAGGTTTGCATCCAGGCATCCATACAGCCACACAGCCCTGACACTACAGAGCTGCTCACAGCATGATGAGCACAGAAATCCCTTAGAACAATAGTAGCAGATCCTGACTCTGGAGGAGTTCTCAGAACACAATGGCTTTCCCTTTGCTCTGGTTTTCTGTGTAGCTGAAAAGGGATCGTCAGACTTGGATTTTTCAGTGTTTTCCCAGGATCTGTTGGTGTGAGCCTTGAGTACTCCTTATGCATGAGATTGTTATAGTCTACAATGGATTTTGCATTACGATGTATTTTTTTTTTTTAGTTATTTTTTTATACTGCCCACAAATTCAAGTGTCAAAAATTTTCCTAAGTCTGTCATGACTTTTCTAAGTACTTTGTTTCTGAACAGGGCTGCTCTTTGTTTCATCCACTAATTTTTTATTAGGAGGGAAAATTAGTATTCATGTTATGGTTACCATCCATTCTAACTATTATTATCCTATCCATGTATCCCTTCTTTTTAGTTATTTTCTTAGCCCATTAAATTATTTTTCATGCATATGTCCTTTTATATCTTTTCCTCACCTTAATTTTTTTAAAATCATGTCCTTCTTCAGTCTATGATTTATTTCCCTTTTAATTTTTAATTCTGTATTCCTATGTAATACCATATGTTTACTCTCTGTGAAATAATTGGAAGAGTGGACAGATGAAGGTGTCTGGCTTCCAAGATACTTTGCTAGTTGCTTCTTCTGTTTCCATTTCCCTGTCTCCTTAACAGTTCCATCTGTCATACAAGTCCAGCACTTTCCAAAAGAGAACCAAGTTTTTGCTTTCCACTGCTTGTGCAGTAGATGTTTTTTGGTCCTCAAAAATACTGTATAACAGTTAAAATTACCACATTCTTTAAATGGACTAGATTAGTCAAGAATAAAATCAGGAATCAATGAAGAGATGCAGTGTTTTGCTGTAAGCTTTCAGTGAATAATTCTAATGTGAGATTTCCACACTCAGTGTAATTCACTGGGTTTATGCTTTATTTTTTTCTTATTTATTTGGGGTGGTCATCTTAGTAAGATAAATCACTTGATATTAGTATTAAAAACTTTTTAATTTTTTTTTTCTTTGCATATATGTATCTTTTCTGGATTAATAAAATATTTCCCCCTCCCTTCTGTCTCTGCCTCCTGACATTATGTGTGGGGAAAAAAATGAAAACAAGAAACAAAGACTTTCTTCCCCCTCTACTTCCCCAAATATCTAGTTTATTTTTGCAAATTATTGATGAAAACTGAACTAAAATGAGTATTGATCCAGGGATTAACCTAGCCTTAGAAATCTTCTGTGTTTGCCGTAAGCTTCATGAAGAATAAAAACTCTTAGAAGTTGTTACTTATTTCACTTCTAATAATATTAAGTATAAATCTAGCAAACTTGATGATCACAGGACGAATATTTAACTCCAAGGTGACAAGAAGGTTGCTTGGTCTGTTTTATGATTAAGATTCAAGCAAGTGGCACAAAAAATAAGAAGCATCATAATTAAGAAATTTGATCCATTTTCTTTTTTTCTGAAGGCTCTGATCTATTTTATTTCAAGGACACAGCCACCTCAGAGGTATCAGAGCTCTCGAGCCTCACAAAACTGCTGCTGTCCAGGAAGAGAAACACAGAGAACGATACAGAGCTGGGAGGGGGCAGAGAGAGATTTTTATTGGAAGCTGTTAAAGTGGTTGCTATGAGACCTTCTCCAGCTAACACAGGCATAGCAGTGAGTGTGAGGCTGATAAATCATACTTCCTGCATTTTACCTTTCTGCCTCCCCCCCCCACCCCCCCAACACAGCTTTTATAGTTGTTTGAGATCAGAGGAAGCACCTGCCAGTTGCTTTTTCTTCCGTTTTGCTCCCTTCTTCTGCCTCGTGCAAGATGGAGCTGGAAAACGAAATGATCAGCTCCTCCAGCAATTCTTCAGCAGGCTCCAGAGAGTACAAGGTGGTGATGCTGGGAGCAGGGGGAGTTGGAAAAAGCGGTAAGTTTCAGCAACAAAATTTTTTGGGAGAAGGGGTGAATCGGGAGCGTGAAGTTCACAGGGCAAGGACGTTGTCTGATGAGGGGTTTCTTTGCTCTTTCTCCTGTACACGGCTTGGATAAAAGACTATAGTTAGTGACTGGGGCAGTGAGTCAGCTTAATTTGTTACAGACTGGAGTGTTACAGACCTTTTTTAATTGGTTATTTGAGTAAAACCGACCTTGGTTCTGTTGTGCCTGAGGAGAGAGCAGTCAGACTGCTGCTGCTGATTTAGCAGTGGCCGTGCCACTCTCGCACTGCGAGAGGTGATGGGTCTGCTGGACACTATGGATGTAACTTGTTGGCCTGACAGTCCCTGTGCTCAGGCAGAAATGAAACTAACTACAAAGTCAGCTGCACTGTGAGAGTGTGGAGGATGCCTACAGTGACTGTTTTCTTTCTTCTGTCTTTTTTTAAATTTTTTTGTGAGTTGTCATTGTGGCTCAGCTGGTGCCTCTCCTGGCCGGACAGGCACAGAATGCCTGCCTGAGTCTCGCTCCAGGAGATAAGATAGATTTGCAGCATATTTTAATATCACTGTCCAGAGCTGGCAAGATATGCTGGTGTCTGACAATGGTATCTCTTCAGAGGAGTCATTATTTTCTCCAGACAGTGTTTTCTTTTTCCCAGATATTATCACCTTTGATTTATTCTCACTGAAACTATCATTCTCTGTTCTTACAAAGACTTTGCTGAACATGCAGAGTTTGTCTCAGAAGTCAAACGTATTGAGCTGGCCACACAAAAAGCATTTGATTGCATCTTCTGGAAATTCAAAAGAAAAATGGAAAGATAAAAGAAATGAAAAAAATAATACAATAAATCCAGAGCAGATTCCAAGGAAATTTCAGGATAAGTGAGATGTGACAGTAAACTGTAATAATTGTGTAGATTGAACAAGTTTTATTTATACTCAAACCACAAGATGAGGCACAGGTGCAAAATATTAAATATTGTGAGTGGACGTGATTTTCTCTATCCATAATCTTTTTATTTCTTATGTTTGGCTTCAACTTCAGTGGCAGATCTTTCCCACCAGTATTGCTTAACCAAGCAAACAATTCTAGCACAGATGTTAGTCTGTAATCACTGTATAAAATGGGAAAGAGGAAAATATTGGTTATCTCAGAGTAAATTTCTGCAATTTCAAATTATCCTTTCCATGGTAAAGCAGGTGCCCAGTATATGCCAGCTGAAACTTTCAGTAAATGTAACTTCTTTCTTTTTCTACGCCCCACTCAACTATTTCCTTTCTTTTTTTTTTTTTCTGAGTGCATCCAAAAGATGGCAGCAATTTTTTTTCCCCAGATATATGTTTGAAAGAACAATACAATTTTGAAAACTTATGCACTAAAAGTTATTGCGAACTCTTACACATCATAGTATGCCTGAATCATAAGAGCTAAACTTTATATGTACCTTGAGGAAATGTCAGAGTTCCCATTTACTGTTAGTTAAGAGTTGAAATCACAAATTTAGTTTATTCAAATGTCCTTGTTCAGAAAATGTTAGCTGTTAATTTCATGAGAATAAAGTCTTCGAATCTGTGGATTGAATATATTTAAATCTGAGAACCTCATAAGTAACAACTAGAATTGTCTGTCTACAGGTGCTAGAGAAATAAAGATAGGATTAAGTGGATAGCTATAGCATTAATTTGGATTAATGATTTCACAAAAATGACACTTCTGGGTGGAAAAAACTGAACAGAACAGTAACTGAGCATTATTAAGAGTTTGTAACAGAGGAAGTGGTCAGTTCATCTTTTAGTGGCTATGAACTTCTGATTTGTAATGGACATGAAATATTTCAGTAGAATCCTGAGAGATGGTCTGACTGATAGAATTCTGATAGAGATAAGGAAAAATTGATGTAATTCTATAAATACTTAATTCATCCTGACTGTTACATAAGCAGGATTAATTTACAGTGGATTACAAGCAGAAAAAGGCCTAAATGACTACTTCAGTTCTGCAAGGTGAGCTCTCCTTTCCCCTACTGACCTATATCCACATTGTCCAGGACATTATGAATTTAAGCATAAAAATGGATCAGGGTGGAATAAGGATGAAAGAAAAAAAAAAAAAGGTTTAGTTTCCAGTTTTGATTTTGACAAATAAGTGATATATGGTTTGATGTATTGATAATATTCTGGGATTTTTTTTCCTTTTTTCTCCTTCTAACTTTGCTGTTAACTCATGATAAAAACAGTAACAGCTGGGGTTAAGTTACAGAGTATGAAACCTCTCGGGTGAAAGACTTTCCATTCCTCAGTACATTCAATATTAAATAATTCAGGTTTGGAATGAATTTTCCACAGGAACTAAGCCACAAAAGTATTAGATTTCTTTTTACCCAAGATGTAGTTCACTTCTAGAGATCCCCTGGGTGTTTTGATCTGCTGTTTCCCACCCTTTTCTGCTCTCTTACTGTGCCATTTCATCCTGTATGTATGGAGGTCTTTCCATTGAAAAATGCATGGTTGTTGCTGTTGGTGCATGCATGGAGGGGCTGTTGGTGGTGATTGTGCACAGAAAGGAATTAGGAAGAGGAGACCAACAATGGATATTCTTTGGTTTTAGTGTTTGCTTTGGTTTGTCTTGCCTCCCTCTTCAGTTGTTGCTCCAAGATGATGGACAGTCCAGGAGGACAGTCAACATCCTGCTATTTGAGCTATTCAGTGTGGTAGAAATTTCACAGGAATTGGTAAAAAGATAAAGTCAGTGCATCCAAGTCTGGTATCCATCACATTCAGAGTAATGATGTGCAAATGTAAACTGCAGATGGTTTAGGAATTGTTGCTTAAGGGTCCTCACATTCCAAAATCAGTGCCAAAATAAACCAATCAACCAATCAATCAACCAGATAATCAAATGATAATGTCTGCCACTATTTTATAGGAGAAAAAACCATCACCCTGAACACCTGAGTTTGGAAGAAACAGATAAAAGTTGTGTGTAATTAAAATGTAGAAAACACTTGTAAATTTTTGTAGCAATTGATTTAAATGGATTGTAGATGCCCTAGAATGAGTTATCCTTTCTGAAACTCCTGAAAACAAAACTGGTTTTGTTTTCAGAGCAACATTTTAATTTATTGCTTTGCGTAGGTTGTGTCTGTCATCGAGAACATCAAGTACACTCTGAAGCAAGTTCAGAGTAAAACTAGGCTAAAACCAGGAATTTAACTGATATTAAATTGAAATGAAATAAACTGAATTTTCTGCTAATTCTCACTCAATTACAGTCCATACCAAGATTATATATTTCTAATTATAGTTAAGTTTCAATAAAGGGAGTGTATTTTACACTTGGTCTTTTCTGCCTTGATAACAAGTATCAGGCCATGTCAGTACCACTCAAGCCTACCTCAGGTTGCCTGACATAGGGTTTAAATCCTAAGAATATTAGTGATTTTGAAACCGGGTTTGCCTAAAAATGCCTGAAGAAATCCATGAACAAGGTACTCTCATGGTCCTTGTCTGGTGCAGCTCAGACTTATGGGTTTATCTCTGTTTTTCAGTGTTACAAAAAACATACACAAAAGAGCTTTTACATCCTAAGACCATCTATTACTGACTTATATTTAGCAAAGCAATTACACCAATATCAATAATGGACTGCAGCACATTTTGCAAAACATTAGTGATGATTAACCTGGAGGTTGCACAATGACTAACAAAATGAACAAATTGATGTACCTGTGCAATGGAATAAAATGAAAAGCCTCTCTCTAATGAAAAATTATTATCTTAGCATTCTTCAAATGCTGATCAGATTGCACCATAACCTAACAATATGCATCTTCTTGACTGAATGAAAATATTATTCTAGTTTGTTTGTTTGCTTTTTCCTAATGCCAGTTAATTTTGATTTTTTTTAAAGGCTGAAGATGATC
>WEIV01009123.1:0-44707 GCA_013390005.1 Calyptomena viridis
TCGCAATGGCTAAGAGTTGTTGCTGTTTTGGGTCTTTTCTAAAGTAATAGAGCCATATGTAAGCCTAAAAATATGAGTTAAGGAGATGTGAGAAGGCAGGCAGGCAGGAAGGCAGGCAGAAATCCAGGAAGGCAGGCAGGGAAGAAGGGAGGGAGTGAAGGAGGAGATAGGAAGGAAGGGGGGGCGGGAGGAAGGAAAGAAACGAAAGGAAGGAAATGAAAGGAAGGAAAGGAAGAAAGGAAGGAAAGGAAGGAAAGGAAAAAAGGAAAGAAAGAGAGAGAGAGCAGGGACTGTTTTTGACTGGTGTGTCGAAATGGGATGCAGCCATTTGATAAGCCTCAGGCGTGATAGCCATGATATATTGGTATTTTTCCTTTGAGGCTCCATCTTTGGGCTGATGGCCTGTAGGATGTCAAATGGTTGGGGATGCTGGAATTTTCCAGTAGCCTTATGGCTTACAATGATTCTCAATACATGTTCCAACTGGGAAGGGATATGATTGCATTTCACCAGTGTATTGTGCAGCTGAAATGTGCTTTGAGATATTTGCCACTTTCAGGATTGTAGATTCCTAACTGAGAATTTTTCAAGCCTGTTAATGACACGTAATGCAATTACCTGAGTCATAGCAGTCTCTTCAATGAGATGTGCCCAATTCAAGCTGTCAGGTATTTTAATGAAATAAGAAAGCAGTAAGGACAAAGAGCATTTCTTTATCTTGTAACAGTGATAAAACAAAAATCTACTTTAATTTGTAACTCAGACTGTATTTTTTGCCTTGGACCAGAGCTGACAACCAAAATTAGATTCAGCTGTAATGCAGATGTATCAGTAGAGTGATTCCATGGAAGTCTATAGGTTTTCTCTGGTATTTTTTCCTAGAGGAAAATATAGTCTTGGGGATTGTTTTTATTCTCAGGGAAGGAGAAGAAGATCCCAGAGAGAAGGTCCCAGTACATCTGCTTTTTTAAAGGTTCTCTTTAGAAGGAAGAGTGATGAAAATAGGAGGTTGGGATATTGTCTGCCTTGTTTCAAAGACATAGAAAATTTCTGTTTTCCTTAAGCAGTTCCTGTTCAGTCTGTTTCCACTGTTGTCGTGTAACTGTGATAGTGTGATCTTGGAAGAGGTTTCTTTTCAAATAAATATAATTCAGCTTATCTAATTTAATTTTTATTTTAACCATCTTGTCACATTTTTTGACCAATGATTCTGGCACTGGGCTTTTGAAACTAAATATACTATTTCAAACTGCTTTCCAAAACAAGCTAATTTAATTTCTGTTCCTGTTATTGAGGTGAGACAATATTTGCTGCTACATGGCTCACTAATTTATTGGGCATTTAATTTTTCTCTTGTTCTACTTCGAATTTGGAGAAAATTGTGTTAGTTACTGTTGCTGCAAGGGCCTGCAGATCTGCTCAAGTATATTACATACAGTTCTTCTATGAAAATATTTTTTTTGAAAAATATTTATTTTTTGAAAAAAAAATTGGCAACTAGAATGCTTGGAATTACTTGAAGTAATGATTTCCTGGAAACTGGGGATTTGCTCAGTCTTTCTAGCTATGGCTCTTGACCACCCTCTATAAGCAACAAATATTATAAACAACGTTATTTTCTGTGTCTAAGGGCAGTAAGATGTTGCAGATGGAGACTCTGAGCTACTTTTGGCAATCAACAGGGAAGCCCAGTAGCCTTCTTTGTGCTAACCCATCCTGGAAAGTGTTTCCTTAACCACCTTTGCCATCAGAATGAACCTCTACTGCCAACAGTATCCTGACCTGCCCACCTCGAGCCAGCTCAAGCCTTTGCCAAAATAGAGAACCGTCTTTTATAGGCAGAAATGTGTCCTTTGCATGTGCCAGACCAGAATGAGGGGCACTGTGGCACTGTACACACAGGTTGGTGCCTGTTGCCTTCACAGTGGCAGCTCTGGAGGTGTAGAGGGCACAGATGAGTTTTCTGGGCAGGCAAGGATGAGAAAGGGTTTCAGAGATTGAGGTTACCCCAAAAAAGACATCTACTGGCAAGTGGGAATCATGGGGGAAGAAGGAAAAGGAGGAGTGATCTGGGAGAGTGTCATGGTTTAAAAGGACAATAGAAATGAATTAAAATAAACTTGATATTAATTTTTCAAGACTTGTTTGGGTATAATGATAGAAAGAACTTTTATTAAAGCAGAAAAATCAAATATATATTGTGTATTAAAAACGCTCTTATCAATGCAATATAAAACCTGAAAACAAATTAGAGGAACCCTCTTCTCCCCACCCCTGGAACCCGTGGGTTAGTGGAGGGTAAGGTTTTTTCAGGCCAATCAGGAGCCTGTAGTGCACGAAAAGGATCCAAGATGATGCTGAAGTTCCCTGATGAGGGTCCCCAATGTCCCAGCTAACACGTGGCCAAAATGTCGCCGTCAGGGGTCCCAAGCAGCACAAGGTCCTCCTCCAAGCTCAGCGTAGCCAAAAAAAACCCATGGCATCGGGGTTTCACCGTTTTTATGCCTTCTGTTCCAGCCCAGCACACACGTGTGTATGTCTTTTTCCCCACGCTTTTCCCGCCCCAGGAAAGCGTAGCCTGGTGTTCCATTGGTCCATCTCTCTCGGCCACTTCCAGTCCCGTACTGCGGGAAACCTTCCCCGCCTCTGCCATGTGGCTCAGTCTAAATGACGTTCGTCTTCTCCCAGATTCCAGTCGGGATTCCCTGACTGCCCCGGCCACCGGAGGCTCAGGGCTTGGGCATCCTACAGGCCTGTGCTGCCCAGGGCAGGCGCCAGGCTTGGAGCCGTGTTCTCACGCTGGGAGCTCATCACAGGGGCAGCACCAGTGGGGAGGTGGGAGGCTGCAGGGCCATGAGGCTCCACTGCACCCCGGTGGGCTGGGGCTCGGCCCTGCACAAACGGCAGCAGCTGCCCAGGGAACCATGGCCGTGGGGCCCGTGCCACAAACCCCACCAGGCTGTGGGGCCAGGCAGTGGCAGCAGCAAGAAATGTCAGTGTCTGCGTGTGGGCAGCAGGGCTGGTGTAGTGCTGCTCGTGCCCAGTGGTGCCTTTCTGGTGAGTTGGGGGCTCGGCTCCTGCAGTGCCGGGGTGGCGGCAGTGAGAAACGTGCAGCAGCACCGAGCTCCAAAGCATGGGGAGGGGGGAGGATCTTTCGTCACCCACACCGTCCCTGAGCTGCTCCCAACCACAGTCGGAGCCTTGGTGGACAGCGGCTCTGCTCTCCAGCAGTGCCGGGAGCAGGTGCCACTGGGCACCGCCCGGCCCGGGACGGCCATGTAGCCCCCCAGGGCTGTGGTGGGTCAGGGGGCACGGGGCCGACACCAGCGGGGCAGGGGGGCTGGGCCCACGACACCCCACCAGGGACAGGGGACCAGCAGCACCCCCTGCCCCGCCGTGTGCAGCCATGCTTGTAAACAAAGGGGAAAAAGTTGTCCATAAAATAAAACCATAAGGGAGAGGAACAGTAAATTTTCATCCTAAACTCCAGGAGGCTCATCTCTTCAAAATGTTCAGTTCTCCCAGGCTAGCTGCTGTCCCAGCTGGAACATCCCCAACTCCACTCCAGTGGAAACCTCAGTTCAGCATTACTGTTCTGGTGTGTTCCATCACCAAAAGTGAGCTTTGTCTACACAAACCTTGAACTGACACTGAGTATGACTTTCAAGCAATTGTATCAACAAACCCTGTTCAGTTTTGGTACTGCCATCGGTAAACTCAATTTGTTTAATCTTTTAAAATAATGTTTAAGTTAGATTTGCAGATTATTTAGGCTGTTACTGAAGTCATCATATCTGTATTTGTGCATATTCATATTTGTGCAAACAGAGAGCTTTATCTTCAAACAGGGATGCCCATAGTCCCTGTTGGAAGGTTTTGTAGGTCACTGGAAAGCTTCCCAAACACAGTATCTGGGGAGTTTCCATATCAAGTAACAAACTGGATAGCATATCTTTTATAAATGTAAACATATTTTGTTTCTTATATATTTGTTGAAATATGGAGGCATGTTAGTCTCCCATCTCAAATTGAGTTTTGTGACACTGGTTGTCCTCACTGTTATTAATAACCTTCTAACAAAGTAATTTTCTAATCCAATCCAAGAATCTGTTTTTGTTTATTTGAGTCTAAATATGACAACTTATTATTTGAAATTGCTAGTAAAAACAAATATTTTTTGTAATATTTTTTAACTGTAGTAATTGTTTTTGTAAGTTGGCTCTCACACTAGAAGGAAAAAATCTAATTTTTTTATGCAGCCCTGGGAAAATACTTTAGAATCACATGGAACTGGAAAATATGTCATATTTCCTCCATCAATTATTCAAATAACTTCAGATAGTCTCTAGTTACTGAGATAGACTTTCTCATTTGCATGTAAAAAGAGCACATAATCCAGTAAACAACCAGATTGCTTCCTTAAACACTGTGGCATTTAGTCCATTTGATGCTGCATTAGCCCCCTCAGAAATAAATTTACCATATGAAACTAATCACTTTAAAGATTTAGCCACTGAGATTTTCATGTCTCTTGCTTTAATTGCTTTATTTGGTTTATCTTAGAGTGCTTATCATGCTCACATATGGGCCTCTCAGCCAGTAAATGTGACAGTAATCCAGCTGTCTGACTAGTGGGTTGTGGATGTTCAAATTGAAACACTAGATCATTTCTAACCAGATCTCCTACAATCTTAGTTAATATAGACCTTACTGTGACTTGCTAAATCAGAAATGCATTAATGATGGTACTATAAAAATACAACATAAAACATGCAATCAATTGGGATGATTTTGTGTTCTTAAATTCAGGTGAGTTATTCTTACAGGACTAAGTGGACAGAATTTGACCGAGTCTCAATTTGGCCCCTGGGTTACCGTGAGCAGTTTTGCAATCAGCTGCTTTGTGTCACTCTTCTGTAGAGTAACATTATGCAAAAGCTGTTTTCTCTCAGTGAAACTACTTCTGCTCCTCTAAGTTGTTTGCTAATAATTCAGGCAGCCTTTTTTACTTGTTAATCTAAAGTAAATCATAAGCTAGGATTTTAATAACATCTTCAGGACTCCAAGACTTGGAAAATCAGTTCTGAATCTAACCGGTTCAGAAAGTATGTTCATTATAAGAGGAAAGGTTCTATTTGTATGTGTCTGTTTGATTGTTTCTTTGGTTTGTTTTTTTTTTTTTTAAGAAAAGCCCTCTATGAAGGATAACTTCTTAATTTTATCTCAGTTTTTAATAAATTAACAATATAGTCTCAAATGAGAATTGCACTGAAAGCAAATAGACGGAATTATAATCTGATGTGACTCTTAACAAATTATTTCATTCCTCTCTACTTTGGTTCCTGATCTGCAGAGCGACTCTCACCGCTTCTGTTCCGAGAAGAATATTGTGAATATAAATTCATGAGCACTAAGAAATGTTCATGAACTAGGAGATGAAGAATTTACAAATGGAGAGTATGAAAATTGTAGATGACAAGAAAAGCTTCAGAAATGATGAAATTAGTACTTGATTTATAATAGCAGCTTTCCACAGAATGACCAGAACATACTTTCTAGTCTGAAAGATAAGCAGAGCAGGCAACTGTTCATATACAGTTATGATAATTTTAATTCTTTGTTTCATGGTGCGGGCAGATCAGATATTTTTATCCCACAGGTAAGACAACTTTTAAGTGTTAAGTGCCTGTAACATTAAAGCTTTACTAGGATTTGACTCGATGCATAGCAGGGAGGTTATACAAGCTCAGCCATCCTCTTATATGACTATTGTTATTACAAAGAACACAGAATTTATGTTAGAGCATTTTTTAGATATTCCAGTTACCAGAGCAGAACAAACCACTTTCTGTGGGTTACAAATGAAAACTATTTATCTTCTTCCTTGTATCTAAACCGTATTTCACAGCTCATGAGACACGAATGGGGAGATGCTTTTGATAAAGTGATCTTGGAACTTGCTTTGTATAAAAATAAATAAATAAATAAATAAAAGAAACTAGAAAAAAAAATAAGGGGAGGTTAAAAAATAATAGGTCATGTAAAAGAGACAAAAAAGAAATTTTAAGTTTTACAACTGGCAAAAATTATATAGAGTGAGAGCTAACTGGAAAACACCAGTATGTTACACTGAATGCAATAAAAACGAATTCTAGGAGATCAGAATCTATGTTTTTAAAATGCATTCCTTTTTTCTCTCCTCTATTTATTGGTATATATTTGCTAGTAAAATATTACTTCACTTAAATCTGCAATAGATAGGAAGCAAATGGTAAATAGAGACTAGAAAGGGAGGAGATCTGGGAGAAATATATGAGGATAGAAAATTGAAAAAATTTAAAAACTGTGTAGTTCTGCAAGAGAGAGAGGAGGTCAAATGCTTCTAGTGAGTAAAACAAAGAAAATATGCAAGCGCTGTAAAACAAAAGAGAGAATAGTACAGGAGAATGGGGAGGGAAGGAGGTGGCAGAAGTGCTTGCAGAGCCTGACCCACTTTGCCAACCACAAAAAAGGAAAAAATTCCCAGGCTATATCCCATCATCCCAGTGGAATCTGAATTAATAGCTGGCTTTTAATTGGCACCCCCTCCAGTGCCAATGTTATGAGTAGTGTACCAAAGCTGCCTGGACCACGGGGATTTGTTCCCTGCTGTTTCACACTGTGGCCACTACTATGAGCTTTGGAATATGGAGTTCCTAGACCTGCAACTGCTCTTTGGTTGGCTGCATTTGTATCTGGAGCTCTCTGAATGGCACAGTCTCACTTTCCCAAGTATTTCCTCGAATTCTGCTCCAAATGAAGACATGAGATTGTCTTTCTCTGAATACAAGTGCCCAGCTGCTTCTCACAAATACTGGTTAACATGATGATTGACCTACCAGGCAAAGATCAGGGGCTTCATTTTTGTACTTTGAAGTTAAGTCATTAAGTGAAAATAAAATAGTTAATTGAGCAGAATTTGTATCCCTTCATAGTGCCTGCAGAAGCAATTGCAGCAATAAAAGTGTTGGTAAGGGTTATTTTTAATTCGTTTGCCAGAGGGCTGAGTCTCTGAAACATCACAGTGGATGTTTTCTTATTCTGTCCGAGTTCAGCTGCGTTTCAATGCAGACAGTATTTAGTCCAGGTGGTTTGGTGCAAAGAATTTAAACAAATTCAGGGGACGAGGGAGAGGGAGAGTTGTTAAACACAGGATTAGGAGGCAGGAGAGCTGACTTGTGTGCCTAACTCATAATTTCTTTTCTATGCATGACTTCCCTCGACCTCTGCTATCCTTCAATATAAAAATTAAGAGGTGCTTTGAAGTCCTTGGCTTGAAACATACCTGGGTCATCAACAGCCTGTGTCTGAGTTTCTTCATTGTTATGTGTGCACTCCTAAGCATGAACAGTAATTTAATACTTGTAGAAAGTCTGGTATCCATAGCTGTATTTTGAAAACTACCGATAAACAGATTTTGGGGTTGATTTTTAAGTCTCAGAACAGCCATCTAAAAACCTACAGATAAAGTTTAAAAAGCAGAATTCTCTGAGTTGCTTTTTCACAACTGACTGTCATTTGGGTACATGTAAGTTAGTGACAATCACAATTATCCACATACCAGCTTTTAAATTAATTCTATCCACCAACTCTACTAATACTTCAGACACTTACAGCTTCAATGCTCTCCGACAGGATGAGGATGGTTCATATAAGCAGTTGATTGTTACAAACAAAAAGCATTTTTCCCCAGACTGCCTGCATTAATCCAATGTAGTTTTCAATAGTAAAAACAAACAGAAGCTAGATTTTTGAGATGACAGGTTTTCCGGGACTCATGGGCATTACCAATGCTCAAAAGGAAGAGGAAAAATTCAATACTCTGAAAGCAAAACAGAAAAGAAGCAATAAAACAGTTGCCTGGAAGCTGTGTAAGACTAGTCCCTTGATTATCTAAATAGGGTAAAAGACACGTAATCCATACTTCTCTGCAGCTTCATTGCAATTGTCTGTATTCTAATGTCTGATTAAAGAGAAAAACAACACTGTTTTCCATTCTTATTTGCTTTTTATTTTTCTCTAAATCTGTTGCCTGCAAGGCTCTGCCGATCTGACCTTTATTCTTAACAGACCTACCTCCATATTAAAACCCCCTTATTTCTATTACATTCTTGGTATAGTTACCAAAGCAGAGCAGGTTGTAATGTCAGTGCTGGATGTCCCTTCAGACACATTTTTACTTTGGGTCTTCCTGAAGAGAGTATGAAGTCCCTCAGTTTGCATTTGGTTCTGATTCATCTGTGAAACTCCAGCTCCTCTTTGCAGCTGGGCTGATCTCTTGGAATCATTTGGGCTCAACATTTCTTGCAAATTAAGCCTTTATGATGCAGTGTAATGAAAGCTGCATCTGTGGAGAGAAGTGAATATCCTGGGAGTTATGGTTTTCATCTTGGGGCAGCTTATTGCTCCTCTGTTCTCTCTGAGGTTGCATTCATGAAGAAATTTATGTTTATAAAGTGCTGCAAGTACAGCTTTCTTGGAAGACAGTCCGATTTATCCATTAAAATGGCTTTACTCGGTTTAATTGAAACTCCTTGTCATGTGACATGAATGAATTGATCAATGCACTTCTGAAATAATCTGTACAAGCAATGCAGCGCCTTCCTGAGCAAAGTCTGTTAGATACGTCAGTTCAGTATGTCAGTTCACATTCCCACTTTGGTATCCATTTAGCATCACCCTGCTGCACATAAGGCTTGTGGTATTTTTATTAATGAATATTCACAATAAGACCCAAGACAGGAAGATTCCTAATTTTATATTTTAATGTTTCTGTAAGCCATGTTTTCCAACTTAAAATATCAATGATTTAAACTGTCAAATTTGGTGCTAAAAATATTTTTCCCATTCATATTCAATGCCAAATACAGGTAATATTTCTGAAGAAAATATATATGTAGGTAGAGCACATAGCAGCACCATGAGGGTTATTAAGGACCTTGTCTCTCCATTAATAATGATTTCACATTTACCAGGATGACTAAGACCTTGCTTAGTCCATTAAGTCTTCAGTGTTCCAGAGAGAGTTGGCCATAAATCTTTTTATTTTGCAGTGCAGTGTTTTAGTCTTAATCTGATGAAAAATACTGTTGCTATCCAGTCGGACACAAGCCAAAATCCAAACTGTTCTCAAGATGGCAGTTACTTGAGGAATCAAATAGTTTGAACATGAGGATCTCATCCTACAGCTAGAATTCCACAAAGGAAAATATTTGTAAGAGATTTAGAATTATTCCAGTAAAGTCTAATCATGGAACTATGACATTCTTCCCAGTTAAAGTTGCTAAAAATTAATCTTCCTTACAAAGGGTACTTGGACAAAGCCATTACTTGAAATGAGTGGTGAGACACTGGTATAGATTGACAAGAGGAGCTTTGGATGCCCCCTTCTAGAAATGTTCATGGCCAGACTGGCTGGGGCTTGGAGCAACCTGCTCTAGTGAAAGGTGTCCCTGCCCATGGCAGGGGGATGGAACTGGATGATCTTCAGGGTCCCTTCCAACCCAAGCCGTTCTATACTTCTGTAATTCTTTGACATAAAGAAACTAACCAAAAATTCCTCTGAAAAGCAGGGAAAATACCTTTTATAAAGCATAAATTCAAATATTCGAATATTTACCTTCAAATGTTTCCTCTCTGTTGCTAGTTTTCATCTGAGGTTTTTCTCACAGAAATTCAGAAGTTTGGTACTGCTCCAGCACATAGGTTTTTGATGATCACACTCAGTTGTTAGAGGGGAACCTTATGCATCTGGATACACTTATTATCTCAAATAAACATGATGATTTTAGGCAAATAAGATGTATGGAAGAGAGGGCCAGATGGTGCAAATATGTTAGTTTCCTAGATCTTAGTGTCTACTAGAAGACAGGAAAGCAACGCCACAAGGAAAGGAAATGCAAATTTCATTGTTTTTAGTAGCTGAGGGATGTAGTGCATTGAAAACCAGATTTTTTTTTTCCTAGTGCTACCTGACTATTAATAAAATTGCCGTTGTGTTTTCTGTCTGTTATCTGTGTATGTTTGTACCTGTAACTGTTTTACAAAAATATTCCTGCACTGGTGCTACATGTGGTTTGTTTTCTTATCATGTTGTGCCCTTCTTAGAGTTTATACAGACAGAAAGAATTTTACATTGACTGATTATTCAAAGGCTTTGCATTTAAATGGACTCTCATTTTATCATTTTTACTTAGTATTACAGATGGGTGTAAAGCCCTTCACTCCAAAAACAGAAGCAGCAATAGGTTTTATTGAGGTACAATAATAATTTGGCAAAGGTCATCAAATTTGGTGGAGTTTAGCAAAGTTTAACAGTGATTTACCAAGGTTCACCTTATTAATTACTGTGTGAAAGAAATATACAAAGGAAAACTGAGTTAAGGTGATTCACAAAAAGTGGGAGATGCAAAGGGTAAGAAAGACTCTCCCATTGAGTCACAAGGTTCAGAGTGGATCCCCTTGTTTCCTGAACTCCTTATGGAGCCCAGGTGAGGCTTGGTCCTGTCTTGGTCTCAGACTTGGGCAATGGTTTATTTCTAACAGAATTATCTATAAAAAGTTTATATTCATTAATACTGAGCAGCTACATGAATTAGTAATGTTTCATTAGTGTTAATTAACATGTTGTCAATCACTTATTGAGGATCTGTCATGAGTGAAGGGTTTCTCCACCTGGGGCAAGGAAGGATTTCTTTGTCTTTGACAGGAGTCTCTGCTCAAGGGGAGAGTTACCTGTCGTGCAGTGCAACTTCAGCTCAGGGAGATCTCAGACTGGGGCTGTCCTGACCAGAACATTTACAGACTGAAGTAGGGGGCTGCTAGTCAATAGTATAAAAAAGATGGATTTCTCTGCTTAGGTCTGCTCTCTTGTTGTGTACTTTGGCTATCTTACTTGGAAATAACTTCTAAAAATGTTTCTCTGAGGCACCTTCAGTACCTTCTTCATGAACCAGGAGCTTTTCTGCTCACAGGGGTCACCATAAAATACGAGATCTGTTGCTCCTTAATCAGCCTGAACCAAAGTACAGCCTGGGGTCAAGTGTACCCATCACATTTACCTTTTATTTTCTTGCCTCTTTAGGACTGGGTTTTTTTTTCGTATTTGATCACAACACTTTCAACTGTGATTGGTTAAATTGTTATTAATGCATTCATTATTCCAATTTCCAAAATGACTGAAAACATTTAACATGTGGTATTTGAAGACTATGTTGCATCCCCATCACATGTTTTATCAGTCAGAAATGGTTACATAGTACAGCTATTTCTTGCCACAAAAATCTGACCAGTTGCCAGATTTACTTTCACAGTCCTTTCTACAACCTGTATAACTTCATTACTAACATAATAGAGTATTCATGTGGTGTAAAGGGCAAGGTTATGGTAGTGGGGAGTTCATTCATTCATTCATTCATTCATTCATTCATTCATTCATTCATTCATATCAGTGATTTGGTGTTTAGATCGAACTAGAGTTTGGTTCGTGCAATTAAGGAAATGCAACATAATGTTACACAGCCACTTAGGTTGTAGCATTTCCAGATTTTGAAGGACTTTAATTATCACCATGTTTATTCACCTGTGTTTTCCTTCTACACTGTTATTTCTTAATTTTTTCCCTCAAGAAAAGTAATTGTTGCAATTGAGTGATAAAAGATGTTTTTGTCGAGGGACACAATTTTTTCTTTGGCTCATTTGAAAACTAAAGTTCGTGCTGTGTAACCATAGCAAAATTGCATGTGGCAAGCTCGAGCACCAAACACAAATCAGTACATTCAAACCAGTTCTGCTGGCCCCTTTTGAAAAGCTGCTCATGATGTTTGTAAATACCAAGTGTCCAAAAATACATTATAGCTGTGCTATCTCACCAAGATAAAATATAGAACAAAGGCCCTTAAATGCAAGAGCAAAATTGAGATTGCTATGTGTGTTGCTTACAGGGTATTTTTATCTTAAAGATCTTACAGAAGTTTAAGATCAAAGGAAAAAATCCATTTCTTCCAAGCACCTTTATGAAACTATTTAAGTTTCACACATTCACAGGTGTACAGATTTTCTGTTCATGTTGCCAAAGAATTTGTCTTGTTTTCACTTGAGGTCAAAGACATTATTTGTCACTCAGAAAGCAGCTATGAAAGATTACTAGTAAATGTGCAATGCTAAGGAATAGATGTGTATTTTGCAATCTTCTTTACATAGCTGAAGCTAAAGTAATTTTTTAATATCACTATGAGAATCAGATAGATGTTCCTCTCAATTTCAAATCAAAGAATTATGAATTCAAGTAACAATTTTTAAATGTATATTCATATCCATAAATAGTCATAACTGTAGCAGGAGCTAGAGTGGACTTTTTGGACCCCTGATTAAAATTCTAATTAAAATCCTCTGATTAAAATTCCAATTAAAATCCTCCAGAAAATTAAAATCCTCCCAAAAAAATCAGTTAGGCTGTTTTAGAGGAGAGAAATTTCTTCCTGAATTAAGATTGGGAAACCAGGAATGTCCTTAGGGATATAAACAAATAAGATTGAGGGGGGAGAGAGAGTATATGAGGATGCAGAGTCTGAAACAAAATCTTTTATAGTGCAGTGGTCCAAAAAAAGGTATTTGTCTTTTTATCTCTCGGGACATTTACTGATATCAAAGAAGGAAGTGAATAAAGAAACCAAAAACTAAACCCCTCAAAAATCTCGAATTTTATTTTGAAAATCATCAATTAATATAAAATATTATTATATTCCTTGCTTTTTCTATGCATATTTACATTCCTAAAAGGGAGGGATTGTATTTCCTTTTCAAAGTCAATTGACAGGAAATGGCATTAGGATGTTTCCTTCTTGATATGGAAGTCTGAAAGAACACAAGTTAATTACTGTATAAAATATCCATCACTTCCCTGTAAATTGTGGATGTGCCTTATGGATTGAGAATTGCCTTTGGTTTTTCCAGGAGTTCTGTCCCTAAAGTCTTGACTGCCTCAGGTGAGATTGTTCCTCTAAGTGTCTTATGTGTTCCTGTCCTTCACAATGAGATTGTACAAATCCTGTAGGGAATTTTTCATCTCAGCTGTCCTTAAATATTCTCACGAGAAGAAAAATAAACCTGAAATTTGTACTAATAGTTAAATGCAGACTGATTTCTATCTTACCTGGTTTGAATCAGTCTGGTAAAGTTTTGGCCTTTTTTCTGCGTTATTTTGAAGAACACACAAAGCAAGAGCAAAATTCCCCAAAGGTATCCAAAGAGGTTGAAATATATGGCAAAGCTGTCATTAAGACTATTGGAACAGAATTTCATGCCATGTGTTAATTTTGTCCCCAAAAATGAAGAAATGAAACTAATCTTGGGAAAAGCCTTTGTTAAAAAGTTTTAATGCTAAGAGAGAATGATATATTATTATGCAGATCAGAAAACCAAGTGCCATAGAAATGAAAATATGCAAAAATTAACTCAAAAATGAATGATGAAAATAACTGAATTAATCAAGATCCTTTGAACTACCTCAAAAAGAAGGCCCATTTATTTTTGTATGTTATATCAATTTTATTTGTAACCTGGCCTATCAAATTCAGTCTACTATGCATTAATACACTGTTCATGTAATTCTCAGAAAAAAAAGGAAAATAATTTAATTTCTGGCTGGAATTAAAAGCCCTAATAACTGTCATGTTCAGATTATGTAACCTATATATTGTTCTTTCTGTATTTTACTTATTCTAGTGATTTTATACACATAAATTTCAAACTTTCCCTAAGTCTAAACTTTCAGGTATTCTGGAATGATATACCATCATTTCTTAACTCCTAAGTTTCTACCTTCATTAAAATCTGTATTCAATAATAAAAATGAATTTCTAGTAAATTCTTAGTAAGCTTTCACAATTCTGCACTGAATCTTGTCAAACATTTTTTTAATACTAAAAATTCTAATAGCATTATAAAGACACTGCTTCACTTGCATGTTATTTTATGTACCTAAAGGAAGGAAGATAGACAAATTTGGAGGGATCATTTATCTCTCAGAAGATCGGTTGATTTAAAATTAAGTATAGGATGATCAATAACTTTCTTTAAGTAGATCTATAGACAGTGTTTCATTTTGGACAACAAAAGCAATTAAAGCAGTTTTTCAGTTTTGCATCTCCAAGAATTAAGAAAATACTAGACATATATGCTTGGCAGTGAAGGGGTGTGAAACCATTTACAGTTATAATTATCTTTTCAGTGTGCTTTGACTGTTATTCCCTGTAAGGTACACTTGCTTTCAGAAGCATAAAAATACTCCATAACATAATAGCAAGGATATTCTAAACACATTTAAACTACTGACATGTATAATGAAATTGAAGGGAAACTTATTTTTTTGAATTATTGTACTACAACTGAGAACAAAAAAACCCAATTAAAAATAAGAGTCAATTGTATTTAGTGTTTTCAGGATATATTTCTACTTTTAATACATTATTTAGTTGTTAAGTAGATAACGCTGGACATAAAATCTAAAGACCCCTTTCAAAATCACATCAGGAATATTCTTTTTGTGGAACTACTGATGGCGACGAGAGTACCAGAAAGAATGGAATAGGAAGGTGTAAAGAGTTTTTAGCTGCCTTTTTTATCCTGCTTGGTGAACGAGTTACCAAGTTTGCATAAGGAATCGTTGTGGCTTTGACCATGACCATTGCACACAAAGCACCTCCAGCCTTGGCTCGTGCTTTGTTTCCTTACTGCGAACAAGGAGCAATCGGGAGTTCTGAACATTTCCAGTCACAGGAAAGAGGCAGAACAGCTTCTGTTAAAAGGCTGTATTTAATCTCCTGAATTGCACAAATAAGCAATTAACACTGCAAAAACAGGTTTGTCTCTTTACTTTTACACACATTAACCAAATACATGTTCCAGCAGGCAGAGTACAGAGAGGTGTTTTCTTAAGAAATAGTGAGGTTAATTATTTCAGGGATGTGTAGCTAATTAAAGGCCTCGATGAACATAAGGATCCTCTGTTCTGTTTGTATTCTCATAGTTGATATGTTGGATAATTTATTCAGGTTGCAAATCAGTATGGGAAAGTTTCTTTTCACTGAAGTCAGCCATCAGAATAAATGCAAACATATCCTCATCTCATGTAAAAATACTTTTTCCTTGAGATGTAGGTGACACTTGTTACGAAACATGAATGATGTCTAAGAATAAAATTTTGCATTTGAAAATATGAGTGTAATTTGAGGTTATTTATGTTTTATTTCTTTTTTATGCAAAAGGCAGAAGAAAATGAGATTGTTGTTCTTAAGGAAAATGGATTATGAAGAAGGATTTGCTCTTTAGAGAAATTTCCTGTTTAGAGAACAAAACTGTTCCCTCGTATCTAAAGTATTCCAAGAACAGTAACAAAATGTACCAATATATATTACTTTGTTCCATCTTGCAGAATATCCATGACAGTTGTTATTAAATTGTAACATACATGGCAGTGTATGATTTTATAGAATACGTTCTATTTTATTCCAAAGAAGTGACCTTAAAATAATCTTCTGTAACCATTCATTAATAGTTCATTTCTGTCAAAGCTGAATTTGCTGGATTTGTCTTATAGTGTTGCTTCTATTCTCTGACTGGTGGAGCCTGCAAATCCTATTTGAGACACTACAATATGAAGGAAAGTTTGGTTACCATAGTTATTTATAAATGTTTCCTCCAGTTTCACTTCTTCACACATTTGTGTCAGTAAAACACAAACAGTCCTGTGTTTATAAAAAGTGTTTTCAGAAAGAATATGTTCAAATTTTCTGTGACTGCTGTCATAAAGATCTGTAAAATACCTGTATTTTTTTCCATATAATTTGATCATATGAGGCTTTAGTGAAATATGGTGCCAAATATTCTAAAGATCTAATAATTTTACTTTATAAATGACATTAAAAACTATAAAGCAGAAAGAAAAAGGAAAACATTAGGCTCAGAGTTGATGGTCATTCTTATGGAATGCACAACTACTGCTTTAATAATTTCAGTTGAAAAACAGCAAAATATATAAATTTAATTACAAATTGTGACAGGACAAAGGGGAATGGCTTCAAACTGAAAGAGGGCAGGTTTAGATTAGATATTAAGAAAAAATTGTTCCCTGTGAGGGTGGGGAGGCCCTGGCACAGGTTGCCCAGAGACGCTGTGGATCCCCACTCCTGGAAGTGTCCAAGGCCAGGCTGGATGGGGCTTGGAGCAACCTGGGATATTGGAAGGTGACCCTGCCCATGGTAGGGGGTTGGAACTGGATGGTTTTTAATGTGCTTTCCAACTCAAACTGCCTTGTGATTTTATGATTCTAGTATTTTTTCACTATGTTATATATAACATATTCAGCAATTTAATGAATTAATGCACGTATTAATACAGTAATATCAACCAGGATATTTTGCAGAAGTAGGTGTGTAGTTAAGTTTTCATTACAGTATTTTACTGAGTTACTATAAGGAAAGACACATTACCTATCAAAACATATAGGTTTATACATGCATATGTATATGATATACCTATCAAAAACCAATATACTTGGTTTTTCAGTTCTTGTATAAGAGTTCCCTCTTGATTTTTCCTCGGTCCTCTTCTATAATATTTCTAGAGGACATTTTGACAGGTTTGGGTTAAGAGTGAGCAACACCCGACAGGTAAAATTGCTCAAACTATTTCATGTTACACACGTTGCTGTAGGCAATAAAAGCCTATCATCTCCCATATAACTATCTTATATATAAGTACATAAAACACATATGAGTTTTTATAGTTCTTATATAAATACACACATCTACACCGTAAGTGCAGTTTTTCATGCATCAGATACTAGATCTGCTTTTAATTTTAATATTCCATGTGGTGAAGAGAAGGTAAACAAAGAATGGACACTCCTATGTGAAACTGAGATGAAAAGTGAAAATGACTTTGAGAAATCCACCCAAAATACATAGTACCCAGCTCTAGTTGTGAAATTATTTGTATATTTTAATCACACTTGGCTGTTTCTACGTCTTTTATGAAGCTTTAATGCAAACACTCAGGAATGGAGACTGAGATAAAATATCTCCATTCTGAACATCTTCCTATCCCTAATGTTCACTTCTTTCTCAGGCTCAGTAAAGCAAGTAAATAAAGAAAAGAGGAATTTTGAACCTTCAGAAGTCCTGTTTGTAATGATAGACAGTGGCACTACATGACCATTTACCCATGAGAGGAGCAGTGCCAGAGATTGGATTAGAGCAGGAGAGACTAATGCACTTATGTCCTTAAGGGGTAGATGAAAAATGAATCTTTCACCTCTGCAAGTGAGCACAACCAGCAATTCAAAAGTATTATATGGGTGAGGTATTTTGCAGGATTTGTTCTATTTGTCACTGGAATTGGCTGTAGAGCATTTGGCAAAGTCTGAGTTGTTTCAAACCTGGGTCATTATCCCAAAGTCCCCTTCTGTGCTTCGATTTTAAAAGTAGTTTGGGGGCATCTAAAAAGAAAAGGGGAAATCATAACACATTTCTGCAGTTTATGGCAATATCACTACTTAGTACTTCTGAGAACTGCTGCTTACAGCTACACAGGACTTCATTACTGCGAGATACAGGGTCACATCTAGGAATAATATCCCAAAATTAAGGATAAGATTTTCCAAGACACTTAAATGAACAAGCTGTCCAAGCCTCAACAATGGACACGAGACCTCAGGAAGGCAACTAATTTTTATTCTTATAACTTCGTAATTGATGAGTTTATTGCTGTAAGGATGAACTCTTTATTTTAGAGAATCTTGTTGGGAGATTCGTTTGTAAGATTTGATTTTTGATATTTTTAAAGACAGCAATAGAGAGGAAATCCATCCTCCAGCCCATAATCTTCTGAGAGATTATTATTGTAGCCAATGGTAGCCAATATTACTTTCTGCTTATAAATTTTTGGGTAATTAAAGCTGATATTTCTAATATTATTGGTTTTCATTTTCAGGGATGTACTGTTTGAATCCATACCTCAGTTGTTTTGCCAACAGTTATGTTTTGGTTTTCATCTATCCAAAGTGCATTGAGTATCACTGTTCACCCAAGCTAACCAAAAAATCTGGCCAGTTACATGAATTTCTGAGGTCTTTTTTTATTATTTCCTTAATAAATTATTTTCAATCACAGATTAACTAATGAATAACAGTAATAATAGTTTTTTCAGTGCACTATATGGGCTATCTTCAGCAAGGACTCATTTTCACATAACACACAGCTAAGGTGACTCACTAAAGTCAGAAGAAAGATCACAATATTTTTGATCTTCTCTACTCAGAAACACGAAAATATTTACAAGCTCATTAATGTTGTCTATTATGACATAAATAACAATTATGCAGTACGCAGTGGGGCATTTACTCATCTTTGTCCTTACACCATAGTTTTAGAAATACAGTTATTACTGCTTGCTTAGGCTGTGCTGATTTCAGCTATTTCAATGCTATTATTTTTGCAAGAGTTAAAGTCACAACCACAGAAAAATGTACTGTCCAGCCAGAAACAATATTTTCTTTTTCTTTTTCCTATAACCCACTGTTGAATTATTCATTGTACTCCTTGGTAATGTGAAAAATTTTATAATAAAAGTAAGAAAATCAAAAGAGAACCCTGTCCAAGGTCGGCCTGACTTTCTATAATATATGTAAAAAATTGGTAAATATACTTCTCACTCTTAGGTCCTAGATCAAAATCGTGCAGTGCTGTTGTTAGGTGCTGCTTATTGCTTTCATGCATGTCCTGAAAAATGAACTAGCAGAATTCTCACTTAATATTGGAGATGTGTATTTATGTGCACTCCACAGACAAAAAAACCTTAAAATTGCCAGTCAAAGGAAATTAAAGAGGAGCTTTGGTGAGCTTGAGTGTCATTTGTAATATATAGATTGTGGGCTGACTGTATAGCAAGTCTACCCCTGCTCAGGAGAGGTGTTAAGGCTTGGGCACTAAAGCCCCCGAGCTGGGTGTTTGCTCCCTTTGAAAAGGACTCTGGGTGAAAATAGCACTGCTGGGTCCACTGCAAGGTGCTAATAGAAATTCTCCCTCTATAATTGTCCATTCCAGGGAAGTTTGTAAAACAGGAACACTTTTATCCTTGAAGGAACAAATCCTCTAAATTCCAAGACATCCGATCAATCCTGACTGCAATAGCACCAAATTAAAACATTGTATTTTTTGTTTCTTATCTAACCCACTTTTTAAATCGTTTATTCCATATGGAAAAATCACACTTCTGACTAGATGTACTGAGGGGCAGGGGGTCCTGCTCTAGGTTCTGTGCCATGTGCTCTAGAATGACCCCTTCTGACTAGAGAGATTGGACCAGGGGACCCACTGTGGTCCTTTACAAACTTTATCTGTTCTGTGATTCCTTGAAGTTGGGCCCCACAAATTTGTGCACCATGTGCAAAAAGAAATTAAAGACTGTTTAATTTTTTTTTATATAAACTAATCAGTTTGTAGTATAACTGTGTGTGTGAAACAATAAAATAGATTATTGTTCACTTCCCAGTACTTTCTGCAGTTGTTGGCTTCCTATGGACATCATTACACAACTGATCTTTGACACTGTTTCAGGGAAGCAGACTGAAGTAATGATAACGGCTTAGACCCCTTTTTGTCTGGTCCTAGTTCTTTTTACAAATGGGTAACAAGAAGATGACGGGAGCCTTTGAATGTCTTTTGGGGTCTAATTATAATTTAATGTGCTATTTCGGTCTTCTCATATTTGCTCAAAATGTTGTTCTTCTTGGAAATAATACCTTTAGCAGTTGAAATCTGTTCTGGATAACATACATGGCTCAAGTGATTAGGAGTAACATTTGTCATACTTCCACTATAAATCACATATCATTATTCCAAGCAAGGAAAGAGGATGATGAAAAAGCAAAGCTGCCTTTGTATTTTCTGTGTATTATTACTGTGCCTAGAAATGATGATGCAGCTGCAACAGAGAAATAAAAATAAAAGCAGACAATTAATGATTTCAGCTTGGTTTTTTAATATATTTCGTACTTATTGCATCTTTCACATAATCAGTTTAACATGTGCTAATCAGACTTTGATGTTGGAGGCTGACCAGTAACACAGGACTCCTTGTGCACAAAACTGAGAACAAAGCAGTCACTTAACTGTAGTTCTTTTTCTCTTCCTTGCATATCTCTCCTCCTGCTGCTTTTGGACTACCCAAAATCTGGCTCTGTGTCAAAACAACATTGTGAGACCTGATTATCGCAGCAATAAAAATGAATTTCCTACATAAATTGTAGGATGTCTGCACAGAACTCCAGTGCTGTATTTTCTGCTCTAGGGGACCGGCTCTCTTTAAGGGAGGTTGAGGCAGCACCCCAGGGGTACCTTCTGTGCCAGCCACGCTCTTGCGTCTCCAAAGGCAGGAGATGCAATTCCTGCCCTGCAGCAATGTCCCTTGTGAATGTTTGCTGGGGAAAGGTGCTTTCTGATCTCTCACCTTCTTCAGAGACACTTTTGAAATCCCATTTGGAAGTATCAGAGAGCTGGAGAGAGCTCCCCAAGCCAGTTTTATTCCACCTGAAGGTTTCCCCTGGTTTTGTCTTTGAGAATACCAATTTTGTCATCTAAGCAGGAGGGAGAATGGCAGCTGAGCTGTAGAGCACCATCTGGTCCAGTGAGTCACTGAAAACAGGATTAAAAGAATCCCTCCTGTTACTTTGTGCATATGTTGGTTCAGCTCTGTCTAATGTGACACATAACTAGCTGTTTTCTCCTCACTTGCCTGAATCATCATTAAATTCATCTAGTCAGTATTGTGATAAGTGTGAATAAGAACTAACATATATTTTGAATGTGAGGGGTTCATATTAATTTACAAAGGAAATGATACTGAAACGTGAATATTCCTGAGCATAGAATGTTCTTTCTTATACATGCAAACTTTTTAATCAAACATCCTTGATATCTTATTGACTATGTAACAAGTAAAAATTCTGCTCTCAGCTACCATATCCTGCTGATATCAGACTTGAGTACCTTCAACAGCCTAAAAACTCTTACCCAAATGTAAATTTCCCTTTAGCATTTTGTCATTTAGTATTTAGTCATTTTGCCTCCTAGTTACGCTTTATTGCAGAACCAAGAAAATGTGCTGTTAAATATTCTAAAATTAAGATTGGATTCTCCTCCCTTCTTGTTTTTCCCTCAGCCCTGCAATAGTCCCTTTTTTTCCTGGACAGGAATTTCATCAGAGGAAATACCAAAGTGAGCTGTTTGTGCCTGCTGTTTTAGAAAGCAAGCAGGCCCCAAAGCTGGAGAACTCCTGCAAGCAGAAGTAACTCTCCGTGTCTCTCACAACTGATTTATTTGCTTGTTTGTTTAATTTGGGCCTGTTTCCCAAGGAAGTCTGTCATGCGCTCCAGCAGCCAGTTGAGCTGGCACAACTGACTGGCACTTTCTCTGAGACTGTTTGCAGTGAATTGCAGCCTGTACCCCACTGAGATCAACTGGGAAGAAACACAGCAGTGAATCCCAGCTGATTCCCTGCCTCAATCCAGCCTTGCTCATTAGCCAAAATCAAAGAAACCTAGTGGGGAACACACTTTCTTGAACTGAACAGGCCCTCATGCACTTTTACAGAAAGAAGGGCTTTGCTTATTTCTTAATGATGATTGTCAGGTGGTATATTTGCCACAGAGACTGTAGGAATTATTTTTGTCTCTAACATGCTGCACTGATGATGTAGAGGCTCCAGGATAAGCCGTGAGATCAGTGGTAATGGGCAAAGGCTCAGAAGTGGAGAGGGATTGAAAGGAGTGATTGACAAGAAAGCACATCAAGAGTGTGGTTTTCTCCGGGTG
Source organism: Calyptomena viridis (assembly GCA_013390005.1). Taxonomy (NCBI): domain Eukaryota; kingdom Metazoa; phylum Chordata; class Aves; order Passeriformes; family Eurylaimidae; genus Calyptomena; species Calyptomena viridis. Next base: position 21,911 of record WEIV01009123.1, read on the forward strand.
TTACAGGAGGCATAATGACGAGAGGGTAGACTCCAAGAAGTATTCAGAAGCTTTATTTATCTATAAGAAGGCTAATATCTATGCCGAGAGAACTTAGGCATCTAAACAGGAGCAAGAGCTCTAATACCTACTAGCAGACTCTGCATCCAGGATTCCTCAGGCAGACTGCCTGGAGAACCCTGGACACAAGGCTCTTGTCTGACCAGATCTCTCTGGCCAGACAGAGGGTCTGCTCTCAACATGTCTGCTCTCTAAGAAAGTCAGAACATGTCTCTTCTTCTTCTTGCGCAGTTACAGAACTATATATCAGACTATATTGTTTATATTAGTTGTCCAATGACCTGGAGATCAAGCTCTCCCCGTCCAACCAAGGGCAAAAAAGGTCACAGCCAGTCAGGGCAACATTTCTGCTCATGCTCAGGAATATGTGGCCTATAGAACAGGGCTACACAGGAGTGTCAGTGTTTTAGCAGCTGTGAAAGAATTGGGATTCAGCTGCCTCAGCTGAGGACACCAAACCAGGAGTCACCCTGGTGACAAGAAGAAACCACTCAGTGCTTGCTTTCTTTGGTGAGCCACCACATTGCCTCAAGTCTCATGGTTATGAATACAAGTTTGGATTTTTGTCCTTGTTCGTCTGTAAAGAGGCTGAAAACTTTATTCCCATAGACTGTCAGCCTGTAGATCCTTTCTATTATCTCGTAATACAGATAGCTAGAACTAGTTAAAGCAATTTAGCTATAGCACACTAAATTTTACATAGCAGCTAAAAGGTTGTCCTTAACATTATTTTTTAAATACAGCAATTAAAAAAGACAATAAATTTTCTTTAATATCTGCACATCATTGGTTCCTAGATTATTAATGATGATTAGAGTCTCCAGTGGTTGTTTTTAAGAACAATTCAGTGGATCTTAACAAATCTTAAACCTTTGCTTGTTTAGCATATAAGGGAGAACTCTTCCTAAGGAAGACTGCTGGAGAAGTAAAAAATGAGAACTATACCAACAAAATGGTACATTTCTACATCTTTTAAGGATATGTGTAGGAAGAAAGAGTAAGAGAAAAGAGAGAGGGTTGTGGTTATGGTTTCCTTAAATTATTTAGAAATCATATTTCAATTTGTCGTTATCCCACAGACTGTTCTGGCAAAACTTTCTCAGATTTAATTGGTTTACATAAAGATAATCTCTGCATCTCCTTATTCTCTCTGTTTTCATTTTTTGTATTTATGTCTTACAAAAAAAATTAAAATCCAGCTAATTCTTCTTATTTAACATTTTATGTGAAGTCTTTATTCCTACTAGACTAAACCAAACAGTACTAAACTAACTATTGTGTTTGTGTGGCCAGGTTTTGGTAGCAGGGGGCTCCAGGGATGGCTTCTGTGAGAATGTGCCAGAAGGTTCTCCCCTGTCCAGCAGAGACAATGCCAGGTGGCTCCAAGCTGGACCCACTGCTGGCCAAGGCAGCAACCCTGGTATTTAAGGAAGGGTGGAAAAACCCTGCACAACAAACTGCAGCTGGAGAGAGGAGTGAGAGCATGTGAGAGAAGCAGCCCTGCAGACCCCGAGGGCGGTGTGGAAGGAGAGGGAGGATGTGCTCCGGGTGTCAGAGCAGAGATTCCCCTGCCCCTGCAGCCCAGGGAGGCCCATGGAGGAGGTGGATGCCCAGAGGAGGTTGTGACCCTGTGGGAAGCCCACACTGCAGCAGGTTTTGTGGCAGGATCTGTGACTCTAGGGGCCCAAGGCTGGAGCAGTTCATGAACTGCAGCCCATGGAAAAGACCCAATTTGGAGAGGTTTGTGAGGACTGCGTCCCATGGGATGGACACCAAAGAGTGCAAGGACACCTCCCCTTGAGGAGGAAGGAGCAGCAGAGAAAACCTGTGATGAACTGACTGCGTTCTCCTTCGATGCTGTGGGGGAGGAGGGAGAGAAAATGGGAAGCTGTACCTCAGAATAAGGGAAGAGTGGGTGAAAGGTGTCTTCAAGATTTGATTTTACTTCTCTGATTTCATTTGTAATAAACCAAATCCCCCAAGCTGAATCTGTTTTGCCTGTGACAGTGATTGCTGAATCTCTCTCCCTGCCCTTATCTTGATTCACAAGCCTTTGATATTTTTTCTCCCTGTGCAGACGAGGACGGGAAGGCTGAAGTGGCTTTCATGGGCACCTGGTGTGAACCCACCATGACTATATCCAGATATATTAAATTATTCCCTCACTGCATAAAGGCTAATTCTTTTTGCTGTCGTCTAGGTGAAACAGTAGTGTTCAGGACTGTCTAGTTAAATAAAGTAATGAGAACTTGACAATTTTGAAACAGAGAAAGCATTCCAAGGACTTTGCCTACGTACTGATATAGGGATAGCAGAAACTATTTGTTATTAAACAATGTATTTATCTTCTCCAGTTCTGACTTTCAGGTCCTTCTCATTAGATATCTAGCCTGCTTTCCGGGCCGCTCCACCAGAGACTTTTTCAGATACAAACTTGAAACAGGCAAAACTTCTGTATTCAGTGTGCCCTGATAAACAACACCAGGGTATGCTGTTTGACAGCTGTCCTGAATGTGAGACTAATAAAGGCAGGGCAGTTGACAAATCTTGAAGAAGATGAAAGGAAATTAAATTTCATGAGATGAACCAGCTGGTGCTCTGTTCTTGTCATTGCCCTTCAGCGCAGTCCTAACTGTGGCAACAGAGATGTAAAGTGCTGATGTCCTTGTATGAAAATAGTCCTATGGCTAATCAGAAATGCAGAAGTCTGCAACAAACCTTATTAAAACTTGGCTAATTAAAGAAATTAATAAAACCTACACTAAAGTAATCTTATTTCAATAATTCTACTGGGTCCCACATTTCAGTTATTTGAAATGCATCCGGCAACATTGACTTTTCATGTGGTAGCAAGAAGACACACAAACTTGGAGTGCTCTATTAACAATTGTGTCTTTATATCTCTATATTTGTTCAAACAAGCAGAGTTTCTTTCTGTCCTAGTGGAGGTAAAGAGTCTTGCATAGGTCTTCTGGAACCATAACATCTCACTTTGAAGAAACAGCATCTGTGGTTCTGAAGGGTCAGTGTGACTGCCAGTCTTCTGTTTCTATGAGTTGTGATTTTTTTACATATGGTTTTGCTCTCTTAAATTCAGAATGCAGATGCCAAAAGAATCTGGTGGTCACTTCTGTCCAACACAATATGACAAGAGCTGTATTCCAATATTTACAACATATTTATTCTTTGAAGCCCCACTTGCCAATCACACATAGCAAATGTTGTCACTAGGTTTCATGTGAAATAAAAGCAATCAACTTTGTATAAGTGAGTAGAAGAGCGTTTTTCTGTTTAACAGGGAGGATAAACTCCAATTGATTTACAGTCAGTCCTTCTTTTGTAACTTTTAAATTATTTATTCCTAGTGTATCAGAAGTGAATACATCTGAGGAGACTAATTTACAGTGACAAGGTATGTAAAGTAGTTCCAATGACCATGCATCAATAGCTAACATGATATCCATAACTGCAATGAGAGAAAAGAGAGGGAAATAAGAAAGAATAAACCCTTGAAATATTTGAAAAAGAGTTATAAACTCACTCAGTCTCCATCTGAAATGATTATTGGATAACAGCTCTATATCGACTGTCTTCTTGTTTGTTATTTTTAGGACTCAAATCTTTAACATCCCACTGGTTTTATTACAAAATAAACACATATCACAGTGTATCCTTTAAACAAGACTGAAATAAATTTATATTTATGTGACTTTTTAGAGTCTTTCACATAAACTGAAAATAATTCAACCTTACTGTTCAGAGCTGTGACCTTAGAAAAGTATGACCAGCTGATCTTGTTTTTCCTTCCCAGAACAAGTGAGATGAACTAAATTATTGCCTTTCAAATAAATTCAAAGGAAAGCAATTCGCTGAAGATCTCTAAACAATTCTTGATACCTTGTTTGTTATAGATGACATGAAGTTCATGGAAAGACTTGTAAAAGAAAGACTGAAAAACAATTGTTTCTAGTTGCTTTCCTACCACAGTGGTAACTGTTTAAATTATGTTGTCATGATGCAGAACTAAAGAATTGTTGGTAAAATGTACATTAACTTCTCTCTTTAAGAGAAAGATAAAATTTTATTTACTACAAAGTAGAAAGGTATTGAAATGTTTTCCTGAATTGTGTTCTCTGATGATGAGACATCCTTAAAATGTGCTTCTCTTTCTCATTTGCCCATTTATTTAGGAGATTTGTTGTCCACAGACTACACTCTGAATGTAGTCCATAAAGAACAAGGAGCTTTAGGATCAAAAACTCTTGTCATGAATATGACATTAACATCCAGTAGGTAATTCAGATATTCAGTATTTACTGATTTAACCCACACAGGGGCCCATGGAATTGCTATGTCTGATGTCAGCGACGGTTTAGAGGATATTCTGAGTTTAAAACTCAGACATGCTCCTGTCCCATGTGGGAAGAATTTGAATATGAAGGAAACCTTGGGGTTTGTGTAGAGGGAGCTTAGGATTTCCTTTTAAAAAGTTATTCAGACTGCTGAGATAGAAAGAAGTATAATGTTATATTCAGTTTGTACAAGTACTGGCCATTTTGGGAAAGTTAATATTTACTCATTGGTTTCCCATTTAGAAGGAAATTTCTCCGTGTTTGTAATGTGTAATGTTGAAAAAGTAATTAATTTAGTTCTAATTTAATATTTTTTAATTTAATAATTTAGGGAAAATATCAGACCAAAAATATGCATTTTCCCCAAACTTGTATTGTCTTAATAAATTTTCTATTTAATAAAGAGATTTTAGATATAAGATTTGTAAGTTCATAGAGAATGTTAAGAAATTTCATCTGTTCTGGAAGACTGAGGTGTTTTTCTGGTTTAGAGAAGAAGACAAAACGAGAAAAAACAAATTTGGCATTTATGAGAAAGAAATCGGAAAAAGAGCATGCATTCCAAATTACTACAGACCAAATTTCCGTCCATTGAATGTAAAACCTCTCTGAATGTCTCCAAGATAAATCTCTTAGTCCGTCTGAAAACTGTAAAGTGAAAAGGAACTGCTTGACATATTTAATGACATATTTAATGACAAACTTATCCTTGCACTTGGTTGTTTTCAGGTTGCAGTGAAATTAACGACAAAGCACACAAAGTACAGCAGTGGATTGAACATTTTCCAGCTTGTCAGTCAGGCCTGTAGATGATTAATTATATCTGTGCATAGGACCTTTTGAAATATTTTTAATATTTTTAATAAAATAGTTGACCTTTGTTAAAAGATTGCACAACCATTTAGAAGAAGATTTGGTATCTCTTTGGACATAACACCAGTTCAAAACTAGTCAAATCATCTCAGAAGGATTGGAAAAATCCTCCAGTGTGTCAGTTTTGATGGAAGTCAGGTTGAGACATTCTGGAAAGTGTTCATTATGGACGCTGCTAGTCTTTTGTTTGGGAATCTGTTTTGTGAGTCAAAAGTACTTGAGCTTGGAACTTTGCACATAAACCCCCATAAAATGACTAATTACTAAGCTCTTTGCTTGGAAATACATTGCAGATTTCTTTGGTTGGCTGTAGAAAATATTAGAGTAAAACAAGGATATATGTATGAATTCCAATTTAAATATACACATGAAATTAGCAGGGAAGGAACTAGATTCCAACAAATATACTTTTGATTTCAACTTCTTAGCAATAGTTGGTCACATAACATTTGTAACCCATAAAGCTTTACAACGATGTACAATGAGAGAATTCTCACTGATAGCTTTAGAGTGGAGAAGCACAGGGAGATTTTCAGCAATTTGCTCTAAATTACACATGCAATTGAAAGCACAGCTATGAATAGAGCTAAGATGTGCTGGCCAAACTAGCATTAACACACTTTATTATCTACCTGAAGGCTGATAAATCTTTCCAAGACAGAGTAGTTAGTGGGAGCCCAGATGGGAGTAGTGTTTATAATTTTTATCACTTCTATTGCTTTTATCACTTTTATCACTTTAAGGCTGCTTTTCTCTTGGGTGAGAGTCCTCTGAATCCAAAGCCCTGAGAGCCTGAGAAGTCTGGGGGAGAAAAAAAAGAAAGAAAAGAGGTATTACAATAGTTACACTGTTCTGTGATTCTAATGGAGGCACTTGCAAAGCCAACAATGTAGGGATGGTGGTTTGTGTGGGTTGTTTGTTGGTTGGGCTTTTGGGGATTTTTCTTTTTTGTTGGTTGGGGTTCTGTTTGTATTTTTTTGTTTTATTTATTTGTGGGGATTTTTATGGCCACAGTTTTCATATTCAAGAACTTGGGCTACTTTTCATTTGCTTCCTTCAACGTGAAAATCTCTTGCACACTCGCCCTCAAAAAAAGGGAACCAGCTAAAGTTTGAACTGGTTGGAGCAGGTTGAATATAGTGAGAGAAACAAATATGTGGAAATAGAGGAAGAGTTAAATAAGACAAGCTCTTAGCTAAGTATTATGCTTTCCTGAACATTTGAAATATTTATGCTTTTGCATCATGTTTTATAAACACTGAAATAACACACTTATCTCCTCAGACAGAAAACAAGATCTTTGGTACAAAACACTGTTGTTACTATCTGTTTTTAATTTTTCAGAGTTCTTTTTTTTGTTGTTTTTAACTTACTTCATGAAATAGAATTTTAATACATTTCTGATTCTGTGATGCAAGATCTTGCCTCCTCATTTGGGGCTGCAAATATTTTGAATTTAGTTTCTTAAGAGAGAGTACATATTGTATGCAGAAACTATTTTGTTGAAATAAATATGCTTGAAGTGCAAGAAATAAGCATTAAACAAGTATTTAGATTGTTACAGGAGGGTACTGAGATGTTTAACGATCTAATGCTGCTTAACTTTTAATTCGTTATAATTTCTACCAAATTAAAGTAACTTGTAACCTCTCCAACTGCTACTGAATATATAAATATAATATATCTCTTTTGGTAAAATAAAGTGATAATTAGTAGAGTTTATTAAATAGAACAAAAAAATGTCTGCTTGTAGTAAGTTAAAGTAGAAATGGATAGCACTTATAAAAGATGTTAATGATCAAATATAAACAACCTTGATGTTGCTATCTCAGGATGCAGAGCAATAAATGTTCCTGCTCAGTTTATTCCCTTTCTAATAAAGAAAATCTATTAAAGAAACAGATTTCAACTAGAAAAAGTAACAAACAAACAAAAAAAATGTTCACTTGACTTTTTTATCTTCCCCTAAAAAGATAATGCTGCACTTTAAGTACAGGAAGAGAAATATAAATAGACTAAATTACTAGAAATGGCCATTTGATGAACATTGATACAGTCATTTAAATCAAAGATTGAATGGGTTTTTTCTCCAATATGTTGGGACTTAAAACAAAGCCTGAAATATCAATACTTCTCTCAGTGCTTGCTTGTAATAAAAAATTACAAAAATTTATATCAGGTTGTGAACCATGATTTTTTAGTGGATTAGGGCATAAAACATAAAGTAAAAGAGATGAGTTGCACTCACTGAGGTATTTAGTTTCCTATATATGATTAAGCTGTAGTAAACTTATGTGCCTAAACTCATAGGATTAGAAATGTTAATATCCTTGCCAGTTCTAATTCCTTATTTCTTGGAATTCGACATCGACTCCAAGATCAGACTGGTTTTGTGTAATTTGCTTGCAAGGGACTCTACTAGGAAACATTGGGAATTCCTCTTAGAGAAGCGTTTTAGTCAAGTACCAACACTGAATGCTTTTGGTCACTTCTTTTTGTTTGTTTCCGCCTTTTCTCTTTGTTTCTCCAGATTTTGTTCTGCAAGTTATAAATCTAAGGAGTGCAAAACCAAACAAACCTTGGAGCATGTTGTTCCACTCCTAACAAGCTTGTTAAAGCTCTTTTGCAGCTTGGAGTGAACAAAAAGATCAGTGCTTTGCAGTTACCGAAAGAATAATGTTTAGACCGTTAAAACAGAACCCAGAAGATTTAACATTTCCCACTGGGCACATTAAATATCACTTTGCTAGTGCATTAATTGTGTCCCTAACTGCTGGAGTGATAAAATTTTTCGCCATTGTCCCTTATTACTCAACTTTTTGGTGGGAAAGAATACATTCTAAAATTTACACCCTAAATGGAAAGACAAGGCATCCTCCTTTAAGCCACTCTGTGTACAGTCTGAGCTATGCCAGCAGCTAAACATGAAGGATAAGATTCTGTGTGTGCATCAGAGAGAGGGAAAGAACTTATTTTTAATTACTTTTAAATGAGTGCACTCCCAGAATCCAAAGTTTATGGCAAGTATCAGTAGAGCAGAAACCCCCATTTACACAAAACCCGTATGAATAACATCTTCTGTATGATATTTAGTGTTTTCCTGAAAATATTCAAGAGTGAGAGGCTGGTAGTCATTTATCCAGGATCATTGCCAGTGAGCTGTCACACATACGGAATTTCTAATTTTTTTTAAATTTTTGCCTAAGACTGAGAATGCCCAAAGTCTATTCAGTAGATCACCTGTAGTTCATGAACTGGTTCCCTGAAAGCTACCATTATTTAACTCTTAACAATGCTGAGGGCTCAGTTTGACTTTTCCCTGTTTTCTGTATGTATTTTGAATTTGAGTGTGTTCTGGAAATGTTTTGAGAGGTGTGTGGACTAATGTGCAGGAGATGGAAAGTAGGTGAGGTTCCCACAGTCATGGCAGGTTTGGTCAGTGACCTGGGTGGGTGTTTTTATAATTTGCATTTAAAAGAATAAATAAAACTGCATATATCTGCCTTCTATTTCTATAGATAGGAATATTTTCTCTGTCAGCCTGCAGAACAATGCACATATTTGGGAGTCCATTAAAAAAATTCTGGATTTGATAACTCTGTTTCTAGCAAGCTGATGATAAGATGATAAGGTGACCTGGTCCAATGCCCCTTTAGATGACTGTGATCTAGAGTACTCCTTTTGGGCCTGAGGACTAGCAGTCTTACAAAATAGTGTTAAGCTTCATATTAACTCAGTGGAAGATTTGCAATTTTGTCAGAGCTTTGCTAAGTTACAAGGATCTAATCTAGCACATGCATTGCATAAAATTCTGTTTAATTTTATTGGGTTTTTTTTCCTAGAAAGATAGAGAACAGAAATCTGGGGAGGAGAAAAGTAAAATAAATTAAATAAATAAAGTTAGAGAATACAGAATCAGAATCTAAAAGGAGACTGATTAGAGATGTATTGAGAAATGAGAAACAATGGAAGAAATAGACACTGAAATGGCTAATTATTTATGCAAGATGTCAGTGTAATTAATTGTAAAATAGTGATTAAGAAGAGAATCAATAGAACTAAATACCATGTAATCCAAGACTATGTTAACAAATACAGTATATAAATCACAGAATATATTAATGTTTAGAAATCAGAAGCCGTGACCTTATTTCTAGGATAATTGTGGGTGCTTACAGCAATATCCAAACCTATGGTCCTTAATAGTAATCACTTGTGAGGCAGTTTGTTTAATAATGAATGGTATTGTCAGGAGTAAATATATGCCATAAGCAGAGAGAGCTTGCCATGAGGTGATGAAAAATGTCTTCACTACTCAGATATGTTGTTGTGCAGCAATATATTTTAAACTTGGAAGATATTTCTAGTGTTTTCTTCCAACCTTAGTATCTTTGCAAAATTCAATATTCTACTTTGTATTCCAATAAAGTAAGGAGAAATTGATAGGACTCCTCCTTTCTTCAACACTGTACTTCCATGCAGCATTGCTTTTCACATTGTGTGTGTAAAATTTCCTCAAATGTACATGGAGGTCTAACTCCAAGCACAGAAGGCATGTGCTGATTGACTATAATTTAATGAGGATAAATCAGGTTTTTTGGAATATCTGTTTTTTCCGAAGAGAATCAAAATTCAAGTACATTTGTTTTTATAGTGCTTTAGTCATATTAAGCAACAAAAAGCCTGGTAAGCAGCTCAATGATCTCTGTAGGGATAGTTTTAAAAGACAAAATATTCAGAATAGTCTGTCTTTCAGGTTTATCGGATGAATTCTGAACATCAAATAAAGATGCACCTTTAAAAGAATAAAGAACCTTCAGAAAAGCTCCATTAGCAAATAAACAGGACTTTCTCAGCTATATACAGTTATATTTCATCATAGTAGATTTGACTGTACTGGGAGGGAGCCTAAGAACACTGAAGGGCAAAGTTTGTAGCAGGAAGGAGCAAATTAAGGGCAAAATCCCTTAGTTCTCAGCTTTGGGACCTCATACCTCATTTATCTGCTCAGTCCCTCCTCAAAAACGAGATAAGGAACTTTGAATAACAACTGAGCATTTTTTGTTTTTCTAGGCAGTGCAAATCTTCTGCTGAAAGGCTATTTTGTGAAGAAGGTTATTTTCTGAAGGGAGTGAACACTTTTTCTAAACAGAGTAACATATGGAGCGAATGCTCTGTTATGTAATCTTGAAAATCGAAATGTAAACTTTTATGATATTATCTAGACAGTTCTATTCTTTGCTTTAATGGCTTACAAAGATTAAATAATAATTTAATGCAATCTCAGGAAATACAATGTTTTGATGTTCTAGACAAATGACCATAAGATAGGTATGGTTCAACTTTATAGTATAATAAAACACAGTTGTGTAAGACATACCAATAAATGCCTTATTTACTTACTGTGACCTCATATGGCCATGAGTAATGACATTATTTGCTTTATATGCAATAAATGAAATGTTTTGCAGTCTCTGTGCATGTTGACTTTGAAAAGGTAACACATTCCTCTGAATAAGCTAAAAAGTACACTCCTTTCTGATTTTTCCTACTTATTTGAGAGGGCGGTTGAATGTCACTCCTTTTTTATGAGATGAATGCATTTCTAACTTTGCTCACAGAAATATGTTTTTATAATTCGAAAGTTTCATAGTTGGCATAGTAAACCCACCAAACAGTAAAACCACTGAATAAATAGAATAATAAATAAATAAATAAATAACAGAGAATAAATAATAAATAAATAAATAGAATAAATAGAATAAAATAGAATAGTAATTAGTAAAACCACTTTCCTCTTTACCATTCATAAAACCACTCAGAATTTTATATAGCATTATGGCTTTTTATAAACTCAACTGTGGCAGCTGTTAAGGACAAGAAGAGGTGACACTTCACAAAAAGACAAAATCAAAACCAAAACACTTTGTTGAAGAAATTATTCAAAAGACATTTAATTTAAAAGAAAGAAATATCGAAACCTAATTACCCAGTCAGTGAAACTGTACTGTGTTTTGTTGTCAGAGAACAGAAGATAGTTATGAATCACTCTGGCAGAAATGAACATTTTCCCGATTATACCTAAAAAGTTCTAAATACTTGACAGTTAAGATGCCAGCACTGCACAAACATGTGTTTGGGTGTAGTTAAAAGCAAGCAAACAAACAAAACACCAACATTGCTTTTGAAATACAATCTTTGCTTGTGTCATTCCCTCTGATCTTAGCAAAGCCTCTAAGGGAGTTGTGGATAAGCAGCTGTAGAGTCCTTTCCTTTTGCTTTAGATGTGACTATGAAATAAAAATTAGTTTTCTTGCGGTGATTGAAGATTTCTCACATTGCAGGAAGGTGCCAGCTGACCATGCAGCTTCTCCTCCATCTGTCAGCAGCTCTTTGGAGTTCATTAACCAGGAGCTTTTGTGGAGATGACTTTCATCACTGAAGGGGGGACCTGACCCTGCCTTGCACGTCACTGCACGTCCTTCCGTGGAGATGCAGCTGGCAAAGTTATTCCAGTGCTCTCTCACACTCAAGGGTTGCAGTTCCTTTGCTTTAGTGACTTCAGTGAGAAAGGAGAGGGTTTGGACCAGCCAAAGGCCACTCTACACCCATGGCTTGTGAATCCCTGCAGGCTGGAGGGTACACTGAGAGGACACACGTATCCGAGGGATTTGCTGCCCAGACTATCCAGGCAGTGTTTGGATCCTGCTCCCATGTTGGGAACGTGGGGGAGACAGAGCACAGAGCATGAACACATCACTTTTTCAGGGCAGGATTAGTGACGCCTTTGAATCTGTTTGAGCTGTAGCCACCTCGCTGAGAGCTGCTAAAGGGAAATGTTCAAAGTGCCAACTTCCAAATGCTCCTTGATATCATCGCCTTGTTCAGTCCTGGTACCGTCATGCATTTCCAAGGGCAACATTTGTTTCTGTGCTTGTCTCTGATCTTTATCACCTCAGTTCCTCTTGTCTTTTATGACTGTTTGTAGGTCTTCACTAGAGGTTTCCAAACTTATCATTTGTTTTATAAAATTCACTTTATCTCTAGGCGCTTTTTTACAGCCAATTTGAAATGCCCTTTTTCTACAGGTGTTTTCTTTGTCTTCCAGTATTTTTATGAAAAAAAAAAAAAAGCATAACTGAAACTGGAAATAACTTTTTGTTGGAATGAATCATCAGATCACAAATAGATTCTGTCATGTATTGCTCTCAAATTCACTGGAATAACTACCTTGATAGAAAACGGTCTTTATTGCTTTTTAGCCATAGAATTTTAAAAATCCTCCTGTACCTATAGATTCTTTGGGAATATTATTACCCAATTATTTATTTATAAAATATAATTAGGCAATATTATGGACACATTCCCATGCAATTATTTCTTTGTCTTTAATCCCACATTCAGTAAATGAGGATAAATGCCATGAGACACATTTCAGAGAAGTCAAAGCTAGAATTACTTTTTCTAAACTGTAGGTCTCAAAAGTATTGAAAGTCACAAACCACCACATAAAGTGAGTCATCCGTGTTTTATATCAATGAGACCTGGCAGATGAAATATGTAAACTAGCTTATGAAAATGTATGAGTGTGTTGCAGGGTGTTCTCTTTGGAATATTATTTGGTTTGGTTTTTTTTTTAATAACATTCTGCTGGGAGATATAATGCATGTTGACGCAGTATCTCCTGTTTCTTCCATTCCAGCAGGTATTGAGGGAATGTAAAGACCAGAGGCAAACTGTTGCAGGTCCTCCTTTTGCTCCTGTCAGAACTGTTTTCCTCTGAACTTCATAAATACAAAGGAAATCAATGCAGGCGAAAAGTCTGAAGAAACCTTTGCACCTTTGAACAGTGAGAGACAAATGGAGAGAGCCTGCTTTAATTTATTTTTTGTAGACTGTGGGAGAAATGCACTGTCATTAAAATATGTAAATAACTCCATGGAAAACCAGTTTTCTAAGCATTGTTTGCCAGGCAACTCTGTTTCAAATATTACATTGTTCCCTTTTGGTTTTGGTCAAATGCAGGGCAGCTGCCACCGTGAATCTCTCTCCATCTAACAAGAAAATAGCTTAGATGTGTTTTCTGTCTGTATTATAGTAAAGAAGAAATTTTTCTTCCATGATGTCACAACCAATGGGCAAGTGCCTTAAAATACGAAAAACTCTAAATGTTTGCGAAAACTGATGTCATATGTAGTGCTGAAAGAACTTCGAATGGTTGTAAAAGAACAATCAATAATTCTGAAGAACTGCCTCACAATGTCATTTTAGTTTTTGTTAGGTTTGTTGGTTTTTTCCTTGTATGGGAAATAAATATTTTATTGAAATTGGAAGAAGTAATGTTAGAGGGCACCTCTGCTTTTATAATTCCTGTTTAAAGGGTAATGAAATCCAAGAGGGGGATTTTGAAAAGATAAATGCTTATTACCTTTTATAGTACTGATATTGTTACTATAGGTAGGAGTGTCTCACTAGCAATATGTAGAGTAGACATTAATTTCCATTTAAAATATAAGATCATAGAATGACTGGATGGCTTGAGTTGGAAGGGACCTCATCTCATTCCCAACTCCTGCCATGGGCAGGGACACCCTCCACTATCCCAGGTTGCTCCAAGCCCCATCCAACCTGGCCTTGGACACTTCCAGGGATGGGGCAGCCACAGCTTCTCTGGGCAAGCTGTGCCAGGGCCTCCCCACCCTCACAGTAAAGTATTTCTTCCAAATATCTCATCTAAACCTTCTCTCTTTTGGTTTGAAGCCATTTCACCTTGTCTTGCACTTCAGGCTCTTATAAATAATCTCTCTCCATCTTTCTTGTGGGCTCCCTTCAGGCACTGGAAGGCCATAATTAGGTCACCCCAAAGCCTTCTCTTCTCCAGGCTGAGCAACCCCAACTCTCTCAGCCTTTCCTCCCAGCAGAGCTGCTCCATCCTCTGACCATCCTGGTGCCTCCCCTGCACTCCCTCCAACAGCTCCATGTCCTTGCTGTGCTGGGACCCCAGGGCTGGAGGCAGCTCTGCACGTGGGGTCTCACCAGAGAGGAGCAGAGGGACAGAACCCCCTGCCCTGCTGCCCACCCTGCTTTGGAGGCAGCCCAGAGCAACAAATGAGCAGAGTTTTTCAGTGGATAAATTTAGTTTTGAAATTAAAGGGTGTTTCTAGCAATCAGTGGAGGGAGGATCTGGAGCAGCCTGGAGAAATTCAAACAAGATGCAGCAGCTACAAATTCAGCTAATTTAAGATAAAGCTCTACATATTCTGTAGGTGACTTCACGAGCCATTTCTGTATAATAAGCAGGGTGACCCGGAGCGTTTTTTCTCATATGGAAGTTATTATTCATGGAACAGCTGACCTGGTTTTCCAAAGACCCCCTATAAATGTATTATCCAAGTTCACATTACAGTCGTAAGCAAGGAGGATGTAAGACTGAAATGAAACAGCAAAGCTGGATGGAATTTTAGATGACTTTTATAAAAGGTACCATCTTTAATGTCTGCTGCTTTATGAAGAACACTTTTGCAGTCTTGTGAAAATGTACTTTTTAAGTCAGAGAGGTCACTTGCAAAATCTGTTTAGGACTGTTTATCAATTTACATTTCAAATCTCCTGCATTTTTTATCAACGTATGACACTTCTGCTATAAAGGGTTTTTAAAAAAATACTCCTAGGTATTATACTATCTTAAAATAAAAATGGCATTTAACTTTGGGATGGAAAAGTGCCTGTTTTTCAAATCTTATTTCCTATAGCCTGATATATAATAATGCTGAGATTAATTTCGTCTAAATTTTTGGCACTGGCATAATTTTTAAAGTGTAATTTCCTAATGACCTTTTCCTATCATGAAGAAAGTTAATCTGAATCACAGAGACAAACTAATTGCGGTGAAGCTTGCAGATACCTTTGAGCTGGTATGTAGTGTGTTATTGATAATAATCCTTTTCCCCTCATTAAAGGGATAAAAATGAGCATATTTAATATAATTTAACATTCTTTATCAAGACCAATATTATATATTGCCTCTTTGATTTCTTGTTTTCTTTTTGACTCACAGACCAAAAACAAAAAAAAGGAGCTGAAATGATAATTTAAAGAAAATTAGTTATAGGACAAAATATTACTGCTTCCAATGAAGCATTCACAGCAGGGAGGTTTGTAACTCAAACTTGCAGTATTTAAGAAGCATTTTAAGTATTTGGGCCACTCAGGTAAGTGATAAGTCAAGAATGTAGACATTGTTTAGAATGTTTTTTTATGGTTAATAATTTGAATCCAAGCAGTTATTTACTGTCTTGAGTATCTAAGAGGCATTCTTTCCTCCTGCTTTTTATTTTTTTATAATTTGAGGAGAAACAAAATGTACTTACCAAAAATGTTCTAATATTAGAACTTAAATTTTCTGTTTAGCTGTATCTCTGTAAAAAATCTACATTTCATTTATTCTTGTTTTATTATAAATGAGTGAATAACTATTTTTTTTAATTTGTACTATTTTTCTCTTTTCAAAACTGATGGCAGTGATCTGAAGTCTTCATAAATCTCAGAAAGAAAAAAGATTTTAATTTCTGATGGATTTCTGCTCAAATCATGCTGATAGTCTTCATGTGTTAAAAACACATGCAGATATTCTTTATAAGATTTTATAACATATATTCTTTATGTATATTTAGTCTCTTCATTTTCTAATTTCAATTTTCTAATTGAAAACACAAGTGTAGATCATAGTTTTTTAGCATTTCAGGAAATAACCTTAAGCCAGGATTTATCCTTTTGCTTGGGAGCACCATTCTGCCCTCTTAATCCAGTCATAAAATACCATAAAAGGTTTTACATCTGTGCTCTTTTGTTTCCTTCAATAAGTGTCCAGTATGACACAGTCATTCAGTTTCTATTTTCTAAAATGGCCAATTGACTTTTATTGCTGTAACACAGCCTTCTCAAACAAAAACTAGCAAAACTTTCCCCTCCTAAGTTTCCCACTTGCGTCTCTCTCCAGACACCTCCAGTTTTTTACAGCTCAGGCAATGTCAGCCAAGTGAATAATTATGAAACTTTTTCCATGCTCCACAGGAGTAACAGATTCATTCTGAGGCTCCTGTAGCTTAGATTTGTGCAGACTTTTTTGGGTTTTGGCCTCTTGCAGGTGCTTTTCCACGTGTGTTTCTCTAAGGGTAAAACTGGTGTGTCGTATAGGTGTCACACAAAGCCGTGGGCTTTGACATAGTGGTCATTTCCTTGAATTCTTACCATGCTCTTTCCACCTTATTTCCAGTTAAGTTCTGTTAAGGAAAGACTTATTTGTTCTGTTTTATTTTCTTTATTAAAGACATAATGCAGGTTCTAACAGCACTCATTCGAAGATGTTAACAGAACACGTTGTTACGCTTGAAATGCAGTATTTGAAATGTAAATCTTTGCCATCTTCAGTGATAAATTCCTAATAATTTATGCTACTCTAGATAAACATGACTACATAAATTATTTTAATAAAAGCACGTACTTATAGAACCACACAAAAGGTTTAAAAATTTGAATCCCTGATAACTTCAATTTGTGACATGGAAACTGAATAAATTGGCACAACAGATCATTTTTGAAAATCACTATTTGATATCCTAGGGTTGGTTTTTTTCCTCCCTCTAATTTTCATAATCGTCTGTTGCTGGAGGTTGATGCATCTTCATTTTTGGTTTGCTGCTTTCTCCAGATGTTCTTCATGGTCACATCAACTTAACCTGCAGATAAATTCTGTGCTACCCCTTCTTCTGCAGCTTAATGAATTAAAAAACTGTGCATCTAATGGACTGACCCAGGAACATCAGCAAAGACATGGTGTCTCTGTGGCCTTGCTCTTTATGTCACTTTAAGCTGTCCAGTTATCTGGTGTGTATCTGATCATTTTCTCATGAAATTTTATTGCCAAAAAAAAAAAAAAAATTAGCAGTAGCCTCATTTCAAATCCTTCCAGACCCCTTTAGCAGAGAAACATCATGTCTGGAAATCCTCCATCTGCAAGGAATGTTGTCTGAGCATTTCTTATGACAACTAGGCAATGTGGGGTGGACTCCTTTGCTCTGTACACTCAGGCAGTGACCATTCCCCATCAGGAACACAAAGTTTCTCCATCTTCATTAACATGGTTCTTTAAGCACAGTTTACTGGAATTTGTAAAGCGAATTCCCTCTTCCACAGTAATTGTTCATAATCCAGCCCTATTCTCCATAGCTTTAGTTAATAATCCACCAGGATTTGTTCTTTGGCTTTAACAGAGCCGTGTCCACTTAATTAGATGCAATTAAGCATTACATTTTATGGAGAAATCAAGGATACAGGAGAGTAGCATAAAACATATTTTCCTATAACACATGGGTTAAGAGTTTTGTCCGTAACATGAATTGTTCTATAAAAAGTCTCTAGAGTTATGTCTGTGGTGGAAAGAAAAATAATGCAAATGATACGGTTTTTAAGAGCGGCTTATTATTATTAAAAAGCACGTGACAACGAAGTTCATGATTTTAAAGCAATGTGTTCTTCCCCCTAAAAGAAATAATCTGATTTAGAAATTGGATCAGTTGACTGTTGGAATCTGTTTGTTTTCCAAACTAGATCTTAGTGTTCAAAGATGATTAAGAAATCTGTTTAAAATATTATCATCAATCACAAATCAATCACATGCATTATTTGATGGCCAAATAAACTTTGGCGTGTGTCATGGTTTGACTCTGGCTAAAAACCGAGAGCCCACACATAGATCTAAAATTTCTCAGAGAAGGGAAAAAAAAACCTCCGACTTTTGTGATAAGGATTACAAGCAACTGTTTATTAACTACTTCACACAAGCAAAACCGGCTCTAACTTAGAATGTTAAGAGTTTACTACTACAACTACAACTACTACTAAAATCAGAGCTTAAGAGTTTAAGGGTGAGCAGTTTGATAGTTGTTACAGACACCTTTCTCCCCCCCACCCCTCCCTTTTAAGATCCTTCACCTTCCCCCAACAGCTCGGGAAGGCAGGTGTGTGTGTGTGTGGGGGGGTTACAATCAGAGGTTTTCTTTGCTGCTGTTCAGAAGAGTGAGAGAGTCCCACCCCAGCTTTCCTCGTGGGGTCTTCTCCACGGAAACAGTCTGTTGCAAACTGCTTCTTAGTGGATTCATTACTAACAACAGTTTTCCTGGTACTGTCGTCATGTAAATCACTTTACCATAGGTGCAGTCATTTCAGGTGCCGGCTGCTCAGCTGCTTTCAGTGCTTCATGTGCTTCTCACGGCCATCAATTGTCCCAAGAAATGCTGCTCTGCCTCCAGCATCTCTTCTTCTCACGGCCCACGGGGTTCCACCAGGCCCCTCTGCTCCAAACACAGGATCACAGCCTCTCTTTTCCGGCATGTCTCTGTTCCAGCGTGGAAAAATCTCCCACTCTTTCCACGGGTTCACAGGCTGAAGAATCTTCGCCCCTATGATTCCTCACAGATTGCTGGGGCCCTATTCCAGTGTTTAAGGCATCTTCTCTTTCTCCTCTCTCTGACCTTGGTGCTAATCAAACTCCGCACCCTCCTGTCTCTTAAGCGGCCATGATGTTCTGCGCAGACTTTCTTTCTCTACTCCTTCTTAAATATGTTATCACAGAGGCGTTGTTGCCTGACCTTGGCTAGCTTAGAGCAGAGAAAAACTCTAGCAGCTTCTTAAAGAAGCCTCTCTCCTAGCCCCCCCAGCTAATAAAAAACTCTGGTTACTTAAAACCACAACAGCGTGTGAAAAGAAAAATATGCAAAGTCATAAAGTAATGTTGAGAACAATCCTAATGTAGACAAGTTTTAAATATTCTTTAGATCACTAAAAGTTACAGAATTATCTGCAGATCACTGATGTTCTTTTGGACGTTGGTCAGTTTTCAGACCACGGTCTGGGAAACACTGGTATAACAGATTAAACTTCTTTCACAATAAGCATTTACCTATGCAGAGTGATTGGTTTCTTGAGAACGGTTATCACTGCAAGTGCAAAGAAGTCGCAGGCACTTTGCAGCAAGGTGAAGGCTTTAAAAAATGTGAAGATCTTCTAATTGTGTCTATGGTAAAGGCAAAGCATTCTTCACTAAGCTCTAATTCAATGAGACTAAAATACAGGAATATGTGATAGAATTTGGCAGCTTGTAAAATATAATTTTGATGAAACCCCTGAAGTTTTATGAAACACGTTTTTCAGGTGTTTTCAGGAGTGCCATATTTCTAGCTGTTCTGTCATTTAATTATTTGAAAATAAGCAAAACATGTAAGCAGTTTCTGCCCACTTATCTTCCAGTATATTTCCAGTCATTCTACATTAATATCACATAAACTAGAAA
This sequence comes from Calyptomena viridis, assembly GCA_013390005.1. Classification (NCBI taxonomy): domain Eukaryota; kingdom Metazoa; phylum Chordata; class Aves; order Passeriformes; family Eurylaimidae; genus Calyptomena; species Calyptomena viridis. Next base: position 41,546 of record WEIV01009123.1, read on the forward strand.
ATATATTGTCTTTCACTGAAGAAAGAAAACATTATTTTGGGGGGGATTTTTTGGTTTTGTTTCAGAGAATGACTGAAAAAGGTCAAACCCTCTTATAGTATTCCTGCCACCTAAAGGAAATATCATTGTTGGTAGTCAGTAGGCATTTTGCTTATATTCAGAAATTTCACAGATAACTATCCAGTCCCTTGTTAAAAAAAGGAATCTAAATCCAGTTTTCTGATTTTAAACCTTAAATGAGGCTTAAAACCTTATACTCAAATAAATGTTTCTTGTTTGGCAGTTGTCAAAAAATTCTGCATGTCATCAGTTTTTCTTAGTGTCACTTAAAAGTACTAAGGATTTAAAAATACTAAGGATATTATATTGCTTTTTTAATACACAGATTAAGATGTTTAATGTTTAGTAGCTCATTTTTGACTGCCATGATGTGGTGATTACATTGAGCCCAACAAATGATCATGTTAATTTAGTTCAAGTACTGGTGTTTCAATCTTGCTTATGTCACTTAATATTATAAAGATATAAAACTTATAATAAGTGAGGTTGGGCAGAAAAGCAGTATAAGTTGGACATCCCCTGAGAACAGTTTCTCTACATGTAGATATTATTGCAACTTCATTCCCAAAAGTTTTTGTTTTCTTGTTAATATCTGCTTTTTTAGTGTTGTTTTGAATTTGACAAATTTCAACAAGATTAATTTTTTTTGTTGAAAGTCTCTGATGAAAAGTTGCATTTCTGACATGAAAGTTGAAATGCTTTGACTCCAAACATTTCCACTGGGAATTGTGACTGACTCCTGGGGTGTAGAATTTTTCACACTCTGCTTTGAAACAGAGAATAAGTCACACATTTAAATACTTGAGGTATTCATGGATCCTGCCTGTTGAGTGAAGTTTTGGTGCTTTCTTCAAATAGTTCCCAAAGGAGCTGGGGAAGGATAAATCTGGAGAGTTCAGTCACCCCAGCACACCACATCAAAATGCAGGGGATGCTGTGTCACCTGGGGTGACATAGTTCTTCACCAACAACAGCCTGCATCAAACTGAATGTACCTCTGCTACAAAGATACTGCTGAGGGAGATTTCAGCAGATTTCATGCATCACAGAAGGGGAGTTGAGATCCTGCTGCTGCTTCTTCTGTGCTGGACCTTCAAAAAGTGAAGTCAGGACCTTATTTTCCCTTGTTTTCATCCCTCTGCCTTCCTGTAGGACCAGTTGCTTTCTGTAAGTTCCTAAGTAATACACAAAACTAACTTCTTGTTTCCTTTCAGGGCTTCACAGCCTTCATCATAGACATTTGACCCTCACTTCAGAGGGTCTTGTGGTAATCTGCAGGGCTGCTTCAGTCTGGTTTGTGTTATCATTAAAATAAGTTCAAAAACAATATATCGTGGTCGTAAGGTCATTTATTCACTGATTCCTCCCTGCCAACTTAGCTGGCCAGATATTCCAGGGGGAAATTTGCAGTTTCTAATAAGTTGTAGCAACTTTCAGGAAAATTTCATGGAAGATAACCTTTCCTCCCAACTCGATTTCCCACTAGTACTACATGACACTCAAATACAATGATCTAGTACAAGCTGCAGAGTATGACATGGGTTTGCAAATGTCATGACTTCTAAGAAATGTAATTTTATTCTTTTATATCTGAATATACCTCTGTGAGGCTACATCAGTTTAGGCTGTGTGTTCTGTGATTTAAACCAAAGTTTCCTTAAAGTCTGATGGTAGTACTTAGACTAGACTAGAATTGAATTGAGTGTTTTTAGTTGGAAGGGGTCTACAATGGTCATCTATTCCAGCTGCTAATTTAGCTTCCATTTCATCCTACACTTCTATTTAATAGCAAGTTTGCTTTTTAAACACACACATATTTATTTAGTATATGTACAGAAATTATTTAGTATATATATATATTGTGGAATGGTGTCCTTGCCTTTTTAAGAATCTAGGCTTGTACTCAAATTTGGTTGACTTTGCACCAAGATTATGGGATAAAAATGTAAAAAGGGCCTCAAATGCTTATTTTTCATGCATGGATGAATGAATTACATATGAACATGGTGGAGGAGTGGTGGATATAAACTCATACCCAGAATCTTTCAGAAATGTATGAGGCCCTGAGACATCCCCTGCATCCATATAAGGTTGTGGTTTCCCATACAGAATGTGGAAATCAGGTGGTACCTACAAGAAGACTGATTTGAGCTCTACATTTATTATCTGCATATATGTTAACGTTATTAAATTCTGTTTCATTATCTCAAAATTGCTGAATTCAAACCTTGTGAGTATATTCGTATTATTTGGTAAATTCCTTGTAATTCTTTTGGTAAATTCAATAAAAATCGATTCTCCATAAAAATTTAAACAAATCTTTTCTCCTCAACACTGGGGTTCAGCAGAAAACACTGTAAACCTGTAGGTCATCAATCTTATTAATAGAGACTTTTCTTTGGAGTGATACAAGTGTCTTAATAAATTGCAAATGCATGTAGTTAAGTTAAATAAAATATTTCCAGTGTGCAGTAATCTGGCTGTAAACAGTAGCCTATTCTTATAAATCAGCCCTAATATTCGTGGCATTTTCATTAATGTGCTTATAATAAATATGGTAAGGGAGACATAAACACATTAATAATACATGTAGCACTTAATAGCTTTTGCCCTTGGAAATTCTTATCTGGCTCCTACAAAAGTCAATGGAAAAATTGCACTTGAATGCATTTAAAGGAAACTTTAGCCAATGTATGAAAAAGCACTTTCAACATAAAAGTTAAACTGCTGAACTATTGCTCTTCCTTCTCTTCAGTGCCTTTTGTTTCAGCTTTGTGGCAGATCAGTTCTTGTTGCAGGGGCTTAATAAAAATAAAAGGAGTACTACAATCTGTAATTCAGATGTGATACCTACTGAAGAATTTTTTTTAAAAATACATAAATACTGCTGTTTTCTCCTTCAGTATACTTCAGAGTTTTAGCATAAAAACTGATGGAAAATGCCTGTCTCAAACGGCCTGACCAGCTAAAAGCAGCTATATTTGGTGTCTTTCCAGTTCAAAAAAGCACAAGATCTGAATTAATGCTTTACTTTGCTTTCTATGAAAGCTGAAAAGTTTTTTTGCAAGTGGTGGTCTTTAAACAGACACACACACACACACA
>WEIV01009153.1:7779-20109 GCA_013390005.1 Calyptomena viridis
GGAGAAAGGGCAAAATTAGTTTCTTAGATTTTGTACATTTGGTTTCTGCTATGGTTTGTTCTCACTGTTTCTTGATTGGAGTCATAGGAGACAAATAATTAGTGCAGCATCCAAACACCATTACTTTTACAGAAATATGAGCTACAGTGGAGCTGTCATATATTTAATGACAAATTCCATTATTATCTCAAGAAATCTCAGCAGACTATTTTTTTCTCTTGTGATTTATTATTACTTTATTTATTTATTTATTATTGTTTAATCATGGGCATAACTAAGGTTGACATATCTCAGTTTTTAGAGAGGATATGTTTGTAACTAAGCGTATCCAAGTACTCAGTTTGGTATGGGCATGTGAGATTGAACAACTGTTCAAACTTGTAGAACAAGAAAAATGAACACATTTTTGTTGGTTAGTGCTTTCTCTCCTTAGTTCCTGAACCTGTGTTTTTATAAGAGTAATAGAAATGAACAGAAATTGACAGTGTTGTAGTATCAACAATTGGCCATGGCAGTGAGGGATGGCTACAAAAAGTAGATACCATTTTGCTTATGACAGGAGTTAGGACTGCAAATACGCTGAGAACTGTTTGGTTTTTACTGGGTTTACATGAACTAAGCACTAGGAATAGGAGTTTAAGTACTTGTATCCATTTTGTTCTAACAGTAAGTATGCAAATACAAGAAATTAAGAATGGGGGGAGGGTTAAAAGAAACATAAGACTTTAGTGAGTTCATTCTGCACTGGAGATCCTGATCTTTAAAAAAAAAAAAAAAAAGGAGGTTAGCTGCTGTAAAGACCTTACTTTGTCAATTAAATTATCCGGAGCAGATTAGCACTTCTCAAAAGTTGCTTACAGTTCCAAGGTCAACAGCTAACTGGTTATGAGGGCTGCATCAATTAATGTGGTTTGAATTTATTCCATTGCTTCACAGAAGCTAAAAAACGTGGACCAATTTCTTTTCAGGAAGAGGGAATCAAAGTGTGAATTTCAAGTAGAAATAGAGATTGCAGTGTATACAGGTTTGAAGTGGGATAGTCATTGCATCATCTCTTTGCAAGAATTTCTGAGAACAGGTGAATAAAAATAAAACTGTCACTTGGCTTTTGTTTTAATGAAGTCCTAAGAAAACAGAGACTTGATTTTTTGCTGTGTCACGACGACAGTAACGATTGGTGCCTCCCAACCTTATGGATACTCACACTTTCTAAAACAGTAACTGTGAAAACCAAAGGCTGTCTTAGTGGAGAAAACAGTAATGGTGGCTCTGACCAGACACAGTCCTCTGACAGAGGGCTAGAGCAGACATTTTATTCCTTTGCTTTAAGAGGAGATGGAAGATAAATGAAAAGGAAAAAAAAAAAGACCAACAAAAAAACAACACAAAAGTTGGTTTCTATTCCAGAAGATTCCAATTTGGACGTTCCAATTTGGACACCTATTTTTTCTCTTAAAATAGGTTGATAATAAAAGATTCCTAGATTCCACAAATAAAAATGGAGACAGGAGAGCATGTCATCAGTTTATCAGCTTCAACAGACAGAAGAAATATATCTTCATCCTGTTCTTTTGCTTTCATGTCTGATGATCAGCTTCGTCATGTGATTTATGATACCAAGAATCCTGGTCACTCTGTCTTAGGTTAGGACCACCTTCTCCTTTGAGTTCCTTTTTCAAGTCACTCACTGCAACTCTGCCATCATCACAGGTAGTTTTGGCATATAGTTACATTAACAGTTGAATTTGCTACTTCATGAAAGAACAAAATGTTGCTAGAAATATGAAAAGTCTGTATGTAAGCAGTCAGAAAATGAACCTAATTGTCACTTCTTAATTTGTAGCTATTCCCTTTTGAGTTCACTGAGACTGATCTTGAGTCTGAAAAGCAACTAATGACTTAGGGTTCTTTAACAGAGCACTGGCAGAATAGGAAGAGTTTGGGGGATATGCACATTCCCAGCACAACAAATTCTTCAGCCCTTTTTGTTGCTATAGATGTTGAGTCACTTATACTCAGGCAGCAGAGTTTGTCTAGATTTGTATCAATGAAACAGAGACATTTGGTGCAGCCTGGACATTATTTATCTTCTTTTCACCTGAATTCACCTTAGCTCTTGGACCCCATTTAATTGCAGCATTGATTAGAGTTACAAGGCTTTGTCATAACTCTGTGCTTTTACCTTTGTATTAAGATAGGTTGTTACGGAGGAAAAAAAGTCTATCACTCCATCTACACAGGACATTTTCTGGATATATGCAGATTACCCTGTCAAATTACTCAGATCCCTATTAAGCTGTGATGGGCTACTTCATTTGCTGCAGCCCATAATTATGAAATGCAAGGGTCAAGCTGTGTTAGCTTTGACTTTTGCTTTCCCGACTTTTTTTGACTTTGAGATAGTCGTTCATATATTACAAGAAGACTATCTGTGGGAGATGTTCTCATGAGCTATTTCTTCCTATATTGAGTCTCCATTATGCTAACAATAACAAATATTTTTTTTTTACACTCAGTCTAGTAGTTTTCAGAGCATTGCAAAATACTGAATGGACCTCATACCACTTTAATTTGTCAGCCCTGGCTATATAGCTCCTTTACAGTTATCACAGATAGTCTTACTTTTGAATAAAGGAGGAAAATAACAGAAATAGATGTTCAGCTGGGAAATGCTGATGTTTAAAATGTCAGTGACTGTAAACTGCCTTTCTAGAACTATACATTAAATAACTATTGTTAAGAAATAAATTAAATTCTGCAGTGTGCTTCAGGATAGAAAGAGTCGAGTATAATGAAATTCTGCAGTGAGCTTCAGGATAGAAAGAGTTGAGTATAGTTCTATCTACCTTTCAAAAATAAATTTTTGAGACAAAATATTCGTATAATGAGAATCAATTTTTCATATATTAGCAGATTAATTCTTCAGAAATAGCTGAATAAAGAATTTCCAATAATTTCAAAGTGTTGTGTTTCCCATTGCTGTAAATGTATTTCACAATAGTCTGTGAGCAGGGCAGTAAATTTATTGCTTGCCAATAACTATGCACCAACTCTCTCATATTGGAGAATATTTGATACAATTATCTACAATTAATAGTACTTCTCTCTTTGAACAGTATTGCTGAAGTCAATGTATGACTCAGTATGAACAAACACATCACAATCAACTTGTATGTCTTTCAAAAGCAAATATATAGTTAATAATGCTAAATTTGTATTTGAACATGTGTCTGTGTTCCAGGCTGGATACATTGCTTGCATATAATGTAATCACAGAGCAGTCTTGTGCATACATATAATGTAGTTAGCATGATGATGAAGATGGAAAGAGTTTCTCATTTGATAAAATAAGAAGATTGTGTTGATTCTGCATCATAAAAAGAAAGACTGTTAATGTCTATGACACCTTCTTTTTTGCTTATTTGAGGTTTCACAACTAATACCTACCCTTCCTCAGCTGAAGTTCCTCCTCAAAGTTAGATAGAGCTAAAACCTGCCACTGCCTTGTGTTCCTGTGGGTATTGCTGTAGAATGGCTGTAAACTGGAGTGAAAATCCAAGTCTCACCATAGCTGGAAATGTCAGACCAAGATTTTCTCAAGTAAACGAAAGTTCTCATGAGTTAAACTGATGTTCATAGAATATATCGCCAATAGTTAGTGCAGCAAGTGACCATTAAATTGAAATTAAGCCAAATAGTGATTTTTGGTGCACTTTATTTCTTCTATGGATAAGCTAGATGAATGCAGATGAATTTATAATTTGTCTGTGTTTTGTCACAAAAAATGAATTAATAAAATAAATTAGTTTTTTATCTGTTTAATTCTTAAATTATTTATGATTGGGATTGTTTGTTCTTCATCTGGAGTTATCTTTGCTCAATTAAAAAATTAGAGTTGGGTTTTTCTATACCATTTTTTTCTTTTTAAAATGACCTTTCCATGTAATAACCTACTAGCTCTCAAATAACAAATGCCTAGTAATCAGTCAAGATATTACTTGGATTAAAGACATAAACAATACTGTAGATTTCATTATATATCCAAAATGATTTAGTGAATTAGCTATTTTATGCACACTTTAGCTGCAATGCAGTGTAGTCTTGCTACATATTTCATAAATCTCTAACTATTTTAATTAATTTCACATAGAACTGAATAGAAATCAGAGTTCTCACTTTATGGAAGACTCTGCTGCTTTGAAATGTATGATTCCAATGGAAAATAAGAAGTATTTATCTATCTGAATAGTATTAATTTATCTGAAAGGAAAGCCATGGTAGAATGATGGTTTTAAATCAACTGAAATATTTCTTTTCTCCTAATAGCTTGGACATATTTTAGAAGAGCTAAAAATTGAAAGTAGCTAAATTGCAGGGAGACCTGAATGTAACTTTTAAATAAATTTTTTAAAATATATGCAGAAGTAAAATAGTGGTAGTATGTGCACCACCTTTTCTAATAGAAATAAGAATTTTCATATCAATAATCATATTGTTCCAACCTATAATGAAATTTATTTTCCTTATAAATTTTTTCTAATAGTGAGCCTGTAAGATGAAAGTGATTTCACAATAGGTATGCTATGGAATTTGTTGTATTCACAGTTCTTGATTTAATAATGCACTACCAGAAAAATGATGCAACAGACCAGATCTTCCATTAGGTGTTTTAAGGTAGGTTGTGATTTCCTGCCTTACATTGGGCCTTATATGTAAATAGAAGTTACCCAGAAACCCTTCAACTTACACAGTTTGTTTTCCAGAGGATATTTGATAATTTGCAACATCTCAATTTTTTATCCTGTCCATCTCTTTATTGCCATCATATAGTGCTTCACCTCCTGTATATTCATGTGCCTTTGCATAACTGTAAATGTTACTGTATTAATGTAGAAAATGCAGACTGATATTGATTATAGGTTATTTATACAGTGCTGAACAAAGTCCCACCGGCAAAATATGTAGTATGTTAATTTCTACATGACAGACAATGGTGGCATTGCCATTTTAATCCTTGATTCAAAGCCAATGGTCAAGCACTTGAACATGACAAAAATGCATTCTCTGAAAAATCCATGGTCTTTCTAAATCCTACACAACAGAGGAACTATCTGGTATATATAAGGTTTGCTTAGATTTAGAAGTCAAGTTGCTTATGAAAATAGGGTTGACACTAAAAGTAGATTAATTTCACCAAATGTTGGAGATATAAAAGTTAGGTGACTTGTGTAAAATAACTTAGGAAAAAACACATCCGGATGAGTGTTTTATTTATCATGCACAGCCATCTTAAAATAAGTCATTCACTGACATGCCTCTCTCTCTCCACACACACTACAGGGAAAGCTAAGCTTCAATTTGAGAGTTAGCCTTAGGTGCGTAAAACCATTAGAGATAAAATCTACATAGGTTTTTGGGATTTTTTAAGGTTTTTTTGCTTTGCACGAAATTTATTCTTCAGATTTTAGGAAGTAAGGTGATAGCAGGAAGAATAAAACCAGAAAGAAGGAGGAATAAATGAGCACCACACTTTTCCTAGTCAGAATTCTTGGTTACCTTGTTGATTTAGCCTCCTTTTGCATGCTGGTAAGCAATCAAATGAAAGCTCAAAATGCTTTATCATACCTGATTGTGGACTTTGTTTGGGGATTTTGGCTGCCGCTTCAGGGCTGGAGGTGGCACGCACACGCTGATTGGCAGAGTTGTGGATGCTACTTGGGACAGCTGCTGAGATGTTTTTACGAGGTTTCATGTCTTGCAACCACATTGGGGATGCCTCAAAGGCTTGCATTCGCCGGGAGTGGCTGTTAGCATTGACTTTGAGAAATGCCTGGGCCTTGTATTCCTGAAGGTCTCCATAGTTGGCATCGGTCACCCTGCACTCATACAAGCCTTCATCCTTTTTCCTCACTTTTGAAATCTGCAGCTTGTGGGAGATGTCATTCCCTTGAACTTTCACTGTCTGCAAATTTGCCAGGAAAAAAAAAAAAGAAACAAATATGTTGTCAGGAATTTTTCTATTTCTGGAAAGACTCTACTGACATAACGCCAAAATTACTAATGGTGTGGTAGTGTTTACTGCAGGGACGTTACATCAAGGATGAGTATGGCTAATTGTATCTATGAGGATGCCTGACATCTTCTTTTCAAATGTGTTTAGATGGGTTGCTCTGAAATACAATTAGCCTCAGACAAACAACCCAAACAACCATGCTCATTCCAATTAATTGCTTAAGATCATGAACATTCTTAATGAGCTTTCTTATGTAAACCACTATCTGTGCACTTCATTGATTAAACTTTTCCAGTTAGTTGTCTTTATTGAGTAACTCAGGTTTCAAACTTGTGCATTAACAATTTTGCCAGAGATGTTTGTCAAGATTTAAACTACATTAATAACTATTTATTAGATTAGCTTGCATTCTTCACTACACTGAAACTGAATACTTGACATTCATTTTGTCTCCTTCAAGTGTGTCCAACCCTTGGTATTTTTTGTCTCCTAATTATAACATCTTGTGTAAGTTAGTCCCCTATGTCTCATATTTATATAAGTATGTACTTATTAGGAGTTATATGTCAGTGCATATTCAAAATTGTTTTAAGAATTGTCAGCTAAAATAAGACTCATGATTAATTTTTAATTGGTTTTAATATCTGAGCACAACATAACATATTGTCACTTCAGATAATTAAAACACACATCAGTAAATTACACATTCAGAAATATGTGATAGGTATTAAGATGCATTGAGGAAAGTTAACACATGTTCCTTTCTGTATATTCATCACTTTAGAGAATTTATATTCAATTAATTTTCTATTAATCTCTGAATTAATTATTATCTGAATTAATATCTGTTGTCTCATAGCAAGCCAGTTAAAACATATTCAGTGGGATATAAAACTTAAGGTTTGAAGAACTTCTGATCTGGTTTACTTTCACGAACATGGATGCAAAGGTTGCTTTGTATCATACCAGTGATAAGAAACATCAGGATGATAAATACATGGTAGTTCACAAAAGTGGAGGACTGTTAGATTGAAGTGAAGTGATTGTACAACACATTGCTTCTGATAGCTTGGCATACTGTAGTCACCAGTGTTGCCAAAGCACCTATTCTGCCTGCTTGATAAATTGAAGAGCAACACTTGTGAATATGTTATTGCTTTAAGGCATTTGATGGACTTTATAGCCTGTTGTTTTGTATCCCACTCTGAATTTATACTTGGCAAACTGAGTTGACAATATGGATTGCACACTTACAGGTATAATGTATGAGATATTAATTACACAGAAAGAGCTGGATAGTAATTTAAACTGCATTCAATAATAATATATCTCTATTGAACAGTTCATGTTCAGAAGAAGGATTAAAGAAGTTTCTTATGAACGGAAAGAGGACTCGTAGGTCATATTGTGCCTTCATTTGCTCCCATACAATAGCCACAAAGTAAAGAGTGCTGCATAGCACTGGTGAAAAACAGAACTGCTTTTGGCTTTTGCATTTGAAATTTAGATACTGTTGCAGGCAGCATGTATGCATGTTTTCAATTTGTGCCTGATTATCATTTAAAACCAACAGAAATGGTGTATTTCAGTAGACATTTATTATATTTCAGCATTTCTTCAAAGATTTACTAAATGCACTTAGAAGTTTTCTCTTTTCTTCATGATGACAATTTACAGTAATACTAGTGGAAACACTGAGTATGCCTTCAAAAAAAAAAGAAAGGCAACATTTGTACAAAACAGATTTAGACATCTATGTAATGTTGACTTTCTTATTATAAATATAAAAGAAATGTTTTATGCAAACTTATAGGAACACTATAAATACCCCATCATGAATTATTATCATACGTAATGAAAGAGATTTGTAACTTCAAAGATGAGACAAGCTTTACAGTCTATACTGTCTCAGTTTTTATAGATAACTACAGAGATTTTAAATGAGCCAGTATTGATAAGGAATGAATTGTCAACTAGCCCTCTGTCTAGTGGAATAGGATCCAAAGACCACATGTAGGCCTCATTTGTAATACAGTCTATAAATGTAACTGAAGATAAGATCCATGACACAAATTGTCTGTAGTGTATGGTGAGAAGAATCATGGGAAATGTAAGTATGGCTAGAATATGTATTCTTTTGACTACAGTGTATCCGAATTCTCATTTATAAACGCCCTTCAGCTATACCTAGCTGTACTTTGACCTAATGTAATTATTTGGTTAGTTATTTGTAGGCATCAAAAAGCAGCAAAGGATTTAGAAAAAATTATTCTCCTCTATTTGTTGCTGCTTTAAACTTTGCTGATATTTAGAGCTTTGGCTGCAGCTAAAAGGTACTTCCAAAGGGATTGTGCCAGAGAAAGGGAAAAGCCCTGTGGGCTTATAGGATATACTCATGCTGAGTATCTCCTAGGTATCTGTGTCTTTCCACTGCAGTGAGCGCCACACCATGACCCCACCACCATGTTTCTTGGGATGCTGAGGAAGGGTCTGAGCTATTCTGAGGTCAGAAACAACCCTGTGACTGTGCCTGACTCAGGGCATGGGTCTTCTCAAAAAGGCAACCTTTGCCTGGACAAGGGCTGGAACAATGCTGCTCGTAATTCTAGTGAGACAACATTCTGGTTTAATCTCCAAACAGCAAATTGTAACTCTGGTGTCAGAATCCCACTTTCCTAAAATAGAATCTCAGTGGCCAGGAGTGAAGATTACTGCCAACAGGGAGGTCTTGTCAAAAGCCTTTCTGAGCTTTCTTTCTGCCAGAGTATGGCCCCGGGAAAGCACACATTTAAGCAGTTGCACATCCTGCTAAAGGAAAGTGCAACTTCAGGGACAAATTTCAGCCCTAGAACCAGCTTTGGAGTGCTAAGGTAGACTCAGCAGTCGCCCAGGGTAAATGAAAACAAGAGGTATAAGGTGGGTGCAGGCTTTCTGCTTCACAGAATACAAACAGGGTCCGCCAATGGTCTGCTGGCCGATGCTTCCACGCCCAGGGGTGTGGAGGGCTGCATAGGGCAGGGCTGTTCTGGTACGCTGTGCCACGGCCGCCAAGGAACAAGTCATAGAATCACAGAATCAATTATTTAGGTTAGATTAGAAAAGACCTCTAAGATCATCGCGTCCAACCGTTGAGCTGCGGGTTGCCAGCCTCCGGCAGCCTGCGGTGAGGAAGAGAGGGGGTGCAGGGCAGAAACAGACTCGGCGCTGCGAGGAGGCCGCCGGCAGCGCCCGGGTGGGGGCTCTGACTAGGGAAGGGACCTTTGGCCGGCGGGGTCTGGCCGCGCCTTGAGGTGACACTTACGCTGATCTTCGTGCCGTCGCTGTCCAGGTCCCGCTCGGGCAGGAACTCCACCTGCAAGGAGAGGAGCGCTGCCGTGGGTGGCCGGCCCCCGCCCCGCTTCGNAGCCGGGGACAGCCGGGACGCGAGGCCGAAGGGCTCTGCCCTGCGCACCCATCGCCCGCCGGGCTCGCGTGGGCGTCTTTGCGGGACGGCTGAAGGCCGAGACCGGTGCGGAGACGGCAGCGGAGGTGGGGAAGAGCGTCCCCGAATGGCAGTGTAAGTGGACATGACCTCTCCTGTCCCGCTCGGAAAGGCGAAATTGCGCTGTTATGTTACTTTTGGGGTTTTTTTGGTTCTTTTGGGGCATTGATTCCCCGCTGCTTCCCCCACCCCTCCCAAGCGCGTGCCCTCCTGTGGCAGCTAAGTACGGAGTTAGGGGCTGCCAAATTCGACTGCGCTAGCTGTAGATTGGAGGGCTTGCATAGGATCTTGCCACTTCGGAAATAAAAAATTCTTTGAACAGCTGATTTCCAAAGGGAAAATGTGAGAGAGGAAAAAAAGAAAACCAGAGGAAAAAAAAAAAAGAAAAATTAGACTTCGGAAAATCTGTGTGGTTGGTTTTGTGGTGATCCCTAGCTGCATTCTGGGAGTGACAGGCAGAAAAGGCACATTCCCCTGAGGTGGGCATTTTTGTCTGCAGGTTCCTGCACTGTTATTTCACGTCAATTAAGTCCCTGGAGAGATACAGAACCTCTCTTTGAGTCTTCCCTCTGCTCTCCCCTTCTTTCCTTCTCCCTTTCCTCTCCACCTCTTCTGTAGCATTCTCCAGGTGGTTTGAGAACCCCATGGCAGAGGATCAGTACCTGAGTGCCTGTCACCTCAGCTCCAGCGTCTTGGTCCTCAGCCGCTCGCAGAAACCACCACTGGATTTCGAGGTACACTGAAGTGGAGCCACTTTGGAAAGCACAAGACATTTCCACGTTCTGCCCTTCAGTGGCTGTGACATTTCGAGGAAACTCCGTGAATTTTGCTGGAAAACAAATGCATAACATGTTGGGCTCTCTTGCCACCTCCTGATTGTTTATGCTCTGACTTATGTGTTTCCTTTTTTACTTCTTCTTTTTCCTCCTTTTTAATTTCGGTTTTCTTTTCTCATTTCCCCTTTTCTCTCTTTCTTTTTTTTTTTTTTTTTTTCCCAGTTTCCCACACATTATCTCCCTTGGTTTCCCTCACACCCAGATATGTTTTTCCTCCCTTTTGCACAAATCCACCCTCTTTTCACTCTCGGTTCTGCTCATGGGAAATGCTATACATCCCCCCGCTTGCTCCCATGGGCTAGTGAAGTTTCACATAATTAGGTCCGAATACCGTTGGGCAGAATGCAGTATTTCACCAGCCTCACTGAGGGATTTTGTGGAAGACCAGTTTAGGAGATGAAAAAAAATCGAACTGATTTATTGTGTTTTGTAGGACTGAGCTGGAGACCTGTAAATTGATAAACCTTCTGCAGCCAGCTGAAGTGGCTGTTGGCACAGGTACCTCTGGGCACTCTTCTGAGGTGCATGTTACAGTCACTCATCAAATGTCCATTTCAAAGGCTTTATCTGAATTAGTTACTGTTTCTGAGAACCTCTGCTTGCATAAACAGACCAAAAATCAATTAATCTTCTGTTTCTCAGTCCCAGCAGACACTTTCTAGAATTAACCTTCACATAGCCATCCTAGTCCTTTAACAAACAGGATCTTCCCATTTCAGTGTACCACTGCTAATTTTAAAAGCTAATCCTCATAGGCTAGTCCAGTGCATTGGACTAGTGCATTGTTTAAGTCTCAGTCACTACTTCCTTCTCATCCTTTCCTATAACTCACGTTGCATTGTGCAACAAAATGAATCATGATAGTCATGTGAGAAGGACTACAGACAATGTAATAAATAAATGCTCAAGAAGAGGAAAATTTGGAAAGACATTGCAATGTCGCTTTATGTTATGCATTGTTAACAGATTGACTAGACCATATTATGATGCGAAGGAAATGTGATGTGAAGGAAATATCGCTCGTTGTCTCCTCCCCTATTCCTCTCTATTCAGTCCTCCTAGCCAACCTGGAATAGGTGGGATAATTTGGTAACCAGTGTTACTTCTCCTTCCCCTTATGTTTGTGCCTGGCAACAGATACTTTCAAAGCCTTTGTATTTCCTGGTGTCCCTTTTTCTGACCCCTAACCCCACCAGTCAGCGATTGCTAGTTACCGAGTTAAACTACCAAAAGGACTGTGCATTTTGTGTGTTCGGGGCTAGTAAGTTTGTTTTGGGTCTTTTTTTTTTCGTGTTTGTTTGTTCGTTCTCGCGATCTGTCCATGGTGCTGACAGCGTCGCCGCAGCCTCAGGGACTCGAACAACCGGTGCCTGCAGCGCCGGGGCTGCTTGAAATGCAAGGCGCGCCTTTCGGCGGAGAGGGAGGGAGGAAGGAGACGGGGGTGGGGGGAGATATTCAAAGAAGTCGATTTTGTCTTTTTCACCCTTTTTTGGTGGGAGGAGAATGGTAGAAATTCGCAGGAACAGAATTGAAATGAAGGTCTGAATCTGAGGATTGCAGGATAATGAGAGGAAAGGGAACATAACGCGAAAGGAGACTGCAATATCTTAAGGGAAGCAATAGATTTAGACATCCAGTACTTGGTCTAAATGCAATAATTATGCATGCACGGGTAGGTGTTTATTGTATGCGTACATGCCCATATACAAACATGCAGAACCCAAACACATCCATGTCAATTCCCCAAAACCCCTTTACTCTTCTGCAAGGTTCCTATTATTTCCCTCTTTGCAGTCAAGTAAAGAAAGCCTGTCATATTTCTACTTTGGGGAAAGTTCTCACTTTTTTTCTTATTTACAGACAATTTTTTAAACTAAATGTGAACCTGATACTTGTTGTTCTCACCTCTTATCTATTTTGGTTGTTTTCCTTATTTTCCCCTTTCTTCCTTTCCTTTCTCTCCCTCTTCTCCTTCTACCTCTTCCCCCACCCCCCCCACC
>WEIV01009153.1:20773-32895 GCA_013390005.1 Calyptomena viridis
AAGGTTCCTATTATTTCCCTCTTTGCAGTCAAGTAAAGAAAGCCTGTCATATTTCTACTTTGGGGAAAGTTCTCACTTTTTTTCTTATTTACAGACAATTTTTTAAACTAAATGTGAACCTGATACTTGTTGTTCTCACCTCTTATCTATTTTGGTTGTTTTCCTTATTTTCCCCTTTCTTCCTTTCCTTTCTCTCCCTCTTCTCCTTCTACCTCTTCCCCCACCCCCCCCCCAGCCCCGAGTCCTGTTCTCAATCTGTTTTAGCACAGAAAATCACACACGCATATTTGACAATAAGGGATCTTACCTTGGGTAGAAAGTCCTTGTTGAATATACATAGCTGAAAAGAAAATGAATCCAACATAAGCTTGAAAGATCCCCATCATTCCAAGATGAAGAAGTCACATCAGGGTTAAAAAAAAAAAGCCAATGGTGTCCTCAAAAAAGAAATAATTGATATATTAGTGTATGTGCGTATGTCTAAATATATGAACAGAAAGAAATTTGTAATGTTACAAAAAGGCTCTGTATTGTAGCTCTAGTTGCCACACTGGCAGCATTCTGCTACTTAGTGGAGTCTTTTTCTTTTAGAAGAGCGAGTATTGCAATACAGTGTGGTTCAGATGAGCTGCCTCAGGCGCTGTGTTGCTTGAAGTCCAGATTCAGACTAAAAAAACACAAACCGTTGAAAAGTGGGTATCAGCTGCCTTCTGTGCCTTTTTTCAGCTACCTGGCAGCTTCGTCCAACGTCAGCTCTTGCTGCTCAGGATGTCGTGATGACTGCCCTCCCTACACAGTAATCCAGCTTGGGAAGAGAGGAGTAGAGGAAAGAAAGGAGGGGGGAGGGGGGAAAGAGAAGTCTACTGTGCTTGTATTGCTTCAACTTTTCCCTCTAATGGCTGCGATAATGCCTTTAACCCTTCCCTCTCCCTCCCCATTCTCTACACCTCTCTACCTGTTCTGACTTCTGCTGGCTCTGATGCTGGGGTGAAGCTCCGTTTTTTTTCCTGTTTTTTGTTTGTTTGTTTTGAGGGTTTGTTCCTTTTTTTTNTATTGTAGAAAGCAAGACCCTTTTTTGTACTGATGTAATCTTCGGTCTTGCGTCCCAAAACACTCAGTGGCTAAAAGGGCAATGCAGTGATTTGATTTTTGGTAAGTTAAACTGCTTCTGTTTTCTCCTTTTTCTCTGCCTCTTATGGGGTCTGAGGGAAAAATAATTACTCGGTAACCCTAGCACACTCGCTGTTGCCTGCTTCAAATAACTATGCTTCTAGCATCTTACATTAAAATGTTCTTCATTTTGTCTTCAAAGACAGATAAAGAGTATGATACTTAGAGTGTGTTTAGGTTGCATTATACAGATTTCTGTAGAAAGAATATTTAGCTAGATAAAAGTGGATTTTAATAGCTTATAGTAATTCATAGTAATATATATATTTATGTACAGCAGGGAAGGTGTTTACAGCATATTAAAGAGTGTTTTCAACCTGTTCCCTGTATCCTGCCTATGTATATTAATAATAATTAGACAAGAGACTAACCTTGACTGTATTAGGTGTTCAAAACACCCTGAAACACATCTGCACTGAGAGAAGTTCTCTGACTGAAGTCGTCCTGCTGATTGTAGTAAGAAGCCATCTAGAAAGTGCTTGTTGCACTAAGCAATCACCAAATACCTTCTTAAGGCTGAGACAAAGACTAAATAGAAACTGAAAAGAGCACCTGATAGTCACTCACACTGCCAAATAGCTCAATTTAACTGCTAATCACAAACGAAAAAAAGCTACAAGCTGTACCAAATTAAGAGAATTATATCTGCATGAGCAATATGTTTTTCTGGAATAGGACAGGTTCTGTCATTCCTGGCAATAGGAGTACAGCAGTTCCACAATGGTACAAGAAGCAACTTTCACCTTACTTACTGCACCAGCCGAATTATTGCATGCATACAAGACATCTGTTATAGATGCAGAGATCTCTTTCACAGAACTAATGCTAACTGACTGGAGAACAGTCTTTTTTGTCTACATTGTAGTTTTGGGGTTCTTTTATAATTGCATTAGTTCCCATTTTCATTTATGAAAATAAGAGAGCCATTTCCCCATGGTAATAGCCTATTCCACTGATGTCATATATTAAGCATAGCAACAATTCAGAGTAAAAATTAGCGCAATAAATCAAATATAATTTAAATTACTAAAATGATACCCCAAATAGGAAACCAGTTATGCTACCTGAAAAATTTCCTATTACCACAGTTTTAATTACTTTAAAAGAAGTCACAATGGATATATTCAAAACCAAAGAAAGCCTGTAAAATGCAAGAACAGCATCAGTCTTTAAAGATGGTGGACCCAAATTATCTGAAATAGCCAAGGATTGTCAGTGATTCAGTGATTAAACACACACTGTAGAGGTCTTTACAGGTTCAGATCGTGAATGTTTCAATAATTTCTATAAAAGAAATCAGTTCCTTTTCAGATGGGTAGCCAAAATTCTAAGTCACTCCTGAAAATGAAGGCTGATTGTAGGATTCACTTCAAACCCATGTACGTCATCAGTAATCAGTTGAAATGACAAATTAGAGACATATTATCACCAGCCAAGTTAAATGTAAATTAGATAGGAGTAAAAAGAATCTAAGCAGTATCAACTGGTTTAGAAGGAAAGCAGAAAACAAAAATAGATCACTTTTTGTTGTCTTTTATTTGTCTATTCCAATTCAAGACACTTGATAGGTAAATTTAATTTTATCAATTTGTAATTTAGAAAGAAGAATAAGTCTCCCAAATACCCTCTAGTCAATGGAACTAATGAAATCTTAAATTACTGTCACAGGGACACACAATATAATATATACGGTTATTAAAATATCAGAACAGAGGATGTATTAGGAAATGGATTTAATGGAAAGAATCCTAAGACTTAGTTGCATATTTATTATTTTAATTTTATTTATGTGTTGCAACAAGCCCTATGATTCTGTGAAATGCTGTAAGCAGATAGCAGAAATAATCCACCTCACGCTATCAATGTTAAATTTCACTCTGACAGATGTGAATTCTCCACAATCAACCACAACTGACCATCTGGGCAGTGTCTAGTTAGCTTGTGTACAATCTCTGCCTTTAGTGCTGTAGAAAGAGTTTTCATATAGCCTAACTTAAGTGAGAAGTATCAGTTGTGTTTTATGACATGACTGATATGGCTTATGTGAGCTTTCTGATGCATCTTTTTCTCCTTCTCAATGATTCTAAGAGATGAGTCATCACTGGACACTCTCTCAGATCATAGCCAGAACATCCATGCACAAGGGAATGACTTTTCAAATATGCCAATGAAATGTAATAAAGGAATACTCATTTATGATGTCTTGGACCTGATTTATGTAGATCTCCCTGAATCTTACTACTACTTCAGTATATGTTCTAGGTTAAATTCTCCTTCAAAATCATACATGTCCATGCATGTTCACCATTCTGCCCAGCTTACAGATCCTGGGTCTATGCACCAGTTTTAAATATTAAGGAAGAAAGTGGTTATGGATGTTATTATTCCAACCTCAATAAATCTTAGAAATGAAAGCTATTTTCCTGCTAGTCAGCAATAAGGTTGGAGTGCTTTGGTCCCATAAAGACATGGACCGGTGTGGGCTGCCTTGCCCTGTAGGAAGCTGATCAGCTGATGCCTGAGACCATGGCTGAGTGTTGCTATGAACAAGGTCAGTTAAAAATGAAAACAAAAGAAGTTACTTTTTAATATTTTTTGATCTTATTTTGACTGCTTGATAATGTCAGGGGTTTTTTTTTTCATTATTATTTTGAAGATTTTTTTACTATTTAATTGGAAATTTTGTATTGTCTGATGAAATTTATGATTTATAAAAGTTAAAAAGGAGGTTGGTTCTATTTAATGAGGATTGATCTTTGGCTCTGTTAACCCGAGTGAGACTCTTTCAGCATGTCAGTGTTGCCTCTTACAACTCCTTCTGCAATTAGAATCTGGAGAAACAGGAGAAAGGCAAGAGAAAAGAAAGATTTGAAGAGAAGAGGAGACACCAATGAAGGGGTTGAAAGTTAGAAAATGCCGTTAACAAGTTTCTCTGTTCTTTTATTCACAGTCAATTATGATCTACTTCAGGTGAACCCCTTCTATTTTTAACTTTAGCTCATTCTTCATTAAGTAGATTAAATTCTCCTAGTCTAAGAACTGCTCCGTGCTCAGGCCTGGAAAGTAAAGGATGCTGTTTTATGTGATACTTATTCTTTACAAGTATTGAAAGAGAATGGATGCCTTCATCTATGGACAGCTATGGACTTGGAGGAGCAAGAGTCTGTCTCTGACTTTCAGAGTTACTGAGTGATGCTTCACAGTCCCTTACATCAGATGTTTCACAGAGGGTCAATAACAGTGTGCTTCCCTTTTCTGAATGCCCACCTCAGGATCCTGATGGCTGAGATGAAGAAGCACTGAGCAGTCACAGCTGCAATTAAAGTGAATGGGTGCTGTGCTTACAGGTGCAGATTATTACAAAATGTGACAAAAAGTCACAACCTAGACCCAGGGTAGCCCAGCATTAACTGTTGTCTATGTGTCTGTGCTGCCTGTCTGTAAAGTGGAATATATTACTCTGTCACTTTGGAGAGACTTTGTTAAGATAAATTAACCTTCAGGAAGCTCTCAGAGCTTTGCATGATGAGCACCTTAGGGAAGCCCAGAAAGACATGAATAATTCTGTCTTCAGCTCAATATTTGAGTGGTGTGTATGAGTGAGGCCTAGGGAGACATACTGAACAATAAAAATAAACAAAATGTCAAAGACCTACTGATTAACTGAATTTCATTCTTTACATAACCTTAATGAGGTGGGGAAAGGATCTAGAAAAAATCCCTGTGTCATGGTATGTTTAAAGACTGCATGATTTTGCATATGAAGGGAGGCAGTTTAATTCTTGCTTTGCTGTATCCAATACTAGATTTTGTAACTTTAAAAATGTTCTTTCAGTACAGCTTTTTACATATAGTAGAACATTTTATAGCTCTCTCTCCCATTGTCTCTTTCTACCATTATGTAGCTGGGAGAAAAGCTCACAGAACCTTAAAATGAGACTTTAGGCATCAATCCAAATGCTTTTTCCTGGTTTTCTCTTTGCTTGTATTAGAGGAAAGGTAAAAAAAAAAAAAAGCTGTTTTAAGCACAATCTGTATCATGCATTTATGGAAAGCAGGTGAAGCTAAACATACTAAGAAGAAAATCTTGATTCTGTATTACTCCTTATAAACCTCCTTCTTTTTCTTGTCTTTTTTTTTTTTCCCTTGCTGGTTCATACCCACAGTAGTGTAAAACTATCTTTACAGTATGATAAATTCACTCTGACCTAGGAAAGTTTTTAAAAACTGGAGTTCCTAAGTTGTTAGTATCATATAATCAGAGCTTATTAGCAAACCAAACAAAAAAATAGACACAGAAATGTTATTGTAGAATTTTATATTGTCTGAATTATGGGTATTGTCTGCAGCTTTTCTGAATTCAACCTTCACTGAAATTTCAGTTATTTTTTTTTCCCTTTTTTTTGCCTCTTATTATCCTTGAGAGTGTTGATCTCAAATACCATAATAGTTGAAGTGGTTCCTTGGAAGAAAGGCATGCAGGAGAGAAGGACAGTGACTGGGTTGTCTTGTCCATGTTACTCAGTGTGTTGTTAGTGAGGGGTGTACTCGCCATGTTCAAAAGAATGGGAAGGGCTGGAGACAACTATCAGGCTGGTCAGATAGAAAACTACATTCCTTTTTTTTGAACTCTCTGTCCATGAAATATTTTTTTTTTTTTTAATGTGGAGTTGGCCTCAAAATTTGCTTGATTCCTTGAGATCTGTCAGTTTGATGAAGAAAAAAGTGTTCTCACACTCCTCAAAAAGCATACTTAATTTTCTTTAAGGCATAACAAAGGGATACTTCCTGGTGAATTAGTATTTTTCACTTTGTTAGTTTCTCCTTTTTCCCTATCTTTACTGGCATAAGCATATCGGATGTAACTGCACCCATTTTGCTGAAATACCAGCAAAGAAAAATGGGTGTTTTGGGGCGGGGATTTTGTGGTTTTGTTTTTGGTGGGTTTCTGTAGTGTTTCAGGGGTCCGCGTGGCAGAAAACATGACAAGAAGGCAGGATTTCATGAAGTTTAGCAAGTGTTTATTTAACTATTTGTGTGCCGGCATTCTACAGCCTAATCCTAAGATAAACTATCTCTACTGCATCTAAACCTAATTCTAAGCATAGCTTACCTTCCTAGCAGACTCTGTGTCCATGCCCCCAGACAGTATGTCTAGCTGGGCCTGGACACGTCGCTCTGCCTGGCCAGATGTCTCACAGCCAGGCAGAGGGTCTGCTCTCTAAGAAGTCAGAAACCTGTCTGCCTTCTTCTTGCTATGCAGTTACAGCTATATATCACACTATACTGTTTACATTAATCACCCAATGACCTGGAGATCAGTTTCTCCTTGTCCGACCACAAGAATAAGGCCATGTCCAGTAATGGGCTCACTTCTACACATGCTTAGGCAAAAATTAGCCTGCAGCATTGCCCATAGGTTTTCGGTTTTGTTTTTTTTTTTAGTTTGAAATTTTACAATGATTCATGAAAGTAGAGGGTAGCCTTAGGGAAAAACTATTTTCTTGCAAGACAAGTTCTTTATCTAGCACTTGAAAGTACTTTTTGTTTCGTGGTAGCTGTTATCTGTTCATTTGTTTTTTGAAGCAAAATTGTATTCCAATAAGTCTTTATGAACAACACTGCTCTGTGGTCATTTTTGTTATGTTGTGATTTGCAGTTGTCAGTTCCGCCTTATGAGTGTCCACAAGTTGTAGAAATTTAACCATTTTACAGTCATATGAATTTCTATCCACTATAACGGTTGCATTTTAGAAAAATCACAGTCCATATCAAAATTAAATTATGACATTGCTATTTACATAAAATTTTTAAGGATTTTTAATTTGTGTTTTTAATCCATGCTATACCTAGCCCTCTTGTGGACAGTTCTTTAGGGAACAGCTGAGGACAGGAGCAGTTGTTTGCAACTTTTCCCAAAAAGCTGGGAAACCAGAAAATGGGAAAGTCAATGCAACTTGCAAACAAAACAGATTGTGGAAAGTACCATTTGATCATTGTCTGTCTTTGGTCAGCTAGGACAAAATCACTACTTATGATTACTTATCCAGAAAAGTATAAGGTACTTACAAAACTTTTTGGTTGAAGAAATCAGTTTGTCTCAGCTATTCCCCAAATGCCTTCATGTTTTTTTAGTGGTATTTTGTTTGCTTGTTTAGGAGTGCTTTTTGATTGGTTGGTTTGGTTTTATTGTTTGTGATGTTGTTTGTTTGCTTTTTAACTTTAAAAACAAAAAAGAACCAAAGAAAAGCATACTTCATAAACCCATGCAGTGAAGTACATCTAGCTTGAAAATGGAGAGCTCTCCGATTTCATAAAACTATGATCTTTCATTATGCTGCTGATGGGAGCAAATATAAGAATTTCAAAATAAAGCAGGCTTTTAACTACAGATATTTCTTTTGTTTTAATTTTAATGTAATTCAGTGAAACAGCTACCATAGCAGTTTCAGCCTGTGAAGGAGTTATTTTCTTGAGAGAAAGCAAGAGTGTCAGCATTTGTCTTTGGGCATTATTTTACTGCATTTACCTGCCTGAGACAAAAGCTTTCAAATAAGCTTGATAACTGTGAGGCTATCTTCATGATGCAGGACCAAGAAGCCAAGAGGGACTGGAAGCTTCAGAGATCATTACAAAATGGGAAAGTTTTTATTACAAAGGTAGCTTTAACCAGAACCCCACCAGAGACTAGTTTTCATCTGAGTTTTGTCAGAAAGAGACTATCCAATCTTTGACATACTCACCTTAGAAGCAATCTATTTTTGTCTCCTGGGTTTTTTGGGGGTTTTTTACATTGTATTAAGTCTTCCTTATCCAGCGAATTAGTAAGAATGGATTCCACTGTTTTTTCATGCATCCAGATACAGAAAATTACATCCTTGATATGTAGTACAAGTAAGGATGACATAATTTTCCCCATAGTACCTACCTTGGTACAATAAAGCTATCATACTAGGTAACATCTATGAAACGGCAGTTCACAGCTTAGAGAGAAGTGCTTTTTTCAGTGATCATTTATTAGAGAATAACTGTTTTTAACATTCAAAATTGGATTTAAAATGGCAAAAAGCCCGGAATTTTGATAGCTTGAACCTACCTGGGAATCTGGTTTAGTGGTGGGCTTGGCAGTGCTGGGTTAAAGGTTAGACTTAATTACCTTAAAGGGTTTTTTCCAACCCAAATGTTGCTATAATTCAATGATTCTACTTTAAAGAGATATATTTTTAACAACTAAATAAACTTTTGATTGGCTAAATACTACAGGAAAAGATGTAAGAACTATTCATGATTCTGCATTTTGACAACACAATTGTTAATTAGAAGCTTAAAGACAGAAGTGAATCCATGTTGAAGTGTGCATATGTCTGTGATTAAATATTAGGATTTGTTGATTGGAAATGATGGATAGATTACTTAGATTTTCAGGATGATTTTTCAGTAAGAATTAATTTGAGGGTTTTTCCTTTGTTTGTTTGGTTTTTTTTTTGTTTTAGTTTTGTTTTTCTAGGAGTTTTTTGTTTAGTTTGGGTTTTTTTTCTGAGAGAGATTTTGTTTTAGGACTATGATTTGAAATATTGTTAACCAAGATAAGTCATAAAATAAAGCAAAATTAACTTTAATTGGGTTAAACTAACTATTAAAATATAGTTTTGGGTGGATTTCTAATATTTCCTCATTTTCAGTTTGACACAATAGCTGATTTAACTAATGGGAGGCTTTTATTTGACCTCAGTGGCCTAGAGTTCACAGCTTCTCTAGATGATATAGAATACTGTTGACTATAAAAATCTTATCTGTCTCACTCTTTTGGACATTGTCTATGTGTTTCTTAAGGTCAAACTTCAAAATTATTCTTCGAAAAAATATTCTTTTTTTTTAAAATAGTATTTCCGAGTTGGTTAGTCAAACTGCCAAAGTTTAACATTTTTATGGTCAGAAGGTCCCATGGTTTTGGACTATATTGGAAAAACTTTTGGGATGTACAAGGCTTGATCAAAACTCACATCCAACATTGGATGGACTTGAATGGACTACCCAGGCAGGTGAAGGAGTCACTGTCCCTGAAAATGTTTAAGAAAAGACTGGGCATGGCACTTAGTTCCGTGGTTTACTTGACATGGGGGTGTTCAGTCAAAAGTTAATGATCTCAGATGGTCTTTTCCAACCTAATTTGTTCTGTGATTCTGCTATTCAATTGAACTGGATCAAGAACTTCAGTATCTTTTTAGTCACTATCTGTTTTCTCTCACTTATTCTTAAGCATTCTATTAGGTTTACAAAATGTTAGATATCTAAAAAATACCATTTGTAGATAAGTAGTTTTTCCAATGCTTTATTTGTCACATTGATTACTACTTTGTGATTTTGACAGGGTAAGAAAAAAAATGAAAAAAATGAAATAAAACTTCTGAATCCCTGCAGTTCCTTCAATTTTTCTCTTCATTCTTTTCTTTCATTAATTTTTTCTTTTTCAATTTCTTTCTGAATAACAGGAAAATGTCTGGGATATGGGAGATCCAAAAAGCTACACACCAACCCTAACACTGTAGAGCAAGCATGACTGTAAGTGCCCTTCTTTGAAACTCCTGTAAAGAATGTAATTCAGAAGCTAGAAGGGGGGATCTATGAGAGGAAAATTAATCCAGACACAGCATTCTGCGTAACCAAACAAAAGAGTGTTGTTTTTCATTGTTAAATATTCCTAGTAAGGTGGTACCACTTAGGATGTTGAAAAGTAGCACATGGTGGGGCATTTAATTAAGTGAAGAAGTGAAGCCTGAAGAATAATTGTGCAATATAGCTCAGCATAATGAGGAGCCAGGGTTGGGGGTCTTAGTATCCTATTTTGACATTAAGTACAAAATTGAAATGTGAGGCTAATGTGTCTGTTGGAAGAAATCTGCAGATACAGGCATTTCAACAAAAAAAGACTATTTTTACCTTCTGTAGAATAATGCCACTCCATATTTTATTTAAGTAAAATAAAATTTTGTTTATTAAGGGCTTGATATAATTTCAGAAGAAAAACCTGAGAATATCCATTGATCTAAATGGAAATTGGCTCCATCCCTCTGTTGAAATATTTATATTTTTCTCTGTAGGCATACAAATAAAATGTCACAATTACTCTGAAAACTGCAATACCAGTTAAAGCCAAGTCCTGAGCTATTCAGAAGAAGCTATTGTAAACCGAATATTTCAGCATGAGCCTGCTCATGAGGGACAGCTCTAGGATTGCCACAATTTATTTAATACAGCATTTGGAAGAGTGAAAAGATGCCTGTCCAAGATAATTCTCTAATTCTGGGAACTAGTTTGAGTTGTAGTGGGTTTTCCTATGACTATGTGAGATATATTTTAAAAGGAGAACAGAAGGTGTTTTGAACTTCCTCCTTGTTGCTTCCATTGCACTCTAGGTAGCAAGGTAATGTGTTGGAGTGAGGTCGTTAAATTTGTTAGCAAATTAATAGATTGGCTGATGGCTCTGGAATCGCTCTAATCAAGTCAG
Organism: Calyptomena viridis; assembly: GCA_013390005.1. Lineage (NCBI taxonomy): Eukaryota > Metazoa > Chordata > Aves > Passeriformes > Eurylaimidae > Calyptomena > Calyptomena viridis. The sequence continues at coordinate 31,452 of WEIV01009153.1, forward strand.
GAGCCATAGCCTTTGCAAGTGGTAATGAGGTGACTCTTACCTGTCACTCAAGACCCACTTTGGACAAAAATTATCCAACCAAACAAAAGTTAAATATTTTGTTGCTTAGTTACAGTTTTCCATATATGGAAGTGTTCTTAGTAAGACTGAGAGAGAACTGAAAAGACAGAGAGACAACNTGGTCTCCTCTGGGTATTGTCCTTTATCAGCAGGTGGCTCCAGAAATTTGCATTTTCTTAGCTCTTTGTATCATGGCAAATGTTTAATTCATGTGGCTAACTTAAGCAAAATCCCCCAAACCTCTGTTTCACTATGAGTAGCTGAAGAAATATAAATCCAAATGTCACAGTTATGAAACTCTAAGCTGTGCTTTGCTGGCAATGGTTGGATCTTCAAACACTTCACTGAAATAGGGGAGCAACTCAACTGCTTATGCTTATGGTATTATTAGGTGTCCCAGCTGTTGGCATGGGGTTGGCAGATGCACCCAGAGATTAGAATGATCCTATATATGTTTAAGATTGTAGCTAGAGATGAGTCAGAAATACCTAAGGTGCCATTTAGGCAACTGACTCCCTCATAAGATTTCCATGGTTCCCTCTATTTTTCCATAAAACAAGAGTCCAAGAGAAAGACATTAACATTCATCTATACTCGTATAGTCACTTAATAGGATGAAAAATCATAAAATGGAAGAGAGATATAGAAATCTATGAAAAATCAAAATGAATTCTGACAGTACTAACATTTTCTGAAAATGCTGTTGATTCTCCCCATAAATCCATGATATTAAGCTTTAGCAACAGAAAAAGCTTTGAGAGAATGATGCTTCTGTTAATGACATCAAGGGATTCTGCCTTTTGTCTCTCTTAGATTAAAAAAAAATTTCCTCAGAAAGATTTTGGTAAGAGTTTGGTAGAAAAAGTTATCTCTTTAAAAAGCTTCACCTCTTGGTGCCAGGAGAGATGTCAAATTGCTGGTATTGCACCGCAAATTCCAGTAGTGTCTTGCACTCCTGATAGTCTGATTCTATAATTTCAGACCAGTATGTGAGAAACAGAGCCCACTCCTCTGTTTCTTTTTAGAAGGAATTTATTCGGGGACAAAGTCAGCAAAGCAAAGTGGCACCGGGCGTCTTACAGAGTTAGAACACATTTTGCTCAGGGAGTTTTTAGCTTTTATAGAGACTGGGGTTTACATATTCATACAATTTTAACATATTCATTAACTCATTTTCATTTTCCACGCCTTTTTAGAGCATGTTCTCTTTCTTTATACAGGCCTTTTAATTTTCTTTATCATGTAAAAACATTTTAGGGTAGTCCTTGAATTTGCTCATCTTCCCAACTTAGCTGGGCTAACACCCTTGGGAATCTCTGTTATCTGTTCCAACTTCTTTTCTTCTTAGCTGGTCTTACACTCCTGGAGTCTGTTATTGTTTTCG
>WEIV01009153.1:33303-43582 GCA_013390005.1 Calyptomena viridis
ATAAGCTAACAGAAGTATTTCTATAACCTATATGTGAAAGCCAAAAAAAAAAAAGAGTTTATTCACTCATTTTTCACAAGTATTATCTAAATAGTTGAAGAAACAATTTCTAGTCAGGGACAAAAATTGGACTTTGATTTCACACTTACATACAGGCTCCTTCAGCAGTTGGAAACTCCCATCTGTGGAAGGCTTTTAATTGTTTTAATTGTTTTCAGTTATACATACAAGCAGTAAATACATTCAGCAGTGGCTGGTTTGTATTATTACAAAGTAATGCTATGAACATCTGAATTATTGGCACAGTATTTGAAAGAGAAATAACCCAAAATGTCTTTTGCGTTTAGACACCTATTTGATTGAAGAAGATTTAAAAGATAATTTAAAAGTTTATTTAAAATTTTGCTTGGAAGACAAAGACCAAGGGATAAGGTGACCAGAGTGAAAAATCACTAAGATCTCTACAAGTAAAAATGTATGTCACTTATTGCAGAAAAGAAGTTGGCTGACCCTGCTGTTCATGTCTGACAACTTGACCTATAAACATTAGGAAGAAGCTACCTGCCAAGAATGCTCAATTTACATTGCCACATCTTTACAGCTGGAAGAGGAGATGCTTGAAAGCTTTTTTTCCATTTTTTTTTTTTCTCCTTAATAGCAAGGCAAAAATCTGCCTTCTCTTGAATCTGAAGTAGGACACTGAGTCATTCTAGTTCTTTGTACTAGTAAAGTTGGGGGCATTGCAGAGGGCACTGCTCTGTACTGTAAAACCAAAGTGAGGTTTCAGGTGTAATTCTTTCCAGTGCTGGTGTAAGTACTGCGATGGTAGTTACCACATAATGCACAGCACTGCTACACAAGTTGACCCCTGGGGAGCATTTAGTAAATTGCAAAGGTCTGTGAAAGCACAAAATAAAGAAAGATGGACTTTTCTTCTGAACTCACTGCTCTCATTCCTGCAGATACTGCAAAGACCAGTTAAAAGTTGCCCAGCAGCAGCAGCAACTACACTTGCACTTCGTGCAAATAGATGGCTCCATCCTTGAAGCCACAAAGTGATGCTTGCAGAGAAATGTTTTCTACCAGCAGCCCACAGGAAGGATGCAGGGAAGAGAGCAGGATGACTTACATGGTGACTACTGAGGGCTTTTTTAAAATCATACCGATTTTTCTGTCTGTCACTGTTCCAAAGCACATCCTGGCTATGCCCATTAGTTGTGTGGCAAATAAATAAAATAAAGGGCCAGACTCTCCCCCAGTGTAATACTTTCATAAATTGATCTGAAATGCCCATGAAGTATTGGGAAACAACAACCCATAGTATGAATTTTTTCCCCTCAGTGAGCTATCTACATGTCAAAGTGCAGTTTTATAATGGTGTGATAAAAAAACACAATTCAGCCTTCTGGTTAAATCCTATCAAGTATACATTTAGAGGAGCTCAGCTCTGATCCTTGCTCTGGAATTGACTTCCTCTGCTTCATTGGGAACACTGCATATAATTAGAAGCCCTTTATCCAGGTTTAGATTAAGCATGATAACTCTGTCTAAAGAGCTCTGAAATTCACAGATGAAAGCTAATACATTGGTCCTAAGTTTAGCTTGTCAGTGGTAACTCACTAAAACTGCCCACTTGCTATAGCACAGTGTCATTACTTTGTGTGACTAGTTCCTCTGAGGGTGATGTTGTAATGTCAGGCCTGACTGAGCTTTTCTGGCATGGTACTGCCCTTCCTAGGAGTGTCGTATGCGAGAGGAACAACATGAAAAGACCTTAAATCAAATCCTCAGCCCTGTTAGCTTCAGTGAGTGACTCCATTTTGCATCTTGTAGAGTCTTAGTATTAAAAATGCACAGAGACAGATAACTACTATCAGGATTTTAAAAAACATTTTTATCAAGGCTTTTTCTCTTCCATTCTTTGGAATGTTTTGACTCTTTTTGAAGAGTGTACCCACACCTGGGGTGCAGGTGTGAATTTTCTCCTCCTACTTTTCCATAACTAGTTATAAAAGTCTGTCAAGGCTTTTCACAAAACACATTCTTTGAAAATGTGGCGCTTTTTACTTATTTTTATTTATTTATTCTTAGAACAACAGCAATATAAGATCTCTTTAAAGGTAAACAGCAGAGGAAGTCCAGACAGCAAATGTAGCACACCAAGTCTTTTCTTATAAATTCTTTCCCTCCATTTCCTTCTGCCCTCCTTCTCCACTGCAAATAAAGGACCGAAGAAAGGATGAAAAGGCTTACACAGCAACATTTGCATCCCTGCCTTTAGCTAGTCAGATTTTCCTAGCTTGAGGTGATATGCATTATTGAAGAATGTCCAGTGCTCTCAAGTAAATATGTGCCACTTAAATAAATAACTGCACACTATACTCCTCTGTACTCTTGGGCAGCATTTATAATAATCCACATACAGCCTAGTTTTCATTTTTCATCCTTACTTTCATTTTTCAGGGAAAAAATATTTGAGCAAATATATATATAAGGGCTGATCAGAATAAATTAACAAATGGTATTACTTGTTGAATCAGCACCACAGTGTTGTGACAAAGCAATATTTAAATGTGGCTGCCAGCTTTCAGCCATCTAAGTTCATGCTCAGGCTAAGGATTTGTATAGCAGCTCGTACTGTGAGATTTTGGATGTCTAACCTCACGTGTCTGGCTTAAAATATTTGGTTTGTGTTGCATAAAAGTATTGTTAATTATTATCTAGGACTTAATTAGCCAGTATAAATGAATTTAGTAACATCTTCCTTTTATTGCAACCTGACACAAGGAATCTGCAACAATATTTAGTAAATTACAACTTCAGCAATTCCCCATTAATGGCATAATTTCACTCATAGATTCTGCTTCCTTAAGTTGTCCCACTAAATATTTTACTGCTTATAAGTTAGAATAATTATAGTGGGCTGAACAGTGTCTGAGATTTTAAAAGAAAGCTTTTGGGGGTGATGTATAGTGGCTCTTCCTTTTTATGACTACCTGATAAAGGTAATTTATTTATAATTTTTTATAATTTCCTTGAATTCATTTAACTTATATCTACCTGTAAGGTTTTGGTGCATGGCTACTAGCCTGACCTACTGGCAAGATATAATTGTTTCAAGGTTGCATAGCAGAACATTTCCAATCATATGAGCTCTATATTCCTAAGCCATTTGGAGTTTGGTATTTTAGCAACTTCCATGGACTTCATGAAAGGAATTTAAGGTGAAATGCTCACCATTTCACCATATGGTGAAATGGTATCTGTGTCTCCAGAGGAGATCTGAAAAATATATATATATTATTTTTAAAGAATTTTCTTCCAGTTTTCCTTCAGAGACAAATTGCCCCTTTTATATTAAAATGACCACATAATTTCTGTGTGTAGATGTGTATATTTATACATAGGGAGAAAGTATTTGTACTGGGCGTTCAAGTGTATTGAGCAATATAAGCAAAGCTTTCTCGATACTATTTTTACTTCCAAATATATTCTGCCCCCTGAATATATATTTCATACATATATATATACATATATATACACATAATATATATTTCATACATTGTATGAAAATACTTTGTGTTTGTGTTAGCTGGAAACTGCGAAAGACATTATTTAAGGGTTATTCCTGTAGACAGTGTATACCAGTGTATACTGCTACCTGTAATGGGAGATGGATGCGAGTTGGGGCACCAAAACAGTCTATACAGTCAAAAAGCTTGCCTGACATATTCACTGTCTTAGGTTACACACAGCAACCAATGTCTTAATTTGTACATTTGGGTTAATGTGCAGGATTCAGGCTCTTCTGAGCCCAAGGGTTTCAAATGCACATTTCCACCCTTCGAGGACAGTGTGCTAAACAGGACTGTAGGCTATTTTGGATAAATATACTTGTTGTAGTTCTCAAGTATGAAGCTTCTTGCTTGAGGATATTTTGCAGGAAACAAAAATGTGTAGAAATTATTTAGACCACTTTATTTCATGAAAGTCCATTGGTAACTGTTAAATGCAGTAGCCTGGATGCAACTTCCAGTTTAAAAAAATAAAATAACTAAAACCAAAATAAAACAAAGTATGTGAGGGAGAAACCTTAAGCTTCTTGTTTTTGCAAGGTAGAAAGTTATATTTATCCATATTTCAACTGTTTCTTACAGTCTTCCTTTAAGTAACCTCTACTAACCATTGTTAGACATCAAAATGAGTGACCTTTGGTCTGTTCCAGCATAAGTCCCGTTACGTACTTAATGACACATCTCTGCACTGTTTTATACCACAGGACCCAACTTCAATCTCAGAGAAGGCAGCCTGGGCTGTAGGAGTGAAGTACTTTGGAGCATGAGGGAGCCTGCTTTCTCAGGACCTCCTGCCTCCCTCTTATAGAAGCTGGAACTCCTATCACACATGAGGCAGGGCTATAAAGGTTGTCTCATGGTGAGGTCATTGAAAAGCTGATTTCTATTTCTGTCCCTGGTACTGCCTCAGAATTTTTTCCTAATGGTAGGCAAGTTGCTTAAAATACATTTGTTAGAATGCTGACTAATGACCTTTCCCATTTCTCTAAGACCTGCTTTTGATACCTGGTGGTAGGAGTTCCCCAAATGGATAAGCCGCCAGTGCTGATGGGTTGGTGTGGAGGCTGCAGTCACGGAGAGGTTGTGATTTGAGCAGGGTGAGCAGGCAGAGCACTCAAGTCTGAGTCATCCCAGACAGCAAGTTCTCCAAATCAATGGTTCTTAATCTTGATGCTTTAGCTACCCAGCATAAAACGAGGAAAATATTGCAGTCATACTTTATAGGCAGTTGTAAAAGCAAGGCATTACTGTTCATGAAATATAGTCATGGGCACCACAGAGAAGTCTAAACAAATGGCTTCAAAGGAGAGTTTGAATAATGCTGTGCAAACAAGACCTAAAGCCTTACAAAAAAAAAAGAGAGAAAATTTTTTGAACACCTCATTACTTTGCTGAATGTAATCTATCCTTCTTTGGAGCAAGACAGGGGTCATGTGTAAGTACTGACCAGGTAATAAAAAACACAAACCTGAATTAACACTGCAGAGGTGACTTTTTCTGCATGACTGTAATTTGCTGTTATTTTCTGGCACTGATGATGCTTTTTATGATGGCATATGTGTGCAATATGCATACAAGCTGATATTAGAATAAGGTTAACTGTGCTCATAAAATTCACAATAACTTAAGAAAAAATCACCTTATGTGATTGACCTTTTTTTTTTTTTCCTAGCTGGTTCTATCCAAAGACAAGGTAATTTTTAATCTGAGGGACAAGCTTCTACCAACTGATTTTATCAACAACAAATTATATTGTGCCTGCCAGAGTTGGTAGAACCCTAGTCACCTGGTGTCACCAGCCATCTGTCAAATATTTTTGAGGGGTGAACTCCATTAGTTTCAGAGTCACTAACAAAGTCAGAGGAATGTTCTCCTGATATTTTCTATAGATTGCCTCATGTTTTCTACACAAGCTCTCTGTAGGCTCAGAATGTATTTCAAAAGAGAAATTAGGATACCTGTAGAAAAACAATTATGCCTTTTCATCCGAAAAATGGTGCTGCACAAAAATGGATGCTTCAGGCAGATCAGAAACAAGGAAAGAGATCTCAGAGAGAAAGTCGCGATGTAGCTTGTACACAAGATTTAGAACAAATTTCTCAAGTATGTCAGCTTGCTGGGAACATTTTTTTTCTCCCAAATTGAATTGTATGAACACTAGTTCTGATTTTTTTTTCCATGCATCTAGCACACGTTCAAATATAAAAGATTCTGTATTGTCATGAAATAGACAGACAGTAAGGAGAGTAAGAAATACTCTTTAAACTTTGGAAGTTGGCTTTTAAAATTTTACTGGACTTTTGATCTAGTATTAAATGGACGCTGTTTCCGAATCAAAGACGAACTCCTCACAGAGGTATAGTCAATGTTCATTTATTGCTACATAGCTCAGCATTTTTGTAAGCACCAGACATGTCCACGCGACCCAAACAAACTTTCCTACTGGTCAGTGCCCTCTGTTCATGCGTCCCTTCCCCATAGTTGATTAGTTAACTCATAGCAATCACGCATAAGCCCACTGTCTTTCCCTGCCTATCTCACGGTCAGCGCACTCGGCTCTCTATCCTCCCTTCTTGTTTATGTCCTTCAAACTCCTTCTGTTTTCAGGCTCAAGGGCACACTGTCCTTGCCATCATACCGAAAGACTGGATTGTGCATGCTTACTTCAGTGAGCACTGAATACCCTGTTTCTACTAAAATATTCTCTACATAGTATGACCTAACAGATTTGCAGGGATAAACCACTGAATTTCCCTCATGTATCACATTGTGCATTGCTTATCTAAAAAATGGGAGTAGCAATGTAAGATCCCTGCTAAAAAAGGACAAGGAAAGGAAGGCATAAAAATCATTGAATAGTCATCAGCCATATATTTGTTTCTGCTATTCATTTCGAAAACATGTAGTTCCATCTAAATTTTTTGGATGATTCTAGCCTTTGCTTTTGTGTCTTTTTTTTTTAATCTTCATACTTTTTAAGTTCTGATCCCCATAAAACCTTCCAAATATTTTAAAACAGATATGAACAATCCATTTTATTTTACAACAAATTGATTCTTTTTGGAGGTAGGGGATAGTGGCTATTGGATTTACATGTGTGAAGAATTGATGGAAGAAAACTAAGCTGAAAGAAATGAATTTTGTATTTGAAGCTGAAAGCAATAAAGGGTCATTTCTCAGCCAAGCACCTGTGAAAATTCTGTGTTCCATATTCACAGCCTTCTCCTCCAGCATAGTGAATTTATAGGTTCTAGTGAGAAGACGTTGTTGGGATCTTCTGATCACTGTGAGAACTGATATCTGGGAGATGGATCTCATCTCATAGAACCCTCCAAGGACGAGTAGATTGGCCTTAAACTGGAAACAGCCTGAATTCCAGATGCTAGAATTACATCTTCACAAAACCAATATAAGGCAAAGTAACTGATGCTGATTAGGGATACAGATTCATTTCTTTCTAAGGTTTGTTTTCATCTGTCTACATATAACCTTTTTTCGTGTGCCTTTTTTTCTTTTCAGCTTGAAATTTGACATATAAGTTCTCAAAACAGAGGCTCATACTTACACTGAGCCAGTGTATCTCTTTTCTGACTAGAAAAAGAGAAGAGTAATTGCCTTATGCAGCATTTTTATCTAATCTCATTTCATATTACATTTAGTGAGAGGTACTGGTTAGAAATTAAGTAGTTGGAAGAACAAAGTACTCAAACCTCAGCTACAGACTACATAAGTCCAAGAAAAATTTGCTGTAATTTTTCCCATTAAGAAGAGTTTAAAAGCAGACTATGTACACATATCTTAAGGTTTTTTCGCTACAGCAAGCTACTGATTTTCCATGGTTCCTGATAATTAAGTACATCAAGATTCTTTTAAGGCCTAGAGCCTTAAAGTCTGGGTTTTCAGTTCAAAATGAACAAAAGCCAGTGTGTAGTACGCTGAGGCCCCAGATTTGAGGAACCTACACAAACATGTATGGAGAATTGCATTGCACAGACAGTGAAAAGAGTTTCAGAAATAATTGCGGGTGGCATGCACATCATCCATGTCCTTTATCTCCCTTTAGGTGGCCATCATGTTAACCATACAGGAATAACCAGGGAACAGTAGTAAACAGTCTTAATACCAATAAAATTATTATGGCAGTGTAATTTTGCCTGATACAGGTTCTAAGAAGTAATTGCAAATTACAGGTAAGTAGATAGTTATTCAAATAACATGTGCAACTGCTTAAAAAAGCTTCACGAACTGATGTCATAAAGTACAAAGGAGAAGTGTCAGTCCTCTTGGTAAAGAAGTTATGCTTAAGAAATTTCACATATATACTTTCATAAAGGTGTGTACACTTCAGAAAAAACCTGTCAAAGTTGTGGAGAGTAACACTGATAAAAATTTACATCATTCATTTTAGACTGTTATACATATCTAAACTCAAAATCTTACATTTATATAACACACATATTCCCTATTTCTCACAGAGAGATAGCTTTTGTCATTGACTGAGAGAGGACTTGGACTTCCCATTTTTAGTCTTCTGAATAACTCTGACATTCAGACCAAAATTATTGGGATGTGTATTCTGCATTGTTGTGTAAGGATTGCCTAATTTGTTGTAGTTGGCTTTTGTTGTTGTTGTTTGTTTGTTTGTTTGGGGGGATTGTCTGTTTTATGTGAGTTTGTTTGTTGGTTTGGTTTGGAGCTTGTGTGTGTTTGTGTGGGGGAGGGGTGTTTGAGTGAGAAGATTAAGTTTTTTAACTGCCTATCATTCAAATTCAGCTAGGAGTCTGTTCTCTGTTACATCATACTCAGTAATAGTATTCTGCAGCTGGAATTCGTCTGTCAAGTTTGATGGTGATATACGAGCCAGAGTGAACTCCTGTGTAATTTTTCAGAGCTGTTTTGATTTTGCAGTGCTAAGATTACAAAACCTTTGCTTTATTCATTAAAATAAGCAGATACATATCTAGTGCTTATGGGATCGACTAGGTGAGAATACAGAGTTTTTAAAATCATTTTTCAAGCTGTAACTGTGCTTTAAAGCGTTGAATGTGGTGACACAGCTAATTTGACAGCATCACCACTTTAAACCTTTTAACATCACTACAAGGTATATTAACACACACAACTTCGCCACCAAGGAGAGGATCACACTCAAACCCTGAAGTAATAAAGTAAGGGCTCCAACCAACAGTGTCAGCAGCTACCCACTGACCCACCCTCTGCCTCAGTAAACATTTCTAGCCACTGAACTTCAGCTTATCTTCTTATGAAAGAAATTGATTACAAAAGAAGGAGAATTTTACATACCAATAGTGCTCTTGAAATTATAATTAGATTATAAATTCCACATTGTAACTGTGATATACATAAAAAGAAAATAAACACTCTGCAGTTTCAGAAGCATACCATGATTCAGCATATTTTGTCATAAAACTATATGTAACACAACACACTTTAAGTTAATAATTTTAGTCTTCGATTTTATTGATTGATTTTTCTGAGTAAAGAGTAGACATTTGTTCCTGCCTGGCATAAGCAGATGCTCATGTATGTACTTATTTGTGGTAGGTCTGTTAGTATCTATTTGCTTAGAAAAAAATGAGCCTCTTATGCATTTGTAAATTAATTATGTTTTGAATGTAAGAATTCTCTGAAAAATGTCATTCCACTCAACATATTTTCAAGAATTCACCAAAAGCACAAGCCCTTTAGGTGTCTGTCCACTAAATATTCAGTTCATACTTGTTTATGGATGAAGCTCTAGTATTCACCTTCATAAACTTTGCAACAATGGGTTTTCGTAATAAAAAAATATTTGCTAGGAAAACAGTGTGAATTTTATTTTAGAGGGGACTGAATCTTTATGTATGCTTAAAATCATAGGATCTGCTTACAGAGTGCCAAGAATATACACATCGGAATCAGTCCTATTACTAGAACTAATGCACTGCTAGTGAAATAAGTACTGAGCATATGGTGATGCAGAGCTGTATTGAACAATCACAAAGAGTATAGTACTTTTGTGCTGTCACTACTTAAACCCTTCACAACTGTGAATACAGCAACAATCATCACACCTTTAGGTCAATATATCCAAGGAAATCTGCAATACTTACCGAAGTCTTTGTAGCCTCTTACGGTGGAACACTGAGTGTTCACAGGAACCAACGAATTATTTTCTTTCCTGAATCTGAGGCACTTAGGCTGTATTGCAGGTTCCTACATGTTATTTTTTTTTCCTTTTTATNTTCTAACATGACCTGAATACTGCCAAAGAAAATTTGTTGAAGTGACCTCTCCATTACTAATTTTTGGGTTTGTGTTAGAAGAATTTATAAACTTGCAGTGCAGTAAATAAGACATTATTATTGCTGATAAAAGACAACAGGATGCACATTAACCTCATAGCACATGCTTCAGTGTTTTTGGACTTCTCTTAGCCTTTCTGGAGCCATGTTTTAGTTTGCACCACTAAAAACCATTATCTAATGACCAGGGGACTGTTACATCCTACATTTAAGTTTTTGTACAACTGTATGGTGTACATATGTTACTAAAACATGGAAGCGTACATACTTTTAATACACATATATGGGTGTATAACATACAGGTTGTAATAACAAGTAGTTATTCTGTGCAATTGGGCTATCCATGATCCTTCATGTTAAAATGCTTCACAGAGAAGTATGTGCATGAGTCGGTAAGAG
>WEIV01009171.1:3313-23636 GCA_013390005.1 Calyptomena viridis
TCTGACCTTGGTGTGTTCTTCTCATCTGTTTTTCTACTTTCCAAATGTCTTCAGGGAGTGAAGTTATTTCTTTAACATGATTTCTTAAAATGATGCTCACTTTTTTCAGTTTTGGTGGGTTTTTCAAGAGGAATCTTTGATATAATTAAGATTAGTAATAATATTAAATTGAGAGGAATCTGGATGATAGATTCAAAATATTAATGGTTAATATGCAGAGTGTGGAAAAATAACAGCAATATTCCAAACTTGAAACTGAAGCAATCTATAAATAAAACAATCTGTAAATAAAAGCTTAAGACACTAGTTTTGAAATGGCAAAAGTTTTCACACATTTCAGAGAAATATTGTTGTACACTATGTGTGTTAGTAACTTAACAGCATTAGATAAATCTCATTTTTTTATGTTCTGTATGACACCAACAAGGTATTCTAGTAAGATTAGAGCAGACATAGTCTGATTGTGTAAATAATTCATTATAATGACACTTTCCCTTAATTAAATTTGGTCCTCACCTCTGCTTAGAAGAGTTTGAGACTTGGAATTTAAGAAAGGATCATGATTGCCTGGCATATTTTGAAAAACAAAACTTTTTCCTGTTTGATCCAGATTCAGGGTTCACTGTTGTGATTATATTCAAGTAGATATAAATCATAGAAGTTTGTCTATCAGGGTCAGGAAATGAGAGGCAGTACAAAATCAATTTCCATTTTTCAAGCAGAGAATATCAAGGAAATAGCATGCTTGAGGTACTTTTCCATGATCTTTGTGAAACAGTAGGTTACTAGAAGCTGATTGAATAGAGACACTGGAAATGCAACTACCTTGGGAGAACAGTAGTTGTCTTTATTATTTATTTGTTTTCCTATTGGGAAAGTGGAAGTAGTCGTATTTTCCCACAAACAGGGTGGCGTTAGGACATGTGTCCTAGGGGCTTTTGGTGTACCACAGTCTTTCCTTCTTCCTGGGTATGAAAATCCATAGAGATGCAGAAAGTGTTTGCATTCAATTTTCTTGTTTTCCTTGCCAGGCACTCACTTTTTTGATGTTCAGTCATTCTGTGCTGTCTGAATTATTTTATGTGTGCTTCAATATTCTAGTTTGTATAAAGGCCTTAAAAAAGTTGGAAAACTCAATTTTTGAATATTACTTTATGTTATAAAAATTAAAATGCTTGTAGTTTACCTTTTTGCTTAATATGTTTATGTACTTTGTTTAAATTTTTGCTTACTATGTTCATGAAAATTTGGTAGCCTCTGTTCTTTTCTTCAAGGTATGCAAAATCCAGTCAGATCAAGACAATGTCCAGCAGCAAGATATTTTTTAAAGGCAGTAGATTTCGATATAGGTGGGTGTTTGCTGTTTTTTATTCATGGTAAATCATTCCAGAAAGTAAGAAAATGTCGGTAATTACTCCAGGGGTTTTCCTCCTGGAGGATCTGTTCACACCTAATTGAGGTCAGGATTTGAAAGATTTTCTGTTGTCTCTTTAGTGTCACTTATAAAGTAAACAGGAATCTTCACACAGACACTTCTGCCAAGAGCAGTTTCACCAGAAGACAGCTGCACTTTTGGTGCAGCTTTTGTAAAAACAAGGATGCGTAACCAGTGCAAATATTGTATGCCCCCTGCAACTGGGCATTAAAGAGACAGTTCAGTCTCACTTTTACTGTTCTACTACAAAAGGTTGCTTTTTCTTCAATAGCTTTGCAGGCAAGTAGTCAGCACAATTTTATTCTGGCACATTATATACCCATAGGATTCTTTTTTGCCTTTTCCTTTTCTTTTTCTGAATGTAACTTAGTTGTTCTTGTATCTGTAGTTCTTGGCATTTATTTTGGTATTTACTTGAATATTTATATAATCTTTTAATGCAGTGGAAAAGTAGCCAAAGAGGTAGTGGAGGCAAGCTCTAAAATCCAGAGGGAACCTCCTGAAGTTCACAGGTATGTCTTGACATTCAATATTAAAGGATGAAAGAGGATTACTATTCTCTACAGAGAAATTCTCTTTCCTTTACTGTCAGGTGTAATGGCTGTCATTCTGAACTTCCTCAATGATGCATGCAAGCCTATGCATGTGTGTAAATTTGTATTGCCACTGTTACAAAATTCTGACAATAGCTTATTGTCTCCTAAACAAGAGAACATAATCTGTGCTGCTTCAAAGCTGGGTTTAATCAATCAGACAAATAGACAGCTTATATTATTTTTGTGTTATGCCATAAACTGCTATTACGTAATCCTGACAGAAAAGTACATTCTTATTTCATTCCTAGTTCTTCTTCGCTTTTGAAAGGTTCTGCTTTATATGTGTTTAAAAGTATACTTGATTATTTTTCTATAATGCAATCAGATTAAAAAGCATGAAGTTCATTCAGTAAAGAGAAAAAAGTTATCAGAGAATCTTTTTTTGGAGAAAAATTTCGCTTGTAAGAAGTAAGCAGTTAGACTTTGCAAGCAAACTAATACTTTCAGGTCCTTATCACTCATTGTAGGGACAGTGAAAATTACTAAGAACCTGATTAAAGTACTTCAGAAAAGAAGAAAGCAGCCAACAGAGAAAGCTGTGTAAAACCTTTTTAAAAAAGGTTCCTTAAATTTTTGAATATTCTACAGCCATGTCCTTATTTTTATTGGGATTTTTTGGGGGGTTGGGATGCATGTTTTTGGTTTATCTTTAATTGAATATAGGTATTCTGTCTATGTTTGAGATAAAAGTGGATTGGCTTTACTAAAGGATGGGAATATATTTGCAGTAAACTTATATAATATGTTGTCTAGCACTACTATATAATTAATAGTAAGGCCATGCAGGGTTTTTTTTCTAGATTTCATTTTAAAATTGGGTAAGTGAAGGTCTAGATTGTGTTTAATGTGAAAGCAGAAGGCAGAATATGCATGTATCACTGAGGCATGATCAAATGCTTGAGCACACAAATTTATTTGAAATGACAACAGTTGCTCACATAAGGAAATATCTCATTGCCTACTTTCCATGGGGTTTCTTTTTTCAAAGATTAAAAAAGGTTTTCACATAAAATTATCTTTTATCTTGTATTTCATTTTTCCTTGCTTTCAGTATTGTAAGTTATTTTAAACATATTGTTTCTTAGAAAGACTAAGGAAAAAAGTCTAATGATTTCAGATGTTTATAGTTCAAGTTGTGAAATGTGAGACAGAGGTAGGTTGTTCTTCTAACAGCACAAATAAGCAAAAAATAGAGAAAATTTTTGGCTCAAACCATCCCCCCCCCAGGTTTTAGAAACAAGTTACTCTATGGAAGAGGATTTGAGGATATGAACTGGTATGAAATGGTAGCTTTTCAGATGCAAAATATCGAATCCCAGCTCTCTGCCATTTCCTGCCAGTACCTCCAACCATTCCTGCCAGGTTTCGCAGGAGCTGGGGGGGGTAAACCATGTGGAAGGGTGGTGATCTCATCTGTGTCCTGTTACGAGGTGTGTTTTTTAATCTGGAAAGGGGAGGCCAGCCGCCATCTTGATTTGGTCTGGTGGGCAGGGCTTGGGAAGTTTCTTGTCATCAGTTGGTTTAACCCAGTTTTATCAGTATTGTTATTAGCATTCCTCTTGGTAAAGAGTTATTTTTTCGCTTACATCTGGGTGTATTTGGTCTCTCTCTGTATTGGAGAAACCAGGGGTATTGAATGTGAGGGAGGAGACTTCTGTCCAAGGTCTTCATCCCTCCAATTTGTCTCAAACTGAAACATAATTGGCACCCAATGTGCAGCCTGAGAGGCAAGTGAAAAAATAAAATCTTTGACCAAAACATTTGCACTGTTGTGCAAAAATCTGATCAGTCTATTCATGTCGGTGTGGCACCGGGGCATGCATATATTTCTGTATGCCCTCTTGGCAAGTATCTTTCTTAAAGCGGGAAGAAGGATTAAGATTGCTTTGGTAATGTGTTGCCTGAAATGGGCTGATGACATGATGACATTTAATAAAATGGAGTTTATTTGGAATGTGTACTTGATATTCCCTGCCTCCCCTGGCCCAGGCCGCTACCTCTCAGGGTTTATTGACAATGCCACTCAGCCTGAAGGAGGCACACATAAAGGTGATTTTGCCTTGCCTTTCTCTCCCTTCTCTTTTGGGCCTTGTAGTGGAATCTCTGGGTATTTAGGGTTCCCTCTAACTGCCAAAGACACCATATTCTTGCTGATGATTCTACAATGTTTACTCACTGTGTTCTACTCAATATTCAGAGACACAGTGAGGATTTCTTGGGAAGCTACCTCAAGATCTGCCCCAGAGACTAGGAATGCTGTCCAGAAACATGTTCCAAGGACTGGGTATACTGTCTAACAGCCTGCTCCAGACATGAACCATCCTGATTGGATGGGGATGTGGGAAGAGATAGGCTGCGTGTTGAAGGAATATTCTGCCCTAATAGTTTGGAAGCTCCTCCCTGACAAAACACAGATGCCTAGTAAGGGAAAATCGCTCTATCAGTTCCAGAGAGGGGCAACTCGTTGCAATGTGTTGGACCCTGGCCAATGCTTACTGTACAGTGGTCTTAACTGTACAGCACCACCTACAGTCAGAGGGAAGGAAAATAGGGCAGCAGAAAACAAACCAACAAACATCGTGATTGCCCAGGCTGCAGCTCAACCAGAAGGGCAGCCAAAGGTGGTAGCAGTCACCCCTATACAAAAGAGAAAGTATAAAACTAAGTTGGAACAGTCAGCTGACAAGGATGGGAAAAGAGGGCCTTCACAACCAGTGGAGGAATCAAAGCCTAAAATCATCATCGAGTCCCTGTCCTTAGACATGCTACGTAATCTGCAGGAAGACCCCACTCAATGACAAGAAGAGCCCATATTGACTTGGCTGCTCTGAATTTGGGACACCTGGTGACGGCACCATCCTGGACAGTACTGAAGTGAGACACCTAGGATCCCTGTCCCAAGATGCAGATATCAAGCAGGGGTTCGTAAAGAAGCAAGAACATCTATGACTCTATGACTGACTCCTAGTGAGCGTGAGAGAGAGATACCAGCCCAAACAACATCAAGTGTACATCCCAAATGTGGCTGAAACTTGCACTACTTGCATATTTTGCATATGAAGACATAATCCGCACTCCATCCTGAAGACCCAAGTGTCTCCTATGGAAAAGCTGTCTGAGGACCTCCAGAATTTCAGACAGAAGATTAACAACAAAATTAAAGACAGTCACTGAAAATTTAAAGGAAGATTAAGAAGAACAGCTTCCATATTGGACCAGTTCAAACCAGAGCTCCTGAGGTCAGAAACAGGTGCCCCCCAGCTCGAGAGAGGGAATACTCCCCATGAACCAGCTTGTGGTACTTCCTACTTCAGCATGAGGAAGACATGAGTTGGTGGGATAGGAAACCTACCTCTCTCCTAGCAGCCCAAGTACACGACTGAAGGACAAAGCAAATGCCAAAGGGAAGTCAGCAAGGGTGAATGCAGTGCCAGTTTCCTGTGGGCAAGTGTCAAGGCAAAACAGGTGGGATGATGATATGTTCCACCCACTAGAAGGTACCTATCAGATGTATTCACAGAGGTTAGAAGCACCTATGATGACCAAGATTATAGAGTTCCTGTCCCTAGCCAGGAGGAGGAAAGGGACAATAGGGTATATTGGACTTGGTGGATCAGGAGGCCTGGCACATCAGAATCACAAGAATTCAAAGCTTTGGTTGACACTGGTGCTCAGACTCCTTTAATGCCCTCAGGACATGTTGGGGCAGAATCTATTTCCATTTCTGGAGTGTCGGGTGGTTCTCAAGAGTTAGCAGTATTGGAAACTGAAGTGAGCTTGACCAGGAAAAAGTGGTAGAAGCACCCCACTGTGACTGGTCCAGATGTTCCATGTATCCTGAGCATTGACTACCTCAGGAACCAGTACTTCAAAGACCCAGAAGGACATTGGTGGGAATCGCTGTTGTGGAGACAGAAAGAATTAGACGGTTGAACACTGTGTCTGGTCTGTCAGAAAACACTTCTGTTTTAGGACTGTTAAAGGTGGAAGACGAGCAAGTACTAATTGCCATCACGAAGGGCATTGCTAGCAGCACCAAACAAATCGAGACTTCATGATTTCCATCCACAAGATGATTTGTGAAGCATATCCAACAACACAGCCAAATTGTAAGTTCTCTCTACCTTCTAACACATAAGAAGGACAATTTCCAGTGGGACTATGAACAGCAACCAGTCTTTGAGCAGATAAAACAGGAGATTGCTCATGCGGTAGCCCTTGGNCAAGACTTGCACACTCTTTAACAACCCTATATGGCTGATGCCTAAGTCTGGTGGAATGTGGAGATTGAATGGACTAGCATGGTTTGAATGAAGTTACCCCATTGCTAAGTGCTGTTGTGCTAGACGTGCTGGAGCTTTGACATGAACTGAAGTCCAAAGCAGCAAAGTGGTATGCCATTATTGGCATTGCTAATGTGTTCTCCGTTCCCTTAGCAGCTCCGTGCAGGCCACGGTTTTCTTTCACCTGGAAAGGTGTGCAGTACACCTGGAACCAGTTGCCCCAGGGGTGGAAACACAGTCCCACCATCTGTCACAAAGTGATCCAGACCACAATAGAGAAGGGTGAAACTCCAGAATTTGCAATACATTGATGACATCATCATATGGGGGAACACAGCATAAGTCTTTGAGAAAGGAGAGAAGATCATCCAGATTCTCCTGAAAGCTGTGCTTGCCATCAAAGCGAATAAGGTCAAGGGACCTGCCTGAGANAGTGATTAACAAGATAATAGCAAAGTCTCCACCCACCATCAAGAAGGAAATGCTTTTCTCACTGTAGGCTTCTGGAGGATGCATATCCAACAACACAGCCAAATTGTAAGTTCTCTCTACCTTCTAACCCATAAGAAGGACAATTTCCAGTGGGACTATGAACAGCAACCAGTCTTTGAGCAGATAAAACAGGAGATTGCTCATGCGGTAGCCCTTGGGCCAGTCAGAACAGGACAGGAGCTGAAGAACATGCTCTACTCTGCAGCCGGGGAGAATGGTCCTTCCCGGAGACTCTGCAGAAAGAGCCTGGGCAGACTTGAGGCTGACCACTTGGATTCTGGAGCTGACAAAATATAAAGGAAATAGTTAACAGAGATTGTTCACAGATTGCAAATGAGGACATAAGTATCTTTGGGCAAATGTTAAGGAGCAAGGAATCATGGAAATTGAGCAGGAAATCTTATTTATTCTCACAGAATATTTAGTGACATGTAATGTAAGAGTTGAACATCTGCATCCCAAGTTTACCTAAACCCTCAGCAACATACAGTTCCATCTTTTGACTTGTGCTTTTTCTGTTTGTTCATGTGGAATTGTAAGTTGAGTCTTTGTGCAAATTTAAAATGCATTTTGTGAAGTTCGTGAACCTTCAGCACTGTACCCATGTATCACTTGAAGTCAAGTAGAATCCTCTTTCATTTCATATTTATTTTTGTCAGAAGTAAATATTTTATAACATAATGGTTCAGATATTTTGCAGGACTCTTGCTTCAAACAGCAAGTCCTAGATAACTTATTCAAAAGAGCCATTTTATATTCTCAGTAATATGTTTTTAGGGTAATGAGCGTCTTGACTGAAGCAGATCAACAGCATTCCTCAGACTTTCCTGAGAATGTTCAACACCTGCTACCAGGAAAGCCTCTTAGAGCCAAGTAAGCCAAAAATGAAAACCAGCCTCAGCACCTGGAGGCATGGTGTAGAGGCAGTCTGGGATGCGTGGGAATAAGAAAGAGTACTCTGTATCTGTAAACTGAAGGGATACAGTTGTTCCTGCTTTAGTCTTTATTCTGCAGTGCTAAAACCATAACAAATCCTTTACACAGTTCTGAAGGCAATGAAACAACATCAGGAAAATTATTTGTATCCTACTTTCCCCTTCCTTGAAGCCAAATACCAATGTGTGCTGTATACTGTGGAGAGGAGCAACACAGTGAGATCCTGCCAAAGATGAAATGAAGTCAGGCTGTGTAAAGGAAGTAAACCAGCAGAAATTGTCTCTTACCCTTTAAATATTGAAAGGTTTATATCTGCTGAAGGTGCAGCCCATGACTGAAAGCAGCATTCAGTGTGCAGAGCTTGTTATGATACCTCAAGGCCTAGTGTAATTATGCAAAATGATTCTGAGATAAGACCTGTTGGACTGCAGTTGTTTCCCTGTGAGTAAACTGACCCTGTTTCCCTGTTCTTTTAGAACCAGTATTACCCAGAGTCGCAGCTCTCCTTCATTGAACAAGCAACTCATAATCAACATGGAACCTCTGCAGCCTCTCCTTCCTTCTCCCTGTGAGAAGGAAGAGGTTCCTTTAGATGAAGGTGAGTCATTAACCAAATTCCTACCAATATTTATTATAAAACCTGTTGCAGTTTTGATTCAGGGATATGCAAAAAAAAATCTAGTAATTTCCGTTATGGGTATTATTAGGGGTATTATTAGGGGTATTTGAATATGTCATATTAAAAATCATTAGTATCTCAAGAAACTGTGTACAAGCCTTATGTGAGATTAATTGTGAAGAAAGTTATTGCTGTTATGATTTTTGTTGCAAAAAATCTTTTTGCCTTCATGAGGCAAAAAGATCTTAGGAAATAAATAATCTCAACATAGCACCGTTTTACTATATAGTGACTACAATTACTTAGGAGTGAAAACTGGCTAGGTTTGTTTTGTATGTTTTTCTTGCTTCTGTTTACTTTTATATTTCTTTCTTTCTGTATTAATGTTATGAACAACTCTCTGCTAATTTAATTCCATAGACGAAAAAGTACTTTGTTTGAAGGTCAGCTAGGAAGGTTTTTCTGCTAATTGAATCCTATTCACCAAAAGGGATGTTATTGAAAGATCAGTTTGAGTGCATTTTGTAGAACAAGGTTTTCCACATATTTGTTTATTTCTTGATATTTTAAAAATCACATTCAATGCATTTCTTTTTGAGATCCAGTCATTTCAAAGAATGATGTGAACATCTTAACCAGCTTAAAGGAAGATGTAACAGGTTGACCTGTAACAGGCCTGTCATTTCAGAGATCTAAATGGGTTCTGCACTCCTGTGCCTTCATGGCATCAAAGTACACTGTGCACCAGTGTCAACTAAAGCTCTATACTTTTGTGGATCTGATGTGCCAGGCCATCGAATCCACACAGTCCAATACACTCGGTCATTCCTTTCTTCTTCTTGGCCAGAGGCAGAGGCCTTCTATTCCTGTTCCTGGTCAGAGTATTCACTATCTGATTTTTGTGATGCGGGACCAGATGTCCCCTTATTAGGATCAAAAGAGCTGATTACAGTCCGTTTACATGTGGGAGGTTGCCGATTTCTTAGGTGTTTGCAGTAACTACATGGACAGCTTTCTTAGATGACTTCTTCTTAACAGCTTTTTTCTTGTTCCAATTACATACCTGAGTTTCCAGCTTAGAGATGGGTTCTCCGTTCCATTTCCTCATTTCTTCCCCCTGGTATGTAGAAAGAATCAGAGTTCACAATGTGGTCTGCGTGCGGGGCTTCTCTTCCTTCTGACTGGTGCAGGAGAGGACAGATTGTTTGAGATACTTTTGAGATATGAGGATTGAGGATAAGGAAGTGCTCAGAGTTTCCTCCACATTCCGAAGCCAGGATGACATCAACTCTGCAATTGGTGGATTTTTCTTTGGATAATACACTGATGCTAAACTATGGGAGTATGATGCAGGGGCACTTTGAATTACTTTCCTCTTCTTGGTCATTGTACAAGGGGCATCTTCTGGATCTTTAGGTGAGTTATCATCTCTTAAGTCACCATAAATAATTTCCAGTACTGCCAGTTCCCTCAGGTACTGGATACTTTCATTTGCAGTAATTTACCTTCTGGAGAAGTTCATTAGATCTTCCTTAAATGGATACTTTTCCCTTACACTTGCAAAGAGCCATTTCTAAAGGCTGTAAATTGCTCTTTCTTTTCTAATTTCTCTTTCAAGTTCCCAATTTCTAGCAAGGGATTCTAGCTGTTGAACTTCATGGCCTTCCAATTGCTGGCTATCAGCCCCATCATCCCAGCATCGGAGCAGCCAGGTTGAAATCCGCTCACCTGGCTGACAAGTGTAATCTTTTCATAGATCTCAGAGTTCTGATGAGGTCAGGGACTGGGTAACTTCTGTTTCTTCTTTGATTCATTTGGGTTTGGTTTTTTTTTTTTTTCTGATGAAGGATTAGCTTTTCTATTTTCTTTTTTTTTCCTTCACCTTCTTCTTCTTCTTTTTCATTTTCTTCTTCTTCTCCCTTTTCCTTTCTTGTTAAATGATGATATGGACTTGTAGATACTTTTGTCCATTTCTTCATTTTCACTACTGGGGCAATTACTATAGATGCTGTGGTTTGAGTCCCCGTCTCGGCCTTAGTGTCCTCCAAAACAATTTGGTTTCCTGTCTCCACCACAGTCTTCTGGGCTTACTGAACTGCAGCTTGGTAGGCACAGGCCAGGCCGCAGTACAAGGCAAGGAGCTGCTGGTTTTGATTGGAGTAGGCAAGACACCCTTTCATCAGGTGACGTGTCAGTTTGTCAGGATTAAACACCTGTTCAGGTGTGAAATCCCAAGCAATGGAAGGTGTCAATCGTCCTAGGAACCTGCCCAAATTCTGCCATACACCTTGCCACCCAGGAACTGGATGTCTTAGGCCATATTTCAATATAGAATCACCCCAAATTTGTTTTCTCTCACAACAGGATAACCTCAGAGTGCAGAAACTCCGTAATGTACATACGGTGTTAAATAGTAATAGTAATAGTATTAAACAGCTTACATAAGGGTTAGTAAAGATCACATGAGAGCTCATTATAAAGCCATTCATATCAATTTTGGGCAGGGGGAAGAGGGTTTATTTCTCCATGGTCCNAGTGGGCGCCGAGTACCCAGACAGTCTCTCGCTCATTCCCTTTTACCAATAAGATGACAGCAACTCATGGGTGTTAAGACAAGGCAGTTTAATACAAGTGAAAAAGATTTGTGCACGCAGGAAGCAAAGCAGAGAGTCTAATTTCTACTTCCCATTCCCGAGGTCAGCTCATGTCCTGAGAAGCAGGGCCCTACGCGTTGGTTGTCTTTTCAGCAGGCAGCCATCGGAGACAACCCCGTGCCCCCACCCCTGCTGTTCTTTTATATCTGAGCTGACATCATATGGTCTGGAATATCCCTTTGATCAATCTGGGTCACCTGATCTGCTCGTGTCCCCTCTGCCTCTGCCTCACAGCAGTCAAAACAGTGGAATGTTATCTCCTAGCACTGCTAAGGCTGCTGGGGCACTGATAGACCCAGTACAGAAGATAATTTTCTTCTTCCTAATAAAAAAGGAAGCCAACCAAACAAAACATGACAGTGGTTCTTACTTGAGATATAGTGAGCTAATTGTTTCAGAAGTTGGGAAATATGACCTTTGCTGTTGCTTTGTTATGGTCATTTAATGGGAAACAGAAAACAGCTGAGCAGGTATCTTCATTTTCATGTTTTTATTTCATTTTATGGGAGTTGTATGAACATGTTTGATTCATTCTTCAGAGTTTCGACACTGAATATAGTAAGAACAGGGTAAATTAGATTGTCTGTGCACATAGCTTATCATAATTAGTAGTAGCAGCTGTTAACTGTAATGATTGTTTACCTCTGCTGTGAAATACCTATATCTGAGAATTCACTTTCTCACAGCCAAGTACCACCCCTGTGTTTCTTCTAGGCAGTTGCCAGCCCTGCAAAGTAACAACATCTTGCTGCTTGTAAGACTGCTGTACCCTACTTACAACTCTAAGCATGGAATCTCTTTTTGGAAACTGGTGACTTATTGCTATAAGCTCAGCAGACAGCGCTTGTTTTAAATGTTTGTATTACATAAGTTTGAAAGTCTTATTTCCTTTTAGTTAGATTGTTGTTATGACTACAAATTAATAGAAATATTTGCTCGTGGGTTTCCTGTAGAATATTTTATGTAGTTAAATACCACCACCTGCTAAGTTAACAGTATTTAGCTTTTTACAGTTTTTTCCTGCAGCAGTTGTAGCTATATTGTCAAATTGCAGTCTGAACTGATCTCACAGCTCTCTGACACTGGTGCTGGCCCTCTCCCTGACAGGTACTCATTCCTCTGCTGTAGATTCCCATCTTCTCCCTTGCACCAGCACTAAGAACCCCAGAGTGAACTGGGAGAAGGAGGTTAAAAAAAAAAGTAAATTAAAAGTACATTAAAAACAACAACAACACAACCAAACAAAAAACATCCCAATAAGAACAACCCAAACCCAACCAACAACCCCTTGACTTTACACTGTTCTTCTACTGCCTGATTTAGCCTTTGAGTAGCTCATCAGAGAAGGTCAGGCAAGTATGAGGATAAGGGCATGAACAGGAGATGGGAAGAAGGGAGGCATCTAGCCCTAAGACTGACACAACTGCACTGGGAGACTGCTTTTAGTCTGCTGCACATATGAAACAGCCTTGGTATCTCTCTGTATGGCTGGGCCCACTGAAGCATACTTTCACTCTTGTTGCTCCAAAGGCAAAAGTCGATGTTTTCAGCCAAATAATTAATTCATGAAATTTGACCACAGAAGTATCAGGTGACTTAACGGAAGTCTTCACTTTGTCAAAAACTCTTTAATATTCTGTGACTCAGGAAGCATGGTTTTGACTTTCTTGAAAAAACAGTCTGCTCAAATATGTGAAGCCCTGATAGCAACTGGTGCTAGAAAATCCAGAGACAATGAACTACCACCTGCAAAATTATTACCAAGTGATCAGGACAGGCAAAACAGATGGTAAAAGAAGGAAGGTAAAAGAAGGTAAAAGAAGGAAGCCACAGAATCCCTATAGCAGTACTAAAAAACCCCATAATGTTCAACTACACATGGAGCAAGGACCATGGAAAGGACCCTCTCTACTTGCCACTGGTGAGGCCACACCTCAAATCCTGTGCTCAGTTTTGGGCCCTTCACTGCAAGAACATTGAAGTGTTGAAGTGTGTTGACAGAAGGGCAACAGAGCTGGTGAAGGCTCTGGAGCACAAGTCCTGTGAGGAGAGGCCGAGGGAGCAGAGGTCATTTGTTGAGGCAAGAGAAGGCTCAGGGGAGACCTTATCACTCTCTACAACTACCTGAAAAAAGGTTGTAACAAGGTGGAGGTGTCTCTTCTCCCAGGTAACAAATGACAGGCCGAGAGGAAGTGGCCTCAGGTTGCATGAGGAAGGTTTAGTTTAGATATAAGAAAAATTTCGTCACCAAAAAGGTGCTCAGGAATTGGAACAGACTGTCCAGGAACATGGTTAACTCAGCACTCCTGGAAGTGTTCAAAAGGCATGTGGATGTGGCATTTCAGGACATGGTTTATTTAACACAGCAATATTGGGTTAAGGTTTAGACTTGATGATCTTAGAAATATTTTTCAACCTTAATGATTCTGTATATGGGAATGAGCACACACTTGCAACCATCAGTCTAGTTGTCTGTGTGTGTGTGAGCTCTCAGCTGTGTAAGCTTTGATTGTAGAGGATGGGCATATGGAGTTTTTGCTACTGTGCCTTCTCGGATGGCTTCTCCTCAGACCCTGCTTTAGCCCAGGCTAGCTCGCAGCCACCTTTGAGGGCCTTGGGGCAGATGTCTGGGCACCAGAGCACCAAGCGGCTCTCCACTTTAGAGCTCGGGCACTCCGGCGACTCTGGAGCCACTAGTTAGGTGGTACGCCCTGCCACACACCTCGCAAGAGGCTTCTTGAGTGTGGTCAGTTCGCCCTTTACCTAATCAGCACTCCAGGATGAAGGACCTGTAGCCACTGCTTGCTAAAGGAAGCAGAAAATGTCTCTCTGAGTAGGTAGAACAGAGTTCAGTTTATTGGGGGTTTGGTCCCAATGGGAGCCTACTGCAGAGAGCACCCAGGACCCTCGGGCTCGACCTTTTCTAGGGGGTGTAATTGAGGGGAGGGGAAAGGTAAAGGACCAACTAGGGACAAGGGAAGGTGGGATCTGGAGGTAACAGACAGGGGCAGAAGCCAGAGGCCTTCTACTCAACCCTATCCAGGACCGAGTAACTTTGGATTGATAGGGAAAGGACTAGAAGAAGGGGGGAGCTGGGATACAAATATGGAATAGGGAAGGAGGGGTCCAAGGAGGGGATACAACTGAGGGCAGGGGTAACAATTTCAGGAGTAACCAAGTGGGAAAGGGGGGAGAGACTAGAACAGTCTATTTACAGATAGTATATATAAAAGTTAACAAAACTATACATCAAACCCTTATAAATGTATAAAACCATAAGAAGCACCGTCACAAGCTTTTGTAGGTTCAACTTTTTTTTTTTAACAGGTACTCTCCTGCTGAGAGTTATTAGAGAGTGTTGCTGATTCAGTTGTAAGATTTCAACATAAGTCTCCCATAGTATTATATACATGGTATATGGGGAGTGACTTGAAATGACAGTTATTTCCCTTTTGCATGAGCATGGTCACATGAAACATAAATGATACGTATTTATTCAACAACACTGATATGTACGAGCATATTCTGGCCTCTTTTTTTCACTACACTAAGTTTTGATCCTGTGGATGCTTCTGTGTGGTTCAGCTGCTATACTAGCAACTGCTAGCTGATGTGAATGCTGTGGAAGTTCATAACGTACATTATGAGGCATTTGGAAATGTTTCAGATGTCGGAAATATTACACAGACTTGTCTGGGTGATGTTTGTGTCCTCATTTGGGCTTTCCTTTGTGTATTGAACACATTGCTGGTTAGACTTTTGTAGGAATTTATGCTTTCCAGTTTTTGTATCTGTGTACACAATGAAGACTCAACCCTTTTTAGTTGTGAAGGTGCTTCTTATGGTTTTATACATTTATAAGGGTTTGATGTATAGTTTTGTTAACTTTTATATATACTATCTGTAAATAGACTGTTCTAGTCTCTCCCCCCTTTCCCACTTGGTTACTCCTGAAATTGTTACCCCTGCCCTCAGTTGTATCCCCTCCTTGGACCCCTCCTTCCCTATTCCATATTTGTATCCCAGCTCCCCCCTTCTTCTAGTCCTTTCCCTATCAATCCAAAGTTACTCGGTCCTGGATAGGGTTGAGTAGAAGGCCTCTGGCTTCTGCCCCTGTCTGTTACCTCCAGATCCCACCTTCCCTTGTCCCTAGTTGGTCCTTTACCTTTCCCCTCCCCTCAATTACACCCCCTAGAAAAGGTCGAGCCCGAGGGTCCTGGGTGCTCTCTGCATTAGGCTCCCATTGGGACCAAACTCCCAATAAACTGAACTCTGTTCCACCTACTCAGAGAGTCATTTTCTGCTTCCTTTAGCAAGCAGTGGCTACAGGTCCTTCATCCTGGAGTGCTGTTTAGGTAAAGGGCGAACTGGCCACACTCAAGAAGCCTCTTGCGAGGTGTGTGGCAGGACGTACCACCTAACTAGTGGCTCCAGAGTCGCCGGAGTGCCCGAGCTCTAAAGTGGAGAGCCGCTTGGTGCTCTGGTGCCCAGACATCTGCTCCGTGGCCCTCAAAGGTGGCTGCGAGCAAGCCTGGGCTAAAGCAGGGTCTGAGGAGAAGCCATCCGAGAAGGCACAGTAGAATTTAGTGAGATTTTAATGATCTTGGTTTGGTTGCTACAACAATTATAAGAATAAAATGAGAAAAGCAGACAGAACCTTGCTTCTCATGGGTGATAAAATGGACGTATAAAGTGAAGGGGCACTTGATCTTTCCTCCCATCTTGTGCTTGCAGAGAAGGAAAAGGAGAAATGTTTGCTCTGCAGGAGTAAATAGGACCACTGATGGATATTTGTGCTATACAGGCTGGGTGCAGAAAGGAACCACCTTAAGGATGCTTTCTAGAAGCTTCATTAAAGCAGATAATTTTCACAGGAGAATTGCTTGGTGTAAAGTATATATTTGCAGGACTCCCTCCACTACTCCTTTCTTTCCCACATATTTGCATGCATGTAATTGATTTTTTGGTGCAGAAGGAACAGACATGAGGTAATGAAGGCTCAGATAGCACAACATGTCATAAACATTACAGGTAAGTATTCTGCAAAGTGAGAGATTAACTCACTTCACTTAACTTCACTAGAAGGGCTTCTTTCACAGTAGGACAGTGTAATGTTGAGTTGCCTTCCAGCTGGAGCAAGTTGGCAGCAGCCAGCATGGCGTGTCATGCCTATTTTAGGAACCTACCTATCTCTACTATATGGGAAGTGTCCAGCCTTCTGAAGCAATACTTCTTTCTCTTGGATATGAATGTGTCCGGTAGTTGTCCACAAGTTGGAATTGGAGCACATATGTGAAGAGAGAAATTTTTCCAAGACTTAGGAATTTTCTTGTTTATACACAGGCAGGTCTGCTTTCATTCTAGGCTTGATTTGAAAGCATTTTCATCTCATTGGTTTGCCTTGTGACTAAGGTTTCTAAGCACAGCATAGGATTTTTCTTTATATCTTCACATGTTCCACAAAATTCTCAGGCAGTGATGGGGAATTGACACCACTGGCCAAATTGAAGCTTTTTAGAAAAATGGTGGGGATGGTGTCATTTATTCTGTGAAAGACAGACTGTAAATGCTGGCCTCTTTTTTCACTGCACTATGTTTTGATGCCTGAGATATTTTTACGCTTGTGTGTGTGGTTCAGCTGTTACATTAGCAACTGCTAACTGAGATGGATGCTGTGAAAGTTTGTATTGTACATTACAAGGCATTTGGAAAAGTTTAAAAATAGCCTCTGCTTCTATTCCCTACTGGGATATTTTTATTGGCCATATTAGAAGCTTGTCATTTGATTCATTGAGAATGACTCTCAAAACTCACTAGGTACTTAATAAAAGGTCAAAGCTGCTATGGATAGAGCTTTTACAAGACTTTGAGAAGAGGAATTAATAGTCAGAATGGTGAAATGTCTTGTAAAAATCCAAACCAAGAGAAGCATTCATTTGCGGATGGTTAACCACTGCAACAAGGAAGTGTGCATTCGATTACTGCGGCATGGCTCCAGGATCACAGCCAGAAGGGCTGGTAAATTCGCATTTATTTTACTCAACACCCATTTTTTAAACCCCCTCCCCCTACTTTGCTATGTTCATAGTGGTGTCTTGCATAGGAATTGTACTGTTAATGGCATTGCACTAAGTACAATAGAATATAAGGACAAATTACTAACAGGAACAAAGTTGCAAGGGGAGAATGAATAAGAAGAAGCTTAAATTTGACATTTGCTGTATTATCTTACACAAAAGTATGGATTTATTTGTTAATTGGTAACAAATGAGGAATTTTGCCCTTGCATTTTTGTGGGAGTGGAGGGAAATACTTTGAAACTGTTATAATTTCTGATAAAACTAAATAATTGTTGAACTAGCAGATAGGTTGGTAGTAGATTTTGAATATGAGCTAAATACAGTAGTGGAGACAGCTCAGCATTTTACTACCACCAAGGCTGCCAGATAGTAACTTTGGTTTATTTTTCTAGATATTGAATTATTTCATGAACCAAATAATAGTACTGAAGCTGGTGGAGGAAGGTGGGGCATAGGCAGAGTCTGATTCAGCTCTCCTTTTCACTACATATAAGAGGAGTGCAACCCAAGGAGCAAAAAATATTCAATATTGCATTGGACAGAAACAAAACAAAGTGGTGGTATTTTTAGGAAATTCCTTTGCCAAAGATTAATTGGTCCCTCAGTCAATAAATATATATGTTTCTTTAATGTCATAAGCTATTTTGAAATTTGTTTTTCCATGCTTTCTGTGGTACTATTTACTTTTGATACTTCTGCATATATAGCTTGAATGGTTTCAATTTTCATGCACCTGTACAAAACTATGCATTTGTCTTGAATTTTTGTTTCAAAAATGAGTTTTTAATCAAAGAATTAACTAAGAATATTCTGGCAAAGACCAGAATATTCTCTTCTGGCATCTGAAAATCAGAAAGCAGTAAGTGCAGTAGATATAAGAGAACCTGCTTCACGCAGTGATTTGTCTCTGAGTAGCAGTATCTCCTGGCTGCCTTTGCTTCTTGAGTTCACCACCCAGGGGAAAGCAGAAGCATCTGTGAGAATGCACCTAGTTTGCTTGATTCAAAAACAGTAGCAAAGTTGAAAAGTATTAATATTGACTTACATTTTGTCTTCTTACATATCAGATGTTACAAGCTGGCTTCAAATAGATACAAGCCATCTTGGTTTAATATGACATCAATCATAACAGATTTGTGCATCGGTTCTTAAAACCCTTGATTTTGTAGCTTATATAATTGTTCATAGTATATTATTCCTTTTGAAGTACACACGCATAAAATATGCATATCAGCATATACAACCTATATATCAGCACCTAAAGGCAAAACTCATGGCATGGGCATAACTTCTTGGGAGAGCTCCATTGGAATTATGACCGCTTCAGAACAACACTGATTTGTGCCAGGAGGACTCAGCCAGGCTGGGTAGGGATGCTGAATTGTCCAACTTGCCCTTTTGCTTGGGTGCTAAGCTTTCAAATCAGTGCCCAGCTCTTTTCAGCCTCTGTCTCCTTGACCTTGTGCTAGACACTGAATTGCTGCAGTCCCTTCACTAGATCCTGCTCTTTCTCTGAACTGCTGACAGATATATCTTGCCTTCTCATTCCTTCTCCCATGATACACAGTTCTCTCTTCCTGCTTCTCCCTTGGGTCCTTTTGCTCCTTAATATTTGTTCTAGAAGTGGGTCAACAACACTGAGTTACTGCTTCTTTTCTGCACTTCGAGTGCCCTTTGCACTTAAAGTAGAGTGAAAAGTAGAGCAGTGGTCTCCAGTGGCTGCACGAGCTGTGAGATTAGTTGAACACAGTGACACACAACACAGTTGGGAGGTGAGTTGTAACACCACAGAGTCTCAGAACATGTGACTGAGACAGAGCTTTCCTCCTTTCCAGAAGTTCTTGTAAGACTGACACAAACAGTAATGGCCAGCAGGAAAGCCAGGTCACTGCCTACAAAGGCCTTACTATAAACTGTCACTGATTAATTATCCTTGCAAAGCTAGAACAGGTGTCTTCTGTAGCCATGTGATATGGGTAGGGTACAAATCTATGACCTGTTAATTCTGAGGGCAGGAGTTTCTGTTTGTAATGCAGATCCTGCTTTGAGATCGATCCTGTATAGGGAAATATCTGAGTTTAGTGCAATTCTGGATTCTGTTTAATTTTCCTACATTTTCTTTTTGACGCCCATGCACTTCACTCATGTGAGAAAGTCGCCTTCTCCTTCCCTTTAAAAGGTAATTTTTTTCATAGTAAAAATAAATTTTTTCCACATTGAAAATAAGCAAAGGAATACACAATATTTCTAGAGGAAGTACTAAAAGGGATAGGAAGGATATGTCCTAGTGTCAGCCTGTCTGGCCTTATTTATTTACATGTATGTATGAAGTGTTCCTAGCACTGTTCTTTCTGGACTGTATCTGATTTTCCATTTCTCTATTTAAAACAGATACATGCACACTTGTTCCTTCTGCACTATACAAAGGTGTGTAATTGTCTTTGCATGTCTGGTGAGTGAAGGTGTGTGAAGGATATCCTGCCACTGGATGGTGTGTGAACTAAATTTTTTAATAAGCAAAGGATACATTTTCCTGGGGTACTGTATTTCCAGCAACTACATCTTCTTAAGAATGGTGGAACTGGAGCTGCCCTTCATCCTGCTAATCCTCAGCTGCTGGTTTTGGCCCCTTTAGAAATACTAGCAGCTGACAATTTTTATGTCAGGCCTCTTGCACATTCATGTTCACAGCAGATGACCACAGTAGCCTCATGTCTTATTCAGCTGTTCATACTCTTGTCTGCTGTAACAACTAAGTTAGAGGTTTGGAGCAATCCCAATATTTGGTCGAAGTCAAATACTAAATTTTAGCTAGCATAATGAGATCTTTGGCTCTGTAAAATTTGTCCAGCTGCCAAGACAGGCATAGCAAATTTTTGCTGTGGAAACATAATATCAAAAATAAAACTGAGTTAATTTACTTGATATTCCAGTAATCTGTATTAAATAATTCTACTTTATGGANACCATGGTTAATAACCAATTCTTTCCTCAGTCCTTGACTTAAGAAGTGTGTAGTGTTACAGGGACTATGAAGGAACAAAAAGAAGAGCTTTATATATTTATTTTTTTAGATATCAAATGAGCTTGCAGCAGTTAGTGCCCATTCTAAATTTTCAAATGTTCATATGTAATTTATTTACACTTGTATTTGGCTGATGTAAAATGCAGTTACTTTGATTTAATATGTTTTAACAACACATGAAAGAGTAGAAAATTCTTGCTACC
>WEIV01009247.1:0-12863 GCA_013390005.1 Calyptomena viridis
GGATAAGTCCAACCTTTGCAAGACCCCAGAGATTTCTGTGAATGCATGAGTGGTGGGTTGCTCCTGAGGGACCATTTGTCACCTGAGAGTTGGCAAAATGCAGGATTGGGAGAATCACCCTTTTACATCCTAACCCAGGTGACTTAGTTGAACTTGGTGTTAAATTTAGCTAGCTCTCAGACTATCAGATAAGCCAAGAAACTTCCTGCTTTTTCCCCCTCTCTCTATTACAAGGAATTCGGAGGATTGAGTTCTGCAGCTACAAATCAGACTGGGTTCTTGGGGTTTCCTTGTACAAATTTCCTGGTTGCTCACGAATGTAGTTTTCCTCTAGCTCCACACATTAGCAGCATCTCCCACCTCCACATTGTTGACTTCAGACTGCAGGGCAGAGAAATTAATCCTTATTATCATGTCCTTTTCTCTTATTGGCGAGGAAGAGACAGAAACAGATAAAGGTGAATGAAGCAACTTTGTTTTCTTCAGAAGTCAAGCACAATATTTTTCTCTGACATTACTAATGGCAGGACTGACTGAGATATACTTGAGATAGTGGAAACCTCAGATTCTAAGTTAAAGCAATGTAAGGACAATGATAATTTTACATCTAGTGGTCTAGAAAAAGGCAATGGGCAATGATCTCTGGGCAATGATAAGCACTTCTGAGGCATGACTTTGTATGAAAAATGATCCCCACATTATGAAGAGGAACTTATACCTGGCCAGTTTGAAGACCAGCCTTTCCACAGTTTGGGCTGTATTGAGATATTTAGTGACAAAAAAAGGGGAATTTACAAGACTCTTTCACTCATATAGGATCAAAAGCTGCATATATAGGGGTCTCTTTCATCTATTATTTCATGAATGTGGTTAATGCTGTGGTACTGTTTGGGCTGATATATAAACTGCTGCCATTATGACTGCCTTTTAAGGAAATTTTTGTTTATGAAACACAGTATAATAATTTATATACTAAACTTACTAATTAGTTTAAATTTATGATTTTGGTAATTTCTCACTTGATTTGTTGAGAATTTATTGTAGTTTATACACATGCTTATATATTAATCTAATTATAAACTAATGGAATCTGCAAAAATGGAAACATGCTTAGGCTACTTGGTTTTGGTAGGAAAGGTCACTCTGTATTGACTGTTTGTTCTTATATATCTTTCTGTAAGTGGTCCAAAACAGGAACATTATTAGGTTTTGAATATACAGTCCAAAACTTCTGAGTGTCTGTGTGCCTACCATGTAAACACTCCCTGGTGATTTGTATTCTTAAGTCATTTCTGAAACATTTGGAAGGCTTTCCAAAGCCTCCTATTTGTCTCTCTGTTGCTCTGTCCAATTGGTTTTTTGCAAGTCCTATTGTTTTTTTTCATTTATATCCTAAAAGTGGCCCTACTATCTTAGTGAAGCTTAATCTCACTGAGGTGAGCTCATCTCCCTGTTTTTCTTCTGGAGTTAAGTTATTCATTAGAAATCCAAGACATTCGGTGAAGAAAGTGGGA
Source organism: Calyptomena viridis (assembly GCA_013390005.1). Taxonomy (NCBI): domain Eukaryota; kingdom Metazoa; phylum Chordata; class Aves; order Passeriformes; family Eurylaimidae; genus Calyptomena; species Calyptomena viridis. Next base: position 1,515 of record WEIV01009247.1, read on the forward strand.
GTTGTTGCAAAAGTAATGTTGGACTATGAGTTGAATGCCTTATTAAATTCAGTTAAATGATTTGCTGAAAACAAAATATCGAACAATATTGTTTCAAACTGGAAATACCTTCAGTGGTCTTGTGGACCAAAGTAATGTGTTTATATATTACATGCAGAGTAAAGCTTATCTCTACAAATAGTGCCATGGAAAGAAAATTCTGCTAAAATTAAGCAATCAAAGAAGAGAGGTGAGGTGTGACTTTATGTAGTAAACAGTGATTGAGGAAAGAAGAGAAAACAGCAGGACTCTGCATGAAACAAATTAATTCATGCTGGAGTTTCATGCTCCTGGAGAAATGAAATTCCCCACTTCCTAATCAGCACAGCTCCCTGCCATGGCAATTCTTTACTTCATATCTTCTCTTCCATTTTTAGTATAATTTATTCTATGTGGAAGTTCCCTAATTTACACTTTTACTGTATTTTAAATACTTTTATTTTTTGATTATTCCACAAGAGTGTTTTTCTTTGTATAACTTTGAGGAAATCACCATATAACTATGATCATTCCTTTTTCTTGCTGTTGGAAATATAACTTACTCTTGTCTCCTGCTTTCTTTATTTCTTGGTTTTTTTTACTTTCCATAGAAGTGAGTTTTGACACTATACTGCCACTGCATCTATGAAACACAATAATACTTCATTCCTTTTGTGAGATAAACATATTGAGAATACTGTATTGTACTTGAAGAGTAAATCAAGACCACCAACTTTTAAGCAATGTAAAAAACTAAAATTCAGCCAAGGACAGATCTTCAGGACTAAAGACACAAATAGAAAATGAGGTAATTTAAATAGTAATCCTAAATACTCACTTTTTGAGAAAGTTTGGAATTGAAAAATATAGTCCAGATCTTAAACTAGCATTACTACAAATCATTAATACACCAAGATCGTGCCTGCAGTCATGAACTGTTATTTTCCCTCATCCAGCTGAGGCTTTAAATCTGCCAGCATGAGTGCCATCCATTCTTCTGAAATGGTAGCAGCAGCTGCAGAGAAAATGTAAATACTCATTATATGCTTTAAAGGAAGCCTGGGATAAACCAGAGCATTTTGAAATGGCATCAGTATTACATCATGATCTAAAATACAAGCTTTCTACTGTATACGCTTTATTCAGTTTGCTTTGTTATAAGGTATTTGTAGACATGTTACATATGCAGTCACATATTCTGGCATAAAGTGTTCTGATAATTATTTGTAATTCATAATTTAGAACCTCTCTAAAACAAGGCAATATTTTGGCTGACTGAAATATAGAAAGCAAATGAGGTGATTTTGTCAGAACCTCATTTTTCTGAATCAGGCCCTGATTAAGATGAACGCTTTAGCAAATGACTAAGTATAAACTTGTGCCTCAGTTTGTGCTTTTTGGTTAGGGTTCAGCTTAAATGCGTTCTTAGTGTGTTTCACTGAGCTGGAGGCAAAGTTCTGTCCATGAGCTTTAATCTCTGCCCTGTTCTGAGTGTAGGAATACAATGCTGCAGAACTGGCAGATATTGTGAGGCTTCAATTATTTCAAAAGGATGCCATTTTTATTTGATACCTTGTGAGAAGAGCTCATCAGATTTCTGTCTTTGAATATGAACTCTGGCATCATCTGGCCTTCAGCCCAGACACTAAGCTTCTATTTAAGACCTGATTCACATCTCACTCTGAACATTTTGTCAGCTCTTTGTTGATAATACAGTATGGAAAATGAATTATCTTGTAGCCTGGAGAGGCGGTTCATCAATACAAGGATGACACACATTGTGGAGTATCACTGGAATGTACATGAAAAAGAGAGGAATTGGTCCTTGGGATTTCTATGCCTGCATCCATCCCTACTACCAGATTTCTCTCAGCATTTTGGAATTTCTTGTTAAGATTCAACATTGTCATTGTGGCATGTATCTGAAAAGATCTAAAAGTACCAGTATAATTCTGATTCTATTGTCTAGTTGTCACTGAAGTTTCTAGAGATCTATTCAAATTAGCATTAATATATACACCTTGCTAAAAGCTGCCACAGCATTTGCAGCTTGTTTTCAAATTAATCACCTCAAGTCTTCTTTCTAGATAAGCTATTTTAGAAATTTTCCCTTAGGTAGAAAAATTGCTTTTTTCTCTTTCTGTGCAAGAATAAATTAAATACTTGCATTCTAACCCTTGCTTTTTATTTAATTCTTCTTTTGCTTTCTATTTAATTCTTCTTACATGTGGACAGCTCAAAATTGCTGCATTCCCATTACTCGTGACATGCTGAAGGTAACTTCAGGTAGTGTCTCCTTCTATTCTGACAAGTAAAAACCCAAAAAGGGAAGATGATAAAGTTGGCATATAACACAGTCACAATAACTTGGCAGTGATTATGGAAGCCTTCTAGTCTCAGTTCTGTTTCATTCACTCACTCTTGCATATGCAACACTTGTGTATGATATTTTGTATCTCAATGACAAAATTCTTAACTATGTCTTTAAAACACAGACCTTGCCCATTCTGTGAGAATAACTTTAAGCCTATTGTGGTGCTATCTCATATTAGCTCAAGTGATAGAAGCCTTGATGCATTTTAAATATGCTGGTGATGCCTCCTCCATCCAAAGACACTTTTGGCTGCATTAATTATACTTATATAGTGTATACAATACTCCTCTAGTATATTAGCCCAAACTCTCTCCTCTGGAACGCAATACTTCTATATAAACCAAATAAAATTTTCAAGCTTGTTATGCCAGTGGCATTTATAATGCTAAGTCACTACAGCAGAGAACCTCAAGGTCTATACATGAAGTGCTGCCACTCTCTGATAAAGTAATACATGTTGTTCTATCTTTCTTTATTTTCTATTCTTCTTCTTCCTTCTCTGTTGTACATGCATGCCTAGGTGGAGGAATGAAATGGATGAACATACATTTTCAGATGTGTATTGGACAGGTCAGGAATTTTATGTGGTTGACCAGCCCAGATTACTCATTTAATTTAACATCTGGTGATCTGTTCACACCATTTATTTCAGGCTTATCATACTATCACAATTTATCTACACAAGAGGAGAAATACACCTTAGAAAATCAGAAGGCCCCAAAGGTATCACAATAAGCCAAGTTTACCAAATTACAAGAACCTGTTACAAAGGTTTAGATCAAAACTATAAGTATTAAATTCTGTGTGGTTCCCTATAATAAATGTTCATTCCACCAAGTAGAACGACACGCATTCCTTCACCTTAATGATTCAAAAATTCAGTTGAACATTGTAACGCCATCAGTCTCTGTGGTTAGACAGCAGCATCTTGATGTACAACAAGCATTGCTTAGAAATACTTTGAATTATCCTGTGACAACAGTCTATGCTGGTGGCTGTTTTGAACAGTATCCTAGAAAAATAAGTGTGTCAGCTGCAGATATTGGAAGAGCATCAGATGCAGTGGATACAGCTTCAGGAAAATAGGGGGAGGGAGTTTAATTCCTTGGTTAATTACAAGCTTCCTGGCTGATTAAGAAACATTATCATCTGAAGCATTTGTTCTCAGTCATGGGTTAAAGTGCAATGCTGCATATAGTAAGACATGACTACAAAGGAAGTCTCTTCTGATGAGGTATTTTAGTATAAGCATCACAAAATTTGACACTGAATTTTTTATACCATTTTCCATGTTTTAACAAGAGAATTTCTGAATTCTGACTCAGATAGTTTTAGAGCTGACTGCAGTATTACCAGGATGATGTCAGGCAAAACTGTAAAATAAAAAAATATAATGATCTTTGATTTTCTAAAAAAAATTAGTTGTTTCTCTAAAATCTACATAACTGTAGATTATATTTGCTTTTGAGAAAATATATCAATTTACTTTCAGTTACACAAGCCGTCTATTAAAAAACAACAAAAGAGACAATAAAAATGTAATAGCTTTGTATTTTCTGTTTCTATTGTAACATTTTTCACTATTTGCTTTTTGTTCCATTGAAAGTGCTTTACTTTTCAGAATATTGCAAGAGACATTTTGGTTACATGTATGTCCCTGAAGTGGCTTCATTTCAGTAGAGAATAAGCAATCCTTAAATAATGCATATTACTTCCAGTCATAAGAAACAGTAAAAATAGGCAGTGCTATTATTACTTGATGCAGGCATGTCCTGAGTGATATGCTTTTGTTGCTGTAAAAAAGATCTCCAAAAATCTGTACTGAGTCAATACTTTCTTCTATCTCGTTATGTGCGTGCTTGTTCTTGAGCTGGGATGAGTCACCAGAGCTGTTTCATCGCTTAGTCACATCATGGGTCAATTTCTTTGTTATGAAGAAGAAAATATGAAACTTTTTCAACAAGTCAGAAGAAAAAGTACATTCCATTTAAAAATAATCAGGCTATTTTTACAATTACTTCACTTTATGAGTTTGGGCTGATTTGTGTTGAAGAATCTTAAATATCTAACAGCAAACCCCCCATTTTATCACTGTAAACTCAGTGGTTTATTCAGCAGTTGTAGAAGAACTGGAACAGGATATAGTTCAAAAGTTTGATGATTAAAACATCCAGAAGGGCTCCAAAATCTCTTGAAGTGTTTAAGGTTAATGTACTTATTGTAAGAGAGAACTTATTTGACTTATTTACTCTTCCTAAAAAAGCCTTGAAAACTTATAGCAAGAGTGACTGATGGATGTTTTGTTTCTGAAATGCAATTTTTATTATGGCATTACTCAATTCATCTCTTTATCTTAATTAAAAGTCATCCCTGCTGTTCTTTGTGTGCCATCTAATGTTATTATGAGATATTTCATGTTGTAAATGACTCTCATGGTAAATGGCAGTTTTGTTCATAATCTGAAAGTAAAGGAAGAATTTCTATGTTAATTTACTGACTTAGTAAACAATTTTTTTTAGGACATAAGGACGTGTAAGCTTGCCAGGGAAATTGGATCCACTACACTGTTAAGAGAATTATATAGTGATGTTTACAGTGTAATTAAAAAAAAACCCAGACCTTGGCAGACTAGATTTTTGACATGGTAAACTCTGAAGAAAATTTTGATCATGACCCATATGAAGACAAATCTTCTTATTCTTCAGCTGTTATGACTCTAGAAAAGGAGCAGTAGGATATTTTTTGCTGAGGATATTATAACTTGAATGGCACAAATTTTCTTTAGGAATATTTGAAATGTTAATGAAAAAAAATGTTGTATTTAAATATAAGTAAAAACTAATGTAAAATTAATCGGACAATCTTGCCTTTCCTCAGCAAGAAAGTTAACAGCAATGTTTAGCAACATTTTGCTCGGGAGCGTCAGGCAGTGTGAGTCACTAATGCACTGACAGCCCTGACCGTTCCTGGGCTATTCATACCTGTCTGTGGCCCAGGACCCCATATCAGCCCTCTGGGACTGTCAGCAGTCTGGGACTGCCCCAGCAATGCCACAGCAGGGACCTTCTCCAGCTTCCTACAGCCCTGCCCTGATGGTCCATAGGCCCCATCACAGCTGTCCCTATTCCCAGGGAGATGCCCAATGCCTGGGGCTGCCCATTGTGATCTTTACTCCTGACTGGAGCTGTAGGATGAGCTATGGCTGCTCAGCCCCAAGGGAACCATTCATCCATGTGGTGCCCTGACTGGGCAAAATAGATATACTGATGTCCTGTATGCTTTAATGTATGTCTCATTTTAGTGAGAAACAGAAGAGTTATTTGATAAGATTAAACTGGAACATTTTATGCTGTCAATTTCCTCTTTGCAGCATTTTGGAAGTGATGAAAACAGGTCTACCTTCTGTAGATTCTGACTACTGGAGGCTTCTCAATGGTGCCAGAGACAGCATTTTCGTCCTGGAGATGGGTCAGAGTGGACAGAGCTCATCTACGGTTGTCATAGAAGGAAGACAGTAACTAAAGGAGAAGGAACTAATGAGTAGGATGGTGGAAAATGGACCTTTATTTTCACTGCTGTTCCTGGTGTATTTCCCAAAACACAATTAGAGCATCTGTTTCTGAGAAGAGATGCTTTCTTCCATTCTTATATTGCCAGGGCCACTCTACCAGTCTTGACTTCTTCTGCAGGAACACTGAAGGATGCCAGATGTTTTTGTACCACAGGCAATTTGCTGCCTTACTTTACTTCTGCCAAAAGCTGCCCTGTTTTGCTGGCAAAATGTTCCCATTTTCTCATCTTCTCAATGTGTTCCCAAAAGATCACCACAAACACAAAATGCTTATCTGTGTGGGCAGCTCTCTTCAACTTCTGTCTGCTGAAAGCCCTGAAAAGAGGTAATGAGCTACTGACTCATCCTTGATGCACAAGTAGGGATGAATTATTGAAAAAAACCCACCATATTGTATCATCAGCAGCATAGTAGGATAAGAGACAAGGCCTTTCCTCAAAAATGTTTGCATTGTTTAGGGAAGAAGTCCACAAGTCAAACAAAAGTCTGACTGATCTGTGAAAGAAGCTGCGCACTCCAAATCTCCTTTACAACTGGGAAAGCACATTATTCTGGGTTTCTCACTGCAGTGTTACAGTATTCCTGTGCTGTTACTGGGCACAGCACCTAGAGTCCTTCATGGGCATTGGAAGACACCTGGCCTAGACATGTTCCAGCATGTGCATGATGCAGCAAGATAATTGTATCCGGTAACTGTACCGTGTTTTTGTTCATACATCATTTCTTCTGTATACTGCTACAGAACTCCATGTAAATAAATAACAGTGTTTCATGCTTTAAGCAATTCAAGAAACTTTCACAGTAAAAGCTCAGATCAGCAGCTCAGTAAGGGGGGTAAGGGGAAGCACCAGGAGGTGCTGCTGTGCTGGGACTGGGGAGTGGCTGCTGAGGGTGGCAGAGAAGCAGGGAAAAGGACAGGATGCAGCCCCACAGTGGCAGGGAACAGGGGACAGCAATGGCAGCAGACAGGGACAGCCAGCAGGACTGACATATCACTGACAGGGTGATAAGGCAGGTCCCGGGTGGGTCAGACTTGGATGCATGGACATGCATGGCCAGGCACAGGAATCTGCAGTATAGCTCAGGCCAGGGACTTTAGCAAGAGCATGATAAGCTTCCAGAAGAAGCAGGAAGAGCATCCCATGAGGCTTCTCCTAAGTTCTGTGGATGCAGCTCAGCTCCCAGACACTTGAGAGCACAATTATGCCATGTCAGAGCTGGCATGAGCACAAATGGACAAACCCAGAGGACAGGTGGTGTCTGGGTGGAAGGAGGTTACAAAGCCCTGTAATGCACTGAAGGCTGACAGTTTGTGCCAGTGTTTATCCAGATTTTATGTGTCAAAAATTACTAAGGTAGTATGCAAGGAGTCTATTTGTGGATGTATTAGTGAGCTGATGTTGAGAAAGATAATATCATTATTTTTGTAAATGTTCAGAATTCTCTGATATGGATTTGTCAGTGGTCTGAATTTCTTGTCCAACCTCACAGATGGCAGAAGACTAGGAGTGTCAGGAACTGAAGAAGACAATCTGAGGAATGCTAAGAAGAAAATTAAAAATGAGACATAAATCACGGTAACATTTTCATATCATTAGTGTTTGAATTAAATACACCATGAAGTAGGAATAGTTAATTAAATCTTCTTAGTTTAGAGCTATTGCAAATTAGTTCTTTTACAAAAACTAGTAGTTTCTCAGAGAGACCTGAAAAATGTGATTCTTTTAAAGGACATCCACTTAAAGGTCTCTTATTGTGGGAGGGCTTCGGCCCACCAGATCAAAGGAGTGTCTTCTGCACCACATACTGTCTAATAGTGACTTTTCAGAGTATAAATTGTGGTGGTGGTTTCAGTTCATGTCTATCTTTCCTGTACCATTTTATTGGAAAGTATGACTGGTGGATACTAAAGTGCTTTCCCCTCCATTTAGTTTACACCTATGACCTGAAACTTTCTGCTCAGATACAACGAATTCATCTGCATTTAGAATATAGAGGCTGGTTAATATAAGAACTCTGTTGGGTGCAAGCAGAGCATATTCATCCTCAAATCCAGTAATTTTATAACTTGCTGAACAACCTTCTGAGAAATACTTATGCATTATGAGGTTTCCAAAAGCTTTGCCAGTAATGAATACGCAAAACATAGCCTGCTGTATATACAGGCTTTATTTTGTGTGTGTGATGATATATATTGCAGAGGCAATTTAATCAAATATATGTGACAGACAATAAAGCAACTGCACTCCTAAAAAAAAAAAAGTATCTTTTTTCAGTGGGCTTTGTTCATTAGATACTGATCTTTTACTCACTTCAGGTCACTCTTTAAATCTTAGAGAAATTTAAACTGAAATAATAAACTTAGCATTTGAATAGTTATATTCTTTAAAAGCTATAATCAAGCTGTCTGCTTAAAATAAATTTGTTGCATGTAGATCTGCTTAATGTTTCATTAGTATATAATTTTAATGCAGACTAGCTTCTTTACAGGGAATTCAGCCTGTCACTGGATGTTTAAATTTTCAGTGTCTGTTGTCATGGCAACAAGAATTGACTCTGGTACCCACTGTGCTCAACATAAATTAATTTAAAGTCACAGCATCTTGCTTTTCCTTAGATTTATTGTGGTGAAAAATAGCTATACTTGAAATAGCATTAAAAATGCCATAACTTGCAGCTCATTACTAGTTTTATTTGCAAAATTAAATAAATAGATCTTAATAAATAATGTACATATGGAAAGATTTTTCCTCCATTTCTTGTGGATACACACTTTTCAAATAATAAAACTGACACATTTTAACCATTCTTTGCTTTTGAATGCTTGTGTTTTCAGTTTCAGTTTCAACGCTTTCAAACCTGTATGTTTGACTGACAAGTGAATTGCTAGTATTCAAGATTTTTTCTAATTTCTTGGGGTTTTATTGCAGTATTGTTTTGCTTCCATGAAAACTGCTAACTAATATCTTATGTTTAATATTATCTTAAAATGATTTATGTAAAAGTCTGTAAAACACAGTTACGCATACATTAAAAGGAAACTAGGAGGGTCATGCATGTGATCTCCTGGGATTCTCATGGTTCTAAAGAGGATTAAGAATAGATATTAAATGCATGTGGTAAGAGAAGATTGTTCCAGTAGGCATAACAAAATTATTTTTTCCTCTTGATATTTGTGAAGTCAGTCACTCACAGCTTAATTTATCCTCTGGATTAAAAAAATAAAAATAGCTTATGATGTACAGCATTTGTAGGGTTCCTCAGTGCAGGAGGCACTCAATGACTCTGTTTTGCATAAAGCTGACACTTTAAGAAAATTCTGTGGTTGAACCTTTCTGATACATGTCAGTATTACATATTTCATTCCTTATGGTTTGTACAGTACAGTACACTTCTCAGAGGACTAATGCTGAACCAGTTCTTTGAAGGAGTTGTGTTTCAGTTTTATTTTACGTTGAAAAGATTATTTAATGATTTTATAATTTGTGTGAACAAAATGCCATCCTTTATGAAAATGCAAGCATCTCAAAAAATTTTCAATATGAGTAAAATGTTCAATTTGGGTGTTTCATAGGTAATCAAAGCCTAATTTTTTACTATTTCTTCTGGAAACCTTAAAATAAAAGACCACAGTTCAGTTCAAACAACCATTGTCTAGATATTGAGTTTTACATAATGAAATGATTTATACTGGAATGAACTGTGTGGTTCAGATTCTGTTTAATTTCTATGTGGAAAAGACTGATTAATATTTAGGGCTTAAAAATTACTGCTGAAATTCAGTTGTTAATATCTAGTTGTGTCTTCATGTGCCTAGCAGTCGTAACCTTGCCATATTGACACATACTGTAATGAGACATTTAGGAAAACAGAAATCTGCTGCAGCTCTGCATAACTATTTACACCAGCAGCACACATTCATTAATAATCCAGCAGAGTGAGCAAATCTCAATCTGAGGTTCCCGCAGGGATTTGGGTTGCTGCAATTTCTGCAAAAATGTTAATCACTGCAAACTCTCCTCATTTGGATTAAATCTTCCAAACACCCCTATTTCTTAACGAGTATGCTGTAATTCATTATGTTTAATCTTCTATAATGAGCTTCAAAGGAGAAAGGCTCAGATCACTTCCCTCACCTGACTCTGATGAGACAATTACAGTCTTATAAATTACTTCATTTTGTCATCTGTTTGCTTCAAACTGGAAGTGAAATAGGATCTTCTCATTTCTGAATTGTTGAGAGGGGTTTTCTTTCAGTTCTGTGGGCAGTAAGTATCACAGAATTCAAAATAAAGTTGTAGAATCACAATGGTGTGTTCTTACACAAACGTGGTTTTAAATATCACATCAATAAATGTTTTCCATAACATAGAACTTTATTTTCAAGTTCCCCAGAAAACCTGGTTGCTCAATTGATGAAGTCAGTTTATTAGGCACCTCCTCACCTTGGTGAGAGAACCATTTCTTTAATATTAGCCAGGTCTTGCAGTAGGGATTTACAGGCTCCCTCAAAGTGCCATATATTCTGACATCTTTTATTTGTGCTGCACGACTTTTTAAAACATCTATCTGATCAGGGATCTTTCAGCTGATTAAGCTGAGATTTTTCTTTAAATGGCTTATTAACCTTAAATTTTGTTCCTCTATTACAAGAAGATGTAAAAGTGGTGCTTCTTTAAGATAGGCGCATTGTAATACTGAAACATTCCTTTTATTCCAGATGTGATTTTACTAACTCATTATTTTCGTACAGCCAAAGTTCTTTTTTGAGAGCAAGAATGATTTATCTAACTCCTGGCAAGGAGTGCATAGCTTATTACTTCGTTTAGCTTCACCAAGGAGATAGTAAAAACAAATTAGTAATGAAATCTGTTTCCTGTTAGAGAATGCATACCATATGCCTCCAGCAGGATTCTTGCTATCATTTCTTTTCACCAGTGGGGAGCAGAGACCAAGGCTTTTCTAGAAATACAGAATACTATTGCTAGAAACATATGGTAGGTTTACTTTTTTAAAGGGTTAGAAAAAATTCCTTAAATAAACCATTCGCAATGTCTTTGCTATTACTCTAGGTAAACCACACCTGTATTTGAATGTATGCAACTAAATCACATAGCAGAAACCAAACTTCCAATAATTTTCAGTTATTTGAAAAGCAAAGACTTGAGAAACTGTAGTTCAATGAGGGTTTTTGTCTGTTTCTGGGGACTTCATTGAAGTGGATGTTATATTTTTATGGTCTTACAAAAGCAAAAAACAACAAAACAGCAAGGATGATAATAAATACTGATGGTTCTGCCTTAGGCAAAGATTACTGAGTTTTGTAGTATTCCTAGTTTCTCTCACCATCACTGATAATGTTTGATTTGTAATATTTGCCTAATAC
>WEIV01009290.1:0-26218 GCA_013390005.1 Calyptomena viridis
AATCCCATCAGGCCTCATAGATTCATAGTGATCCAGCTAGAGCAGTGGATCCCACGCAATTTCAGGGTCAACTGGGAGTTGATCATTTTCACAGTCATGGTCCTTCAGCTCAGGGTATTGAGATACCCTTGGTATGCCATCCATGTTCAAGACAGAGGCAAAGAAAGCATTAAACACTTGTCCCTTGTCTCTGTCACTGTTTTTGAGGTGACCATCCTCATCCTGTAACAGGCTGATGATATTTCTAGATTGCTTATTGACAATAATGTATTTGAAAAAGCTCTTTTTGTTGTCCTCCACATTTTTGGCTAGCTTTAACTCCAGCTGAGCTTTGACCACACAAATTTTCTTCCTATAGCAGCAACAGTGTCTCTGAATTCTTCCCCTGTTACTTGACCTTGCTTCCACTGGACATACACCTTCTTTTTTTGTCATATTTCTAAGAGAAGATCCCTGCTCAGCCAAGATGAATGTTCAGTCTTGGCAATCATCCACAGATTAGTACATATCAAACATGCATTTGAAGATGATTGTCTCTCTCCACTGACCATATGGACACCCTGATCAGTAACTGTAGACCAAAGAACCGACTTTTGGACGAATAAAGCAGGTGAGAGTTCCCACATATGACTAAATTTGTCTATTGATAAAATTGCATTCAATGTTTAGATCAAATGAGACCAAAAAGAGCAAATCTTCCTGTGGATCTGGGCCTTTGTGGAGATGCACTGGGTGCAGATGCCCAGGCACTGGTAGTGGGGGCTGCAAGAGCCTTTGTGAGGAGCAACCAGGGCTAGATACAGGTGGTTCCGGATGGCTCCAACCAACCCCCTGCAGAGTACAGCTGAATCCTGCAGCCAAGATGGTGGCACCTTGCAGAAAGCATATATAAGAATAGGGAAAAAAACACCGAACAGAGAGTGAAGAAGGAAAAGAAAAAAGTGAGAAACAACAGAGGGAACCCAAAAGTTGGAGGAGGGGAGGAGGTCCCTCAGAGATTCCCCTGCAGTCAGCCCTCCAAGGAGGTCATGGTGGAGCAGGTACTTCCCTGTACCACACTGGAACAGGCTCCTGGAAGGAACTGCAGCCCATGAGAAAGACCCATGCTGGATGAAGGAAAAAGTGTGAGGAGAAAGGTGTGTCAGGCAGGAGCTGTTCCCCATCCCCTTGTACAACTCCTGGGAAAGGAGGTAAAGGAGCTGTGGATGAACGAGTGAAGTTGAACCTGGGAAGAGGGGGAGGAGGGGGAAGGTGTATTAGTATCAGTCTCTCTCACCATTCTATTCTATTCAAACTGGCAATAAATTAATTAATTTTCTGTGTGTTGAGCCTGTTTAGCCCATAAAAGTAACTGGTGAACAATTTGCCTGCCCTTGTTTCAGACTTTGAGTTTTTCCATCCTACTTTCTCCCCTGTGTCCTGTTGATGAGGGTGAATGAGAGAAGCTGGATGGGCATCTGGTAGACTAGTCAAATTCCCATTGATCTAGAAGCAGAAAATGAATGTAAAAGCTCCTATAAGAATATAGATGGAATTCATATGTCCTGTGCTGGTTATAAAGTGATGGGATACAGTGCCTGGACGTGGAGCAATCAAATGTTGCATCAGTCAGTGTCAATACGCTGGCCCAAACCATTAAGTAATTCTTGTTTAACATTGAAAATTTTCTGTAGTTTTAGGAAGAGAACTTTCCTCAATGTGCTGGAGCTCATCCTCATTTTCATTAGGCCTATTCACGATTGCAAGATAAATAGAAGTGCCATAAATAGGACTGTGTTGGCATACACATAATTTCTGTACTTGGCATTTGACTTAAGTAAATAACCATGCACTTCCAGCGAGCCTTGAGGTTGGAGGCTCATCATTTCACACTGTTGATGGACTCTTCTACTGATAGGCAACTTAAATTTGAGGCAGACTGAATTGGCTTTTGGGGTTGTCTGATTTCCTCCACTGATTACAGAACAAGCTTTGTACAGCGTTGCTCCTCACCTGTGCATCATCCATGCACAGGCATGTGCATGTCTGGTGCTCAAGGTGGAGAGTGAGGTCAGGATTTCAGCTGCAATGTGCCCTTGGGGATGTGAAGACTTGAGGTCTCACAGGTCAGGTAGATCCCACAGTGCACCACTACTCTGTACGGCAGCAGAGCAGGCTGTCTCTCAGACTGTTGACGTGGACAGTTGGAACCATGTCAGCTGACAGCAGGATTTCATCTCAGGGAGGGGCAGGTGCTCCCACTGAAGTCCAAGGTTAGCAGGAGCGAAGACTTTTACCTTGCACAGAAGTAAGAGACCATTTGCAAGACAATGATTCCTTGCTGCCAGGAACAGGGCGAGGCAGATGTCATCTTCACAGCCTGTCAGTAGGCATGGCATTGGGCTGTCTAAGGTTTCCAGCCCGTTCTCTCAGTGATGTTAATTTGAAGTTGTGGATGTTAACACAGAAGTTATCTACAAGACAGCACCTCCAAACTTAGCTTTCAAATGTTACGGTTTGCTGAAATAACAGAATACACAAAGATTAATGAGTGTAATTCCACACAACTTTCTGCTAGGAAAACAAAAACCACAAGCAGTTTTAAAGAATAATAAAGATCTAATTCAGCATCTAAGAATGAGTTGTTTGTCATAACTGAAACTTCTATGTCTTAGCTGAATCCATATGGACATGCCTGGGACTGCCAATAAATTCAGTGTGCCTGGGGAGTCTGTTGAAGGTACTGGATTGTCCTGTCCATATATAATCAGCTGCAGAAGTGGGGACATGAACAAGACCTGACATTTATTTGCAAAGGAAATAATTTGCTTGCACTGAAAAACACGCACCCAAAGTTTAAGCAATGCATTTTTACCTTGTTGTGTAACACCAGTTTGTGAGTTAACTTCTTCCACAGAGTTTGCAGACTCCCTCAATGGCAGTGCAGTTCCAAGTGAAGCATGCAGCAAATAGTTAATCATTAATTCTTCATGGTTCATATTTGCTGTCTGCTTTACTGCATGTAGTTTGATATAGTTCCTTCCAATAGACTTAATGCTTTCATTAAGAGTCACATGCTGGATCTTTATCTGACTATTATCACAGTCCAGACATAGCATTACAGCCTCCCTTTGTAAGCCAAAGTTACAGAGTTCAGAAAGGCTTAAAACTTCATAAATACTATGGGGTTTATGGTAATGGAACAGCTGCAGTGGCAGACTAACACACACACCCTGACTGATCCTGCCTAGTTGCTGTAAACAGGTGCACTTAGGGGCTAAAGCTCTTATTTTTTTTATCCATGACACTAATTTCATTGTCAAAGTCTAGCTTGACAATTATGTGTGTGTTAGGATAATGTAAAGGAATCCAGACACATGTGGTGAACAAAATTCCTGGCTCTTGCAAAGCAAGTGATTTTTTAAATAAAAATTGCAGTTATCATCATACAGATAAAACAGCCAGCCACTTGTAACAAAAAATAAAAAGAAAATCTTCTGTTATTATTGGAAATTCTAGGCTGTATGATATGGGGAGACTGCCCTAAGAATAATAGAAGTCACCACAAAGTGGTGTAAATTATGGTATGTACTGTTCATTCTAGGTACATTGCAGGAAGTTCTAAACCTTTATTTTAAAATTTCAGACATAGCCTGGGATCAGATTTATATGTGCTTTGGAAGACCTAGACTCCTACTGTGTTAAAGTGCACAAGTGAGGAGGCAGAGGCATTTGAAAACTTCAGCTCAAGTGCCTTAGATCAAATCACTAGGCCTGTGGCTAACCTATTCAACCACACTAGAAACACTTTCCTCCTTCTTGCTGCACATTAATCTGCTTACTTCTTGGAAGATAATCGCTAAGATCAGGATCAACAGTAAATGATTGCATTTGGCATTCCCATTTGTTGACACCTTCCATAGGGGATGCAGTGAATTTAATTTACATTGAATGAATCACCTCTCACATAAATGTTTTTTTCCTTCCAGCCACTTTTGGAGAGGCTGCTTAACAAGATGTGATGTCCCAAAAAGGCCAAGTGAAATCTAAACAGGTTACTGTGGATGAAAGATCTCTGCATCAGTACAACACTTTCTACAGGCCAACAAGATCAGCTGAGAAGAAAATTATATGAGCCTGGCTGGATAATACAGGCACAATGCTTCCCATAACCCAGCAAGAATATACAGAGTGGCTTCCAGTATCTCTGTATGACACTGAACTGTACCATACACACATACCCTCAGACCATGGCTTTAAATGGGTCTTGTTTTGGGTAATAAGTGGCTTTTCCATGTGAAAGACAACATAGAATATTATAGAGGTGAAGCCCATATAGGTGTAGAGAAATATTTTGCAGAAATTAATTTAGAATTAAAACCTTTTTAAAAGTCTGTAAGCCATCCAATCAAATTCAACACAAATTGCATCTCCACTTTAGAAATTGATAAGCTGCTTGAAAGGAGGAGATTCACTTTAAATTCCATATGGTTTTTCACTCACTGGAAATTGTGTAAAAATGGAGGCATATCTTTTTAGGATTCATAATCTCCCAGCCAGACACTGAACCCAGTGTTTCCAAAGACTGTTTTTGTCACTCCTCTTTTACAGAGCATTTCTTGGCTTTTAAATTGGCAGCTGTGACCTGAGGGTTTATGGAGATGTCACAATCAGGCTTCCTTTACTTGATAGCTGGAAAACTCATTGTTATTTGCCTTTAAGAAATCAAACTTTACAGACAATTTCCCGATAGTGAGACAAGCTATGGACTTGTAATGTCTCAAAACTGATTTAGAGATATTTCTAAGAGAATCCTCTTAATTGTCGACCAGAGGTTTTTTTGCATAAAGCCTGGTGGACGGTGTCCCACTGGTTTTGAATTTTCTTGTATTGAAGTCCAAAAAGTTCCACACATTTTTTAGAAATTAGTCCATCAAATAGTGGTTTGCTGATGGATTTTATAAAAGTTAGTTACCACATGTGCTCAGTATATGATCCAAAACAGGAAGCACAGCATCCGATGAAGTAGATGACAAATTGCCAGCAGCACGTATCTGGAATATGCATTCCTCAAAAAGAAAAGATATTTTGCCATTGGGTAATAGTTCAAAGAAATCAGCTGCAATTGTCTCCTTTCACTTGGTACTCTGCAATTCAGATATTTGAATTGTTCTGAGAGCGTTTTCCACATGCCTTGAAATTACTGAAGAAAATGATAGTGGTTAATCTCTTCTTCTGCCAGTTTGTCAATGAATGAGGAACATAACTTCCCCTTAACACTTCTTTAGTGTGCACTGCAGATTTACTAATTCAGTATAGGCTGTAATTTGGGGTTATTTTGGACAAATTTTTAAAACACATATGTTTATTTATCAATCTCTAAACGCTTCAACCTTCCTTATAATCCTTATATCACAAGCCAAGATTACAATTTTTATGATATCTTCTATGATCGGCAATGCCCAGCAGCCTCCAATATTTCTCCGGAGTCTTATGTGTCTTAAGGTCAGACCTTTTCTTTCTCCCTTATATTAACTAACATTTTGATTAAAACCACACAAGAGGACTCTGGAAACACTTGGTCCTCCTGTGAATTCCTTTCATCAATGTTGTAAAAGATTTGTCTGGCACTTTCCATTTCTGGTCCTTACAAAATAATCTATATTAATACATTAATATATATACATTATAGGTATTATTTCTGATACATAATTATTGCCTAGGTATAATAGGAACAAAAGTCCCAGACATAGAAGTGACAAGAAAAGTGAAGGACCCAACTGTGGTTTTTATAGATGTCAAAGCCAGCTTTGGCTTTTTTCAGAGAACAGGGTCCACACACCTGAAGTGGCCAAAATGCATCTATTTATACCTCTTACCATTCTTTTGTTGTTTATTTTTTAAATGTGGAGAGCCTGAATTTGACCTCATACAATTCCTTCTTTTATGTACCAATAATTTCCGTATTCTCTTGTCTAAAGTTTGCATTTCAGTAAGGATCCATTGTTAGTTTTCTCCGTTATTTCCAGTAATTCCCTTATTTTGTTCCACTTTCCCCTGCTTTTTTTCACAGACCTTCTTCAGATCTTTTGTGTGCAAATCTGTTAAATAGACAGACAGCTACTAGAGTATATCATTAACAAGAATATAAAATGTAAATAAGCCAGTTTCCCAGAAATTACTGTTTTTCTTTTGGCTGTTCTGTGGCATGACAAATCAAGTTCTACTGATGTCACCTAAAGTTAAGGGTTACTGTATTGGCTTTCACTGAAGCCAGTGTAAACCAGAAGTAAATTAGAACTGTTAGCCACACTCATGAAACTGGCAATATTCACGAACAGTAGCAAGGGGAAAGGTAAGTGCAATATATGACAATGCACATGACCCAGCTCTTTAAAGATCAAGGTGTGACTCACAAATTTTGGAGTCATGAAACTGGCAGCAATATAGCCTGATCAAGAGAAAAGCAAATTCCCAAGGGGAGATTACATTACACAGTAAGATCTACTTTTGAGGCTGGCATTTACAAATTGCTATTTTATTCTTCCTCAGTTCCTGCAGAATGACTGCCTGGCTGGAAGAGAAAGAAAAGAATGATAAGAAAATTTAAATTAATTACCTAGAACTACCGGAAAAGTTCCCATCGATCTCTAGACTGGATTTTCATCTCTATTTGAGAAGTCAAGCAGAATCTGCTCAGAGGTTCAGCTAACAGCTCTAAGTGATTACCCCAGAAACAGGGAGCATTTGAAATAAATGGAACAGCTGTCTGTATCACCCCAGCTATAAAAGAGACTGTATCTCAATAAAGAAACACAAATAATGAAGTATTTTCTCTGGCTATGGTAGGACACAATTGCACACTTTTCCCTTTCAGCCTGCTGGTTCCCCCTGGAGCTTAGAGACCACCTGTTCCAAGGAGCTTCTGGGGCTGAATGCCTGGAAGGTGGATGATGTAAATATAAGAAGTGACAAACTATGAGCCCCCTCTGCTCTCATTCTCATCAAGTAATGTGCAACCTAGGGTAAAGTTGACATCCAGAGATGCACCTCTGGGAGACAGAGTGACTCCAAAGATGTTTATGGTTATGTGTATTTTGCAGTTCATTATGAATTTTCAAGGGAGAAACTCCACATTCTGCATGAGGAAGAGGAGATGGCTATATTGTTTGAACAAAAACAACTTCTGGTTTTCTGTTAAAAAAAAATCTCTTTCAAAACATCCAAGCTTGTTTCATTAAAATATAAACCTCATTTTTAAAGTGTATTAAAAGCATTAACACAGTGCCTGCTGCCAGAAGAGCCCCACTGCAGTGCTGTTGAAGGAAGGAGGACAGCATCGTTATTTATGAGCGTCTGCACTCTCTCAGCCTTTCATGAAACCCTAATTTTATCTGGCAGCTCTTAAGAATCTCTGAGAAACTGAGTCCTTTGTTACCGCCGCATCCATCTAACTTCTGCACCTAAAATGACATGGGCACTTTTTTTCATAAATAAAGAAGTCCAAACATTCTTACATTAATGTCCCACTACTGTTTTAGGCCCTAAATATTCGAGCTCCTCGCTCTGGGCAAGCATCAACAAGTGCCCCTTTTTGCTTAACTTCCAGCTCTAGATTTTACAATAGGTTTGCTGAGAACAGAATCAGGCCTCAGTCATCTGTTTTCATCAAGAGAAAAACAAGACAAAGCAAAACAAACAAACCCCCTTTATTACTCTTTGACAGGAGTAGTGTTAAGCCCAAGGGGGTTACTTTTCTTCCATTAACATTTTCTAACCTCATTTCTTCCCTCATTTTTTTCCTCAGATTTACTCCCAAAGAGTTCATGCATATGTGTGCATATGTCTGTGTGTCTGCCTTTGTGTGCATGTGTGGGTACATGCACATTTATCCTTGCAATGAAAAGGAATCTATCTGTGAAGATAATTTGCTGTTGTTTGCAACGTGATACAGCTAGTCCTTTTGAGTTCAGTGTGAATAAACAGTCTGATCCCTTAAAATAGGCCTTTTTTCTCCTGAGAGCTTGTTCCAAGATTGCAGAACCCAGGCTAGCAAAGAACATCTGCAACAGCTAGTAGAAACCCTAAGAATTCTTGTGAATAAAAAGATTGGAAACGAAGTTGGAAATTTCTCAGTGAGATATAAATTTTAAAAAATGAAATCCAGTTGAAGTACGCAGATTCCCTGGGAGAATATAAGTCTAGCCAACTCAAGTCCAAATACATGTGGTAGTGATCACTGTACGCTGTTTCCAGTTTATCATCAAAAACAATCATAGCAAAATTATTGTCATTCAAATTTAGCTTCTAATAAAGAAATGTTACAAACCTCCTTTATAATGAAGACTTTTGTTAGAAAAAGATGAAACAACGCATTTTTTTAAACTTCCTCTGTATTTTTTTCCACTATGGCCAGATATGGCCAGAATCTCAGATGAACATTAAATGTATAAGTAAAGGCCACCAATGAAGGCCAATACAGATTAGGTAGATTTGAGGGCTGTAATTCAAGTTTTACATTGGTCTGCTTTTCAAAATATTCATGGTGGTAATTCTTTGCTGATCAGACTCTGCGAAAAACTGTGCAAAGGCCAAGATCTCTTAACTCTTTAGACTTTCACTTTTATACTCTTGTTTCTCCAAGATGTGCCTTCTTCATTTCAGCTGCATGCTCATTCTCCCATTTATTACGCTAACACAGTCCTTAGAGACTGTCTTCAATTGTTTTTATGCTTACCACTGGCAGAGTGTTATAAAGCAAAACATTTGAGTTATATAGATTATAAGTTAACAGATATGAGTTACCAGCTTCGTGGGAAATACTTCACCCTTATAAAAGAAAAAAAAAAAAGGCAATATTGTTTGGCTTGATTTAGTATAGCTTTGGTACGTTGAATAAATCATTTGCAGCTGGCTTACCCCTGCACATGCTCGGGGGGTGAGGAACACATGCGTGTTATCAATTCATTACTTATGCTGCAGTTCATTACCACTTATGTGCTGGACAGCGACATCACTGTCTATTCTACATCTGAGGGTATAACAGTAATGGCAGTAGATATCAAGCTGTTGGGAAGAAAGCAAAAGCTAGACTGTGGTTGGATTAACATTTGATTGTCTAAACAGTACAGCTTTGAAAGCATGGGAAAATTTCCCTAGTGAGCAAGCTGGATTTTTTTTCAAAACAACAGAAAGCCTGCCAGGCTCCCAAACCTAAGGGGAAAGAAAGAGCTCGTGGAGAACTTTAATTAATGCAAATGGAGAAATCTCTCCTCCTTCTGACAAGAACATAAATATGGTATTTTGACTCTGTGCTCAAACCAGTTCTTTTTCTCTGCCCCCAAAAAAGGTTAAGCAAGAAATTTTCACAAGTGTTTTAAAGTCTTCCAGTTTCCCTTTTTTTTGCCTATTATGGTGAAGAGGAGAAGGTCTGTCCAAGTGAATACTGGCTGGCCCAAATTATTCCAGAAGACCTAGTGTTTCTCATAAATATGCGCATGTACTAAGTGTTTACTCAGTTTAGTCTGCTTAGGAGGCAGTGTAGTTTTCTCCCAGTCTTTGCTGTATGGATACGGACTGTCGAAGTGACTGTACTAAGGATGCCCTCTACTGAAAAAAAAAGGATAGGAATCTAAATATGAGAGCTACAGAGTCTTCACTAGCTAGTACAAGTAATAGAAGACTGCTTGTTTTCAGGTGTAGAGAACATTGAGCTTTATTTCATTTTTCAATTTTGTAACAGTTCTGATGAGGGTATGGACAAACTGGGCCACAGAATTACAAGTTATAGATATACTAGCAAATTAAACTGGGCCAAGGAATGTTCCCAAACAACTTGTCTTGATCATTTGCATTGTTCAAATGCTATTAGGGTCTCCAAACACCTTGGATAACATCAATTAGCAGTTTCTTGAACAAATTCTGGGCATAGTTTGGCAGTTGGCACAGTCCAGTGTCCATCTCAAATTGGGTAAAGCTGGCCACCTCCTTTTTGAATGGTCAAGGCACTTAAATACTATAGATACACATTGCTCTTTACTAGCTGGAATCATATTGGAAAATGATCCTAGGCAGATTTAACTTATCAGTATAGATGTAGCCTTAGAAAACAGAGATACAGGGAGCCTGATAAGATCAATTGCTTCTTGCAGTGGGGTAGGTCATGCATGACAAATGCTCAGTGCTCCTGACAGATGTTTGTCCATACAGGTCTTAAAAACCTCTAGGGACACAGATCACATAATCAACACTGGATGCTTATTTAATTGATAATCATACTTGGTTTTATTTAAATCTAACCTAGATAAACCCTACAGCAATTATTAGGCAACTATTATTTTCCTATCCTAGTGGACTAATGAAAGACTATGTTTCTTTTCTCTTTGCAGCTATCATTTAATTATTTGGGATTACTTGGGATGTCAGTATATGGTTTCAGTGTTTTCTTCTTAAGATTAAAACTACTCAATTATTTTAAAGTTTCTTGTGGGTCGCGGTTTGCAGATCTCTAATATAACATACATATATGAGGTATTTAAGTCAACACATTGACAACTAACGGAGCATAAGAAAATTCAACTTGTAAATTGACTCACCCTCTGTTGTCAATGTAAAGACATACACAGTTCCTGAGGCTGTCCCATCTCATGCAAAAACAGATAACCAAGGTATGATGAGTATGTTCTGAAGATACCTGTTTCTTTACACTGACAGTAGAATGAGTCCAGGTTTACTAATTTCTACTGAAATGTTTTACAGAGAATTGCTAAAATAAGAGCTGGAGAAAGAAGGGTGATATATTATCACTGCACCAAAAAATCTATCAGCAAATCCTGAATTCTTGAAAGCCACACCTGTGGCATATTCTCGTAATAGCCACCACAGGCCCAAATAGAGACAGATAGCTTCTTGACAATCTGAATAATTTTATTCTTGCACATATACTTTCATGTCTAATAGTTTTATTGCAATCAGCTAGCACATGGGCTGCAGACATTTATGAGAAAGCAGTAAATACTCTGTATGCTGGACATGAGGATTGGATCACCACAACATTTGTGGTCAGAGATGTCTCCTAAGGGAAAAAACAAACATTCTATCTGGATTTGTTCTACCTGGTCATCTTATTATTATTCTTGGAGTGACATACAAGATGTAAGACACTACTGACCATTTATGAATGCGCCCTCAAAAGTGACTGTCTTAACTGAGCCCATTCTCAGAGAAGTATCCAAAATACATCCTCCAACATTTTACCCTGTCTCAGCTATGAATAGCAGACAGATATAACTTGTCTTGGCCATTGTAAGAGCTCTCTTCCTGAAGCCTGAATATCTTCTACAGTAATAAGGAAAATATTTGTTATGGAAAACAAAGCATTTATTTTTTTATGCCAGAAGGAATGCAATACTGGGAAAATTGTTTTTCAAATTATGTTACCCACATGCATTATATACCAAGTTTTCTCCACCCTCTCAAAAAGAAGCCCTGTTTTACTCTCAATTTCTGTGTCAAAAGTGGCCTACTCCCTCTTTAGCATGGGAGGAGGGAGCCCACCAGCATTTTTTTATTGACACAATCTGGGCACTCTCCTGAGTCCTCTCCCTTTTCAAGGGAGGGGGGTTTTTTTGAGGTTTTTCCATATCTTTTGATCCCAGAACATATCAAGCCAGTCAGGCAAATGCTTCCCATAACTTGATGTCCCAGCCAATGTTATCCAAACTCCTTTGAAGCAAGGGAACCTGAAGCTCTTATCTGTGCCATTGTCTCACCTTTCCTGGTAACTTCTACAGCCTTTCCTTCTACCATTTCCTTTGCCTTCACAGAGCATTTAGACAAGCACCAGTAGGAGAGAAAGGAGAATCACATAGAGCCCCTGAAAGATTGCACAGTTTCCCAGCATTGCCACAGAGGCACTCTCAGGGCATGGAGGAACAGTGGGTTTTTTTGAGACAAAATATCATAAAAAAGTGATTTCTTGGTGACTACGGCAAATCACACAGGGTGCATGTCAGATGTCATTCCCTCATTACACCGATGTGTGCCTGAAAGCTGCAACATGATGGTATGAGACTGCAGGTCCCCAGAGGCTGAGACATCCTCTCATTAGTGTCACTGGTGACAAGGAGCCTTTGGATAAAGTTCAGGTATTTGAAATACTTTCTGTGGACGGATATTCTGTAATCTAAAATCTATATGTCAAAACATGAATTAAATCAATGCTGTGTTCTGACTTCAACAGTGCTGATTTTTTTGTACTGACATTCTCGCTACGTGATACAGAAATCTTTAAAGTTTCTTGAACAGTTGGCTACCTAGTGAGGCAGCAAGGACCAAGATTTAAGTAGATATTTTGCACAGATTAGTTTTAAATTACTTAACCAAGTGCCTAAATTACAAGATTAGTGTCCCTTGCATTCCTGTATTGTCAATGGAGAAAGCTAGAGCAGCTCTCCAAAACACTGTCTAGAAAATATGTCTCTCTAAAGTAGTATTTTTTGTAATGATAATGTGAAAAAGAAATACAAGCAGGACAATATTTGCAGGCAATAGCTGTTATGTGATGAACCGATGTATGTGGAAGAATTAGACAAGCCTTCAGGTATAGAAACCTTTCTTTAGGTTGGAAAGAGAAATAACGAAAGCTTTGGCATCTGGAATAGATATTGAATAGTATATCACTGTTAACACTTTTGGCATGCAAAGGAAGTAGTTATCAATATGAATTGTATTGAGAAGGAAGGCATCCTTAAGAAAATATATTGTCAAATAAGAGAAGAACTTGTTGTAACTGCAGGATTTGTTTTGTCTTACTAGATTTCAAGTTTTTTTCAATGGCTCCACATACTAACTAAAAAAAAAAAAGGGAGCTTCTTAGTACTTTTTTGTAGTACCGGTATTTTTCTAGCAAAAGCTGCAATCTCAGCTATTTCCGGACAGGACTGGAACATACACAGAGAAATAAGTCATCTCAGAAAAGAACCCTATGAATATTCATATTTTTGTTTGATAGAATAACAAAAAGGAACAGAGAATGGGAAAGTGAAAACAGTTCAAAAGAAACAAATATTCAAATTAAGAGGTTTTTTGCAAAATAACTAACAAAGCTTCTGAAAGAAGGGTTTTGGATCAATATAAGATGATTTAGTTCCCAATGAAAGGTATTATTAGTTGTTTAGATAACTTCATGTCCATTTTTAAACTTTTTTATCTTTTTCTCGTGGTTTGTTTGATTTAGGCCACTACTTAAATAAAAATATTGCTTCAAAATGAAAAATTAAAAAATTTGTAAATACACCAAGAAATCCAAGTCTCCTGGTAGACTCATAGGCTTATAACTTATATTGTGTGATTGCTTTGCTTCTTTAGAGTTAGTCTGTTTTAAAGTCATATGAACAGTCTTTTTCCATCTCTATGTTTCTAGAAAATCCTGCCTTAAAAAAATCCTGTTGTGTGTGCAGGATTATTTGAAATTACAGCCATATATATGACTTTCTAGAAGTCTTTTAATAGACCTTTTTTGAAGGAGACAAGTGATTAATCAAAATTGAAATATTTCTCAGAAATTGTATGAGGCTAAGTCTTGAAGAAGCACACATAGGTTTCAGAACTGCTGATTCTGAAGGTTTCCACCCAGAAGGGGATTGTGCCTGTCCTTTCTCTTGCCTTGCTGACAAGGTACTAAGTGGAGTGCTGAGGAGATGAGCCTGAAAGCTGACAGCCTTTTATCAGCACACATGGTAAATAAATAAACAACACTGTGAAATACATTATTCTCAGAGATTGATGCCTATGCCTGGTGCCACAGGGTACCAATGCTGCAATTAGTGAGTATCCAGCAGTGCTGTTCAGCTTTAGGCCTTCTGCAGAAGACCATGTCCACTTTCCATATGTCAGTAAGTTGCTCCTGAGACCCTTGTTTTTACATATGTCCCTAAAAAACTACATGCTAAACACATGCTGACCAATAAGTCCGGAAAATCCCTAGCATTTAGACAAAAGCTAGGATTGCAATGGAGAGCACTATTTTGTAAAACTCTCCAAATGTCAGCAGGACATTCATTGTTTAGACAAGAAAGATGGCAACACAAGGACTACCTTAAATGACCTCTCTTAAGTAGAATATTTGCTTATGTCACAGCAGAACATCAGTAAATCTTGAAAGCAAAGGAAACATCATTAACTTTAAACTGAACAGATGCACAGGCTAATACAAGGTCAGAGACAACACTAAACACTGTAAGAAAAGTCCAACTAAAGAAATAAAACATATAAAAGTCAAGCATCTTTCAAAGCTGGTTTTATACCCATACTGGGAATTTATACAGTGAATGTGAACAATGCATTTGGTAAGCAACTCATTCATCACACTCTGAGATGAAGCTCCTCCCCATCTTAAAAATGAAGAAAAATTCCAACAGCATTTGATCAAACCTGAGTTTCTAGATTAGCCATTGTGAAGTTCCCTTTCTGCAAAATCAGAGGATGGTTAATTTCTCTACAAATCAGACAGTAATTAAAGTAGGAAAAAAAAAAGAGCCATTGTAGAGGGCAAAGATAGACTTATTTACATAGAACAACCAATAAATATAGAAAATGATAGTATGGTCCCTGTAAAGTAAATTTTTTCAGAGATATCATTGACATAAAATATTTTTCTATGCTTGGAGACATAGCAGCATGTTTGTCTACATTAAATGTTATCTTTTGCAAAAATGAGCCACCATCTGGCTTGTATTTGCTAACAAGCTTTTTTCAGTGAAAATAAAGTAAATGTTTTGACTGTAAAACAACTACTAAAGTCTAAGTAAACACCATTTTTTCCCCTTGGGAAAGACAACTGAGGACCATAACTGGTGAATCTAAAGAGTTTTGGAAGAAGACAGCAATATTCCACTAAAAAAATTAAGATTTCATAATAAACAAAACAGAAATTCTACCAAATAAGAACAATATTTTAGGGCAAGAAAATGCATTGCCATAAGGTCAGGACCACCATGGCCTGCTTTACTGAACAGAGGAGGAAGAGCATATGACCATTACAGTGGTTGGGAATGAGATACAACAAAACAAAATTCAGTGCAGAAGCCTCCATCCTTAGTTGCTCACAAGTGCTTCCACAGGACGTGATTACTATAGTGTGCAGGCAGCAGGAGTGACAAAAGTGCAAATCACTGGTTTGTTCATGGCCTTCAAAAAAAGAAGCACTCAAAAAGACAAGTAATTTTGTTTATGCTGTTACATTATGAAAATGTGCGTGACCTTACCTGATAAAGCCACAGGTAGCTGAAACTGCCATGGAAGTTAAAAGGGACCTGTAAAAATATTCCCAAGAATACACACAAGAATACTTTTTTCTGTTGTGCATGTATGATTTGAAAATTGAGTATCTTTAAAAATGTTAATGGCACAATATAATTTACAGAACAAAACTGCACAAGAACAGATTTTGCAGTCAGAGCGTACACCTAGCAATCAGATGAGAGAAACAGAAGTCTGAGAGAGCTGGGACTGTTTAGCTGGGAGAACAGAAAGCTCAGAGGCAGGGGCTAGATCTTATTAATTGTGATAAAAGTATACATTGATATATTGACAAGGAAAAGACGGCCTGACTTTTCTCAGTGGTGCTCAGAGGTGGGACATGTGGCAATGGGCACAAGTTAAAACACCTAAAATTCCATTTGAAAGCATTTTTCTCTGAAGCATTTTTCTCTGAAGCTGATCAAACACTGGAACAGATAGTCCAGAGAAGTTGTGGAGTTTCCTGGACTTCAAAACCTGACTGAACATTGTCCTGGGCAACCTGCTCCAGGTGACTGTATTTGAGCAGTGGGGGTTGACTAGATCATAGAATCAAAGAATCATAGAATATGCTGAGGTGGAAGGGACCCATAAGTATCCTCAAGTCTGACTCCGGGTCCCAAACAGGACCATTCCCAAGAGTCACACCATGTGCCTGAGAGCATTGTCCAAACACTTCTTGAACTCTGGCAGGCTTGGTGCTGTGACCACTTTGCCTAGGGAGCCTGTTCCAGTGCCCAGTCACTCTCTGGGTGAAAAACCTTTTCCTGATATCTAATATAAACCTCCCCTGACTCGGCTTCATGCCATTTCCTTGAGTCCTGTCACTGATCACAAAAGTGAAAAGATCAGTGTTTGCACCTTCACTTCCCCTCATGAGCAAGTTGTAGACTGGTCTCCCCTCAGTCTCCTCCAGGCTAAACTGATCAAGCCAGCTGCTCCTCATACAGCTTCCCCTCAAGGTCCATCACCATCTTTGTTGCCCTCCTTTGGATAATCTCTTTCTTATATTGTGGTGCCCAAAACTGCCACAATACTCAAGGTGAGGTCACACCAGTGCAGAGCAAAGCAGGACAATCACCTTCCTCAACCAGCTGATGATGCTTTGCCTGATGCCCCCAGGACACAGCTGGTCCTCCTGGCTGCCAGGGCACTGCTGACTCATAGTCAACTTGCTATTTTTGATATTCTCAAGAGCTCCTTCCAACCTAAACCACTCCTTGATTCTGTGACACTTTGAAACTTCCCAAAGCCAGACATGGAGTGAGCAAGCAGTTAAGCTGTGTTCACAATCAGGGGTTCAACAGAGACTTAGAGTTTGAGAGTTTTCACTCAGGAGTGACAAATTCATTTTCAAGAAGCGTAAATTTTTCATTATTCTCCAGCTAGTGACTCAGAATTTTATTGATCTGGCTGTACACTGCACTATTTAAACATGGACTATCCTTTGCTTAACCACCTAGTTACAGCTTTCATACTCACTGAATGTCTTTTTAATGGGAGTTCCCAGACTTCTCCCCATAACCAAAGAGCCACAAGCACTTTTCTTTTTCCTTTCTTTTTTTCAGATCACAAAGTTTTCAGTGTTCTTAGAAGAAAAAGAGAAATGTGTTAATGAAAATACTAGATAATACCCACTATTTTGTCAGTCAAGGACTCACGCTGTAAAGCTATTACACTAAGCAAGTTGAAAACACTTACGAGAATGAAGGTAGGCTTTAACAGTATTCCTCCATGCTGTTTGCAAGCTGAAAATTATTCTGACATTTCAAAGAGGCTGGAGAGAAGGGAGGGAGAAGAATTCAAGACAAACCCTCACACCAGTTTTAGTTTGATTTTTCTTTTCAGAATGAAATAATGAAACTATAGTTTTTATAATTCTGAAGGAAGTTTTCTTCCTTCAAAAATAGGAATATAGGAAATAGGTATGCAATTAGGTTGGATGAAACAGTTCTTAGTAGAAAAGTTAAAAAAAGGAATTTAAACATCCAAAACATAGAGAAGCATATTCATGAAAATTTTACTGAATTGTAGTCTAACTCTGTCACCATCAGAGTTAATCAATGTTACTACTATTTATTTTTTCAGCTATCATAGCGCAGAACAGCGAATGCTCTGGGAATTTTAGAGAGCAAGGACAACTAGTCAGTTATTAACCAATGTTATTGTGTCTAAAATTGAGATGAAGACAAACGTGTTAGAAAATTCCATGTTGGAGCTGCTAGTGTGTAGACTTTAGTATCAAGCATAATAACCAATCTGTAACAGAAGGAACCATGAGTGTGTATATTTTTAGTGCTATAGGAATGTTTTGAATTCAGTCTGACTACACTATATCAAAAATACTCCCAGAAAGGATGTTATTCAAGTTATTTTTAAATTCATGGTGTTAATGATTTATTTTAGTCAAACAGATGAGATGCTTTATTTCAGGGCATAACAAATGAGATATTTAGTGTACGAAATATTACATTGTCTTTAAGCAAAAGTGTCTGACAGTAAGAAACAGTAATTTCTGGTTTTGAGAATTACATTTGTGGTGAAAAAAAAGAGACAAAATTAAAATGAAAGAAAATGAAAAATTAAAGTTGATTAAAAATCTGTAATATATTTTTAATGTAAAAGAAAAAAAAACATTTCTCAAACTTCTGGTCAGGTTACTGTGTTTTGTACCTACTAATCAAACTGAAAAAAAGACAAAGGGATCAGTCAGAGATTTCACTGTTTGAGATGAGAATACAATTTGTATGAACAGTAAATATGTTGGAAAGGAAATTCTGGAGGCTCAGTTCTGATGTTTTGTATTTGAAATGCGGACTTGTCTGTCTTGATTTAATTAATTTTCACACAGTGCATCAAAACCCAGTGTAGTGCTGGAGCACGTGATGAATGCAGTTACCAGAGAATCAGTCTTTTTTCACTAGTTGAATTTTAAAGAATTTTGCAAACCAAAGGTACCTTTCAGGTAACATTTTCTATTTCTCTGCTCACACTGTAGAGATGAAAGATTAAGCATTTAAAAGTCATGGTAGGAGTTTAAAGTACAGCTTTGATAGGCTAGAAATTACTTTTTCAGATTTTTCTGGCATATATTAAACAAGAAAAGTAGCTATGCAGTATAGGAGGAATGTAAAGTGTTATGATAAAGAAAAGAGAAGTATATAGTGCACACTGTATTTTAAGATCAAATTTTATGCAAGAAACATTGTTTTGACAATGGACAATACAGAAGTTTGTAAAAACATTAATATGAACTTATATATGTAAGAAAAATCCTCAGTACAGGATCAGAAATCATCTTCAGCAACAGCTCTGTTTCTTATACAACAGGAGTGTGAGGGAAGGAGCTACTTTGTACTCGAGACATAGCTGCAAATGTATGATCAGGTCACACAAAATATAAAATCTATTTGCAGAAACTTACGGAACTTGACTAAGGATCTTATAGTCTAATACTCTTTGGTTTAGAATGGAAAGTGTATTTCCTGACTCAAGAAAAATGGAAGTTGAAGAGAAAATAACTCTTTTTTTTTCCCACCATGTGGTCACCCAACTTTCTCTGAGAAGTCGCTGTCAAGCAAGTCTCAATAACTGTCCAAGAAACTCATTTACTGCACATTTAACTTCTGAATGAGATAATGGGGTGATGGGAACTGGAAGAGTGGATGGACCACCATCTGTGCCAAGTGACAGGGCACAGCCACTTTCATTGTAATCAGATGACAGGGTTTGTCCCCAAATCATTCCTTGAGATGTGGTGGGAAAATCAGTAGCAGATAACCAATCTATGCCACAGTATTTCTTGGGCAGAGGAAACCTGCAGGGTCCCATAGCCCCCAAGGACTGGATGACATGAGGCAGGAGGTGGCAGAGGAAGTAAACGAGTCCTGAAGGACCATACCCTTCCTCATCCTCATGCCAGATACAACATCAGAAATAGTGGTTATAAATTTCTAACACAGAGGCCAATACAGCAAGTGTATTAACACATTTGCAGGAGAGAGAAAACCAGGATAAAGAACTTTAGTACTATTCTTTGTCATTATTTTCCTTTGATGAGATGTGTGTGTATACACATATACGTATATTTGTTGATGTCCAAAGTTTGCAGTGTATGCACTATTTCCTTAACATATTAAGTTGTTGTCACAGAATGTTATTTTCAAACGAATTTGGCAAACCCATAGTCTGCATTCATCTGTTACTGTTCCCTTTTTATTTTCTTTATCTTTTACAGAATTAGTGATTCAAGTCAGTTCTGAAGCTGTCATTTATCATTTGTGCATCTTCATGTGCTTCAGTCCTATGGGATGACTGTTCTCAGCATTCAATCACTGAGGTCAAAGAATTTCAGTCGTATTCACATCCCAATGTTCATGTAACATTTAAGTATTTGGATTTAGCTGTCATGGCTGCAATGTGATGGATACCTTTCTTGCAAATAAATACTAGAATACTTTTTGTCAAAATTTATATTAACATTTTTCATATCTTGCAAATAAAGACAACAGTTTCTACTCCCTGAGGCAAGTCTTAGATGGTAGGAAATCCTGTAAGTGTTCTTCCTGTGATGTTTTCTCTACTCAAATACCTACTGCTATAAAACTTAATGAAGACAGAAATTTTCCATAAAAATTCAATAAAATTGTGAGAGAAGGCTGTCCTAGACACAAAAGATTTTTGCACACATTTTGTCCTATGGTCTTAAGGAGCTTTCCCTTTAAGGATATAATTTAGAAGAGATTTTTTAAGACATACCATTGAATAATAATTAGAAATGGATTGTGCCCAAAAGTATTTCTGTCATTTGTCAGATTAATCACCAAAACCCTTTCATATTGGTTTGCCACATTTCAGTGATTGAGCAGTTTGAAGCCAGAAAGCCATCCCAAAATATTTTTTTTTCTTTTTGTCCTTGTACAAGGAACTGAATCAGAAATGGATTTCCACAGCCAGACCAGACGTGGTATTGAGCTGGTCTCCTTCCTTCTAGGGGCCACCCTTCCAAAGCTGAGTTGTGCACACTCAAGCACAGAGTGTAAGAGTTGGGAACAACCTAGAACCCAGTCTCCTTCCTCCAGATACCACGACACGCTATTTGTATGTGGACCAGAACACTGACAGACAAGGGAGCCTGGCATACATAGACTAAGGTTTTTCCACAGATCAGTAATATAGTTATTTAAACTCAGTCTTTTGTGAAGACAGGAGTAAAGTTCTCCATTCTGCACCTACTACAAATTTGATATTATAGACCAATGAGGAAAATGGCAAGGAGAAAAATAGGATGCAGAGGTTTGCTTCAATTCTTGCCATCTGGTGATGCCTCATTGAAGGCATAAGATATGAAACGAGAGGAATTATGGTGAACTGTCTTTATCCTGCAAGTCAGGAGGATGTTTACTTCCACTTGCCTGATGGCTACATATCAGATATTTCTCAATATCTGTCTAGCAGCAAACATGCCTTTTTATGAGGTCTTTGTCACCTCGCTTTGGATTTATACTCAGTCTCCATGGAGTTTGAGAAGCCAACAGATGTGAACATTCTTGACCAACAGGTGAGTTAAACAAAGGTGCCAAAGCAGGAAGACAGTATTTCTCCCTGCACAACTATGAACATACTGAGCAGCAGAGGAGAGAGCAGGGCTGTGAAATAGTGAAATTTGTGATAAAGAGCAGCAACTGGTTAACTTTAAGAACAGATTAAACCAAAGGATTGAACAAGACTAAAAATGAAAGGGAAGGGGAAGATTTTAGGAGCTTTCTTCATCACGATTTCTGCGTAGCTTGGTAAAATATTGAGAAATTGAAGAGGAAAGGATAGACACCTACTATTCCGATTCCTGCTACCAAGTCAGTTATTGTTGTTTATCCACTGATAATTGAATAGAAAAGGGATGCACACTTCAGTTAGCTGGGTCCAGCTGGACTCACTAAAAGCTCTAAGGACTCTACGGGCTCTTTGGATGAAAGAAAGATCCTAAATTGCATTTCTGTTCTGTTGTCGGCTTTCTGTCAGTGTGCTAACCACCCAGCAGCTCCCTCCTTCTGTCAGCATGCGAGACACTGTGCTAATCAGCAGCACATGGACGGTGTCATTGTATCAAATGAAAGTAATCATTGGATTGATGAAACCTCATTTTTCATTTTCTTTTCCAAGGGCTTGGGCAATGTTTGAGTGCCTGTCCTCCTCAGCTTGAATCCCAAACTGCTTTAGATGAGAGACAAACATCCGTTTCCTAGCAACAGTAGTCTGAGTGTTTGCACATGAATCAAACCAAGAATTGAAGGAGATTTCAACTAGGTAGTAAGGCTTAGTGGCTTAGTGCGTTTTAGATGCCAACAGGATTAAGCAAAACTGGAAATTGAGTGTCTTTTAAGAACCTAAGTCACAGCATAGCCAGGGTTTTGCAGGCTGGTTCCCACTCAACATTTTTATCATCTGATATCTTAAATGAAGTGATTTAACTACAGCAACAGGCTGACTTCATTGTTATGCCACCTTCTATGTCTCCTTAACGAGAGTCTTCACCAGCTTTTGAGCTTAGAAACACATTTGAAAACGCCTAAGTAGATCTTGTGGAACTGCCTTTACAGACCAAAGTTTGACAGTCTGGGCCTTCAACACTCAGAATGTAGCCAGTGTAATTGTGTTTCTTTTCCCATGATTGTGAACCAGTTGGCTATTTCAAAGTCCCAATCTGACCCCAAATGGAGACACTGTGAGGCACTACCTCAGAACTTAACAATAGCATTCACCTTATTTGACACATTTTAGTGCTGTTGCAATAGCTGACAACAAGCAAGAATAGGAGAGAGGGGACGAGAGGGAAAAAAGACATTCCAGGGAATGAGCAGCAAGTGCTTGCACAAACCTTTCTTTCAGTTCAAGTATGTAAAGTGAGATAAATGGCCAAACTGCAGACATACCATATGCAGCAGGAACCAAAGACTGCTACCCAGATCGACAGCTCCAGAAAACATCAACAGTGAATCCTCTCAGCAATTACCAGCTTGGAAATATCCTTGCATTGATTGCGATGGATGTAAACCAGCTGCACTTTGATAGTGAGAGAACAGAGGGAGGAAGAGGCAGACAGCAGGACACAAACAGCACCAAACACTGAGACCAGCTGCAGTCTCCAGGTCACACTTCCGTGTCAACAAAATATTATTTAATATTTGAATAATATTTAAATAGTTATTTAATATTTGTCAAATACTGAAGTAATTCATGACAAGTTATAAGTGGATCTATAATATCTGAGGTAACTCATTGAAGATTAGCTTGAAGATCAGCTTGAAGATTGCACTTCCAGTGCAGCAACTTAAATGGGAAACAAAATACCCTGAACCCCATAGGAAAGGCACTTATTCATTCTCCGTAGTAGCAGGGTTCCCATGCCTCTGCCATGTCATTTAGGAAAACTTCATGCCAGAATATTTGTATGCATGAAGGACAATGCTAAAGCAGGACAGTGCCAGCCTATTGGAATTCAGCTGATGTGAAAGTCTGATCAAATGTGCACAGCCGCCTTCATTCAATCTAGAGCCTGTATGGGACAAAATTACTGTGAATCACCAACTGAGACCAGAAGAGTTTGATTATTGTTTAAACATAGAGACAAACTGGCAATAAATGGTTCACTGCTGGAAGGTGCCTCTGAAAATATCTACTTTTCCCTGCAGACAGTCTTCAAATGGACACTAGCTTTCTTGCCTCTCAGAGGTGACACTTCCAGAGAGGCAGTCACAAAAAAAGGAAAGGTGCCTGCACTCCCATACTGTACTCTTTTTGTACGGCTTCAAGATTTTATAACAGAACAAAAACCTTTAAAATGCACAGTACAGAGGGAAGTCCCACACAAACTTTATAGAGAGGTGAAATTATGCTGTATATCTCAAAGTGTAGATGAAAACAAAAAAGTTTGGAAATGTCTTTTAATTTCTGGCTTATTACTTTTTAGTACATCTAACTCAATCTATATCCGTGTCAATTGTATTTAAAAGAACCTAATAAATATTTATTCAACCCAAAGAGTCATCTAGCAATGGTAATGACTGACATTTCTGTTCCCTGCATCCCAGTTGGTCTCCAGCACTTCTGGCATTTCCTCGGGTCAAGAGCAGTACTCAGGTAGTGATTGTGAAGCAAGACAGTTTTAACAGGAACTGCAATACTTTCCCCTGTATTGTCCCTTTAGAACTGTCCTTTACTGCTGCAGGTGGGAAGAGGCAGTAAGCATAAGCTAGTTATGGACATTTCCATAGATATTATGCTATAACTAACTCATACAATATAGTAGAGTGTTTCTACAATATAGTATTTCACAGGATTTCCTCAATAATTGCTTCAGAATCTGTTGTGCAAAAGCTGTAATTATGCCTCTAGAAAACTAAGTAAATCTAAGAGGTTTTAAATAACACAATTAATGTTTAATATAATAAAATTTATCAAGGTCATAGAGTGATGAGAAAGTACATGTAGTGTTGTTGCCACAACATTCTTCCTGGCACTGCATAGCTCTCAGTATGTGGGCTTGCTGGAGAAGTTTTTCGCACATTGTAAAGGGCAGCACTCCATTTCTCTCTTTCCTTTTTTTATTTTTTTGTGGTGGGAATCTTTGAGACACATGCTTGCTGCTGCAGGAAACACAAGACTCGAGCTTGTGCACAGCCTCCTTTGCATGTTGAGGGTGTCAGTGTTTTTTTGTAGGCCCACCTTTCCTTCAAGGCTGGGCTCCAAGGAGGTTTTGTACCCAGACGCCTGCCTTCTAATTTTAGAATCACAGAGTTAACTAGGTTGGAAAAGACCTTTGAGATTATCAAGTCAAACCTATACCTAACACCACCTCATCATCTAATGTCAAGCCTAAACTTCTTCTGGTGGAACTTAAGACTGTGTCCTCTCATTCTGTCACTGGTTGCCTGGGAGAAGAGACTGACCCCCACCTGGCTACAACCTCCTTTCAGGTAGTTGTAGAGAGTGATAAGGTCTCCCCTGAGCCTCCTCAAGCCTAAACAACCCCAGCTCCCTCAGCCATTCTTCACAGGGCTTGTGTTCTACACCCCTCACCAGCCTTCTCTGTTGCCCTTCTCTGGACACACTCCAGCACCTCAACATCCTTCCTAAATTGAGGGGCCCAGAACTGGACACAGTACTCAAGGTGTGGTCTAACCAGTGCTGAGTACAGGGTTCTAGTCCTGCTGGCCACACTATTCCTAATACAGGCCAGGATGCCATTGGCCTTCTTGGCCACCTGGGCACGCTGCTGGCTCATGTTCAGCCAGCTGTTAACCAGCACCCCCAGGTCCCTTTCTGCCTGGCCACTGTCCAGCTACTCTGTCCCCAGCCTGTAGCACTTACAGGGGTTTATTGTGGCCAAAGTGTAGGACCAGGCACTTGGACTTAAGTCTCATATTATTGTATTTGGCTCATCTATCCAGTCTGTCCAAGTCCCTCTGCAGAGCCCTTCTACCTTCTAACAAATCCACACTTGCTCCCAACCTGGTGTCATCTGCAAACTTGCTAATAGTGGACTCAATCCCCTCATCCAGATCATCAATAAAGATATTAAACAGGACTGGGCCCAACACTGATCCCTGGGGGACACCACTACTGACCGGCCGCCAACTGGATGTGGCACCATTCACCACCACTCTCTGGGCCCGGCCATCCAGCCAGTTCTTAACCCAGCACAGAGTGCACCTGTCCAATCCATGGGCTGCCAGCTTTTCCAGGAGTTTGTTATGGGAGATGGTGTCAAGGCTTTGCTGAAGTCCAGGTAGACTACATCCACAGTCTTCCCCTCATCCAACAGACAGGTTACCTGGTCATAAAAGATCAGGTTGGTCAGGCAGGACCTGCCCCTACTAAATCTGTGCTGGCTGGGTCTGATCCCTTGGCCGTCCTGTTGGTGCTGTGTGAACACACTCAAGATGATCTGTTCCATAATCTTGTCTGGCATCAAGGTCAGGCTGACAGGCCTGTAATTTTTTGGATCCTCCTTCCAGCCCTTCTTGTGGATGGGCATCAAAATGGACCAGCTTCCAGTCATCTGGGACCTCCCCGGTGAGCCAGAACTGTTGATAAATCACTGAACATCTTAGCAAGCTCATCTGCCAGCTCTCTAATCACCCTAGGATGGATTCCGTTTGGTCCCACAGACTTGTGAGGATCCAAAAGGTTCAGCAGGTCTCTAACTGCTTCCTCCTGGATTACGGGGGGGCTATACTGCTTCTTGACCCCATCTACCAGCTCAGAAGGCCAGTTGTCCTGAGGACAACAATTTTCTTACTGTTGAAAACTGAGGCAAAGAAGGTATTAAGTACCTCTGCCTTTTCCTCATCTTTAGTTACTATATTCTCTTCCACATCCAATAAAAAATGGAGGTTGTCCTTGCCCCTCCTTTTGCCATTAATGTATTTATAAAATACTTTTTAGTATCCTTCACAGAAATGGCCACATTAAATTCTAATGGGCTTTTGTCTCTCTAATCTTTTTCGTACATCTAGCAACATCTTTGAATATTCTCTGAGTTGCCTCTCCCTTTTTCCAATGGTGATACACCATCTTTTTTTCCCTTAGTTCCTTCAAAACCTCCTTGCCCATCCAGGCTAGTTGTCTTCCCCACTAATACATTGGGACAGCCTGCTCCTGTGCCTTCAAGATTTCTTTCTTGAAGTACATCCATCCTTCCTGGACCCCTTTGTTTTTAAGGGCTGTTTCCCAAGGTACTCTCTTAGTTGGTCCCTTGAATAAGCCAAAGTCCACCCACCAGAAGTCCAGTGTGGAAATTTTGTTGATCCCCTGTTGGATGGACAGCTGGTCTGTTTGTTCCTGTGGTTATGGATTGGATTTGGGCCTAGATGTTCTGCATCCTTAAAAGATGTTAATGCCACCAGTACGACCTTAAAGCTGCATGAGTCAGCATATC
>WEIV01009317.1:0-13021 GCA_013390005.1 Calyptomena viridis
TGTGAATCTGTGAATCTGTGATTATTTCTTTTTAATAGCTTCAAAAGATCCTTTACCATTTTTCTTTTATATTTAACATCCCTGAAACAATTGGATTTGTGGTGAGGGACCAGTAACAGTGCATATTTTTTTTATGGAAACAAGTTCATCCCATTACATTGGGCTTATCAATTATATTTGTGTAGAGGTTTGACCCTGGCTAAATGCCAAGGACTCAACACACACAGCCACACTCTCTCACTCCCCTCCCTGCAAACAGACAGAGGAGAGAAAAAAACTGCGAGGTTTCACATGGTTTGTGATAAGGACCATAGGAAACTCCTTATTAACTATTTCACAGGTAAAACAGTCTCCAAACTTGAAATATTAAGGATTTATTATTTTCAAAATCAGAGCTTAAGAGTGAGAAGTTTGATTGATCTTACAGACACCTTTTTCCCCCCAACCCTTCCTCCTTCAAAGATCTCCCTCCTTCCCCCAGAGGCCCAGGAAGACAGGGGGCTATGGTCAGATGTTGTTTGTGTGGCTGCTCAGAGAGACAAAGGAATACTACCTCTGCTTCCTCGTGGGGTCTCCTCCACAAAAGACAGTCTATCACAAAACTGCTTTATGGGTCCATCCCACAGACAACAGTTCTTCAAATGCTGCTGCCACGTAGGACACCTCTCCATAGGTTGCAGTCCTTCAGGTATAGCTGCTCCAGAGTGGGTCCCCATGGGCCACAGGTCCTACCAGGAAATCCTGCTCCAGCATGAGTCTCCTGTTCCCACGGGCTACAGGACTCTGTGAGGCCCCTGCATCAGACATGGACATCCCACGGGATCACAGCCTCCTTCCTCCATCCATCTGCTCCAGCGTGGGGTCCTCCAGTCCTCCACCGGCTGCGGATGAATCTCTGGTCCCTATGGTCCACCATGGGCTGCAGGGGAGACAACTGGTTTCATCATGGGCTGCACCACAGGTTGCAGGGACCCCATTCTGGTGCATCTCCTCCCCCTTCTTTTCCACTGACCTTGGTGTTAATCACAACTTCTCACTCTGCTCTTCTCTAGCGGCCATGTTCATCT
Organism: Calyptomena viridis; assembly: GCA_013390005.1. NCBI lineage: Eukaryota > Metazoa > Chordata > Aves > Passeriformes > Eurylaimidae > Calyptomena > Calyptomena viridis. The sequence goes on from WEIV01009317.1 coordinate 1,068, forward strand.
GCCTGCACCTTTTTTTCCCTCCTTCTTAAATATGTTATCACAGAGGTGTTACCATAACTCCTCATTGGCCTGGCCTTGGCCAGCAACGGGTCCAGCCTAGAGCTGACTGACATTGGCTCTGCTGGAAATGGAGAAACTTCCAGCGGCTTCTCAAAGAAGCCTCCCTCATAGGCTCCCCTGCTAACAAAAATCCTGGCCACTAAAAACCACCACAATTTGTTAGCAATTTTGGAGGTTCAAAAGTGCCACTGCAAGGTGTCAGATATTCAGAAGTTATCATTAGGGCTTAAATCCTGCCTTTTCATCCATACTCTCAACTTTTATATGTGGTGTTAATTAACGGGCTCTGACGACAGAACACATCAAAGATGTTTATTTTCTCTCTGCACCAGGTTATACAGTACCTTCAAAACAACTCCATATGTGGAAGTAGTGAAACAAGTGGTTAAGTTTATCCCACATGAGGCTTGATTGACACCTCAGGCCATCTGCCCTCACTGGCAGAGGTCTGGGCATCAGGTTTAGTTACAGCAATTCCCAGAAACAATTGTTGTTGATGGCAGAAATCAAATCCTTGATTTCTCCTTCTGACATTTATAGATTCAGATTTAAATTGAAAAAACAATAGTTTGCATGACAATTTTGATGCCAGTCTTTTAATAAACCGGTACTGTTGTTTGTTGGCCAGTCCTGGATCAGACTGTGTCAGGAAGTTTGTTTCAGAGCTGAACAAGAGTAATACAATTGCTAATATATTCAATTTAAACAATCAACTTTTGGTCTCCAAACTTCAATTTTTCTTGTCTTAAATCTGAAGGAATTTTACTGTGTCCATTAGCGGTCACATTCTTTATTTATATTTTTACTATTAAAATATGGGGGTTTTATAAATTATAAACATCTTATATTTTTTTAACTGTGAATATACTAATCTGTCATGAATTTTCTCTACACAGTACTCATCTGTGCATCCTAGCTTTCTGTGGGTTAATGACAAATTTTCACTTTGCTTAAAGCACTTTGGGGTTGATTATTTTCTATGCTTTTCTTGTAATTTTCTTTTATGCTTCTTTGCATAATTCAAGCTGAACTTCATACCCTCTGGCTACAATTAAAACATTCTAAAGGCTGATAGCTAAAGGTAGTGGAAATATTTCTAGCACAAGCCTTTTGTACTGTGACTGCGCTTAGCAATTACAGACACAGCTTTACCTTCAGTTCAACTGAACAACATCTTGTTTGACCTATTCTAGTATTACTATCAATAGTACTTTGTATATCTGAACAAAATCAGCACTCTTATACTGAACCATATGAAGTTGTTAAGGTATGTAGGTGGGAGGGCAGTCTTGAGAGAGGAGGAGTGGACAAATTAAACATTCCCTAGCACAAAGTACAAAACCAAATAAATAAAGCTTGAAAGAAGCACAGCAGTAAATTAGTGAATTTTAAGTTTGGGGTAGAAACAAATACATAAATCTTATGTTTCAGTATTTTAAAAAGCACAACATCAGGGGTCTACTATGTTTTGTTTGTATAGGGAGAGAGTAATTTGAAAAAAGGTGGAAATTATTTGATTAGATGAGGCTAATATTGATATTATAATGAATGATCTGTAGAGATGGCATGGTAAACGAAAACAAAGTCTAGAGCCTCAAGAAGATAACATTTCATCAATAAGCTGTTAGGATTGCTGAACAGTCTGTAATAGCAATTAATAATCCTTCATAAGCAATTAAAGATGTGCTTGGGAGACAAATCACTGCAATTTAATCAATATATAATAGCTTTTACTGGCACTGAGGAATGATTTAACTTTTTCTTTTTTTTTTTCCTTTTCTTTTCTGTTTTTTTTTTTGTTCCTGTGGCACAGAATGTGGCTGTTTCAAAGAATGATGAAACTCATAAAGCTAAGCTTATAAAAGAAAACTTTATTTTTGTTCAAATTGCAAGGAGCCTACATCTTGTCTTTAAAGTCCATGACAAAAAAACCCAGGAAGCTCTTCAAAGATATCAAGTAATTCAAGTTATTGAACTAAAGCCTGTGAGCTGCTTAAGCACAGAAGCCTCTGATTGACTTCTTTTCTTTCCTTCCCACCTACTAAGAACATGAAGGAGAATAGCAGTGGTGATAATATACTTGGTATTCTTTTGCATAAATCAAGGAACAATATGTACCACAGGAGTACTGAAAAAATTTTGACTTTGAAATACAACCTTCAAGGGAGAGTGCACAGGGGACAGTGGGGAAGGCACCACAGTTCACATGATTTTTTTTCCCTTAGGGGTTCTTCTTGGGTGAAAATAACTTACAAAAAATGACTGCAACTTTTTGAGATCCCTGAAAATTCTGAATCACCTGGAAAATCCAAAAAAAAGAAAGAATCAGAGGATTGGAACATTAGGCTGGGTGAAGTGTAATTGTTTGTATTTCATGTAATTAATTTATAAAACTCAGTTCTTGAAATAGAGCTGATTTGCTCATGTCTGTACTAATGAACTTACTACAGATTATGGCATAGGGTTGAAAGGGACGTGTGACTGTTCATCTGCTTTCTAGTAAGGTTTCAGCCAGTGACAGTATTTTTTCAGGTTGTACGTTGTGAGAGATTATTTCTAATTCTTGTTATTCTCCTGTTTTGGGAAGTGTAAAGCAGAGGTATGAGGAGATCAGTATCATTTGTGGCTGTGCACAGAGAAAGTGTCATAAAAATTATTTTTGGAGATGTAGACCATCAGCACTACTTTGGGATGTTTTGTGAGAAATGGAGCTTGAAGAAATAAATCAGATGTGGCTCCTTCTCATAAAACGATTATTATAATATTGTTACAGTATGGACTAGGTATTCAAATAGGACTGATCTTTGCAAGTGAAAAGTAGTGCTCCCTTTGAAGTAGGCAATTGGGTCTACTACCATGGAATTAACTTGATGTTTTTCATCTTATTTCTCAAATATGTACAAGTCTTTTTCCTCACTACAGAAGAAGAGGACTTGTACTGTTTTCAGAATTCATTATGACTGCAAGTAAAATAGTTTCGTACTTGGAAACAACTTCTTGTTTCCAAGTCTTTTGTTGCTGTAACAATGAAATTCAAACAGAAAGTATGGCTCGACAGAATGGTTTATAAAGCACTTGAACTAAAGTAACTTTAACAAAAGTCAGGATTTTGCAGTCCTTCTCAAAACATAGACAACCAACTGAACAATACCTTCTCCCAGAGGAAAAAAAAAACAAATTCAACATAAAACAAGTACAAGAATAAACAGTGACACGATTATAATTAGATTTCTTAATATTCCTGATTGCCAGCTTACTATCATGCTTTTCTGGATATTAATCTGGAAAAAAATGTTGTATGTGTGTGTTTCTCGTCAAGCACAACATTAGACTTTAAATCTCTTTAAATTATTTTTATTATATTACAAAATAATCAAACAAAAATAATATTTATGGGATCTGGTCCAAAACTTTTGAAACTGGCAAAAATGTTAAATTATTTCTATTAGTTTTGGGTCAAGGCCATTTTTATATCAGGCTGGTGTAGAAGATATAGGTTTGATTAGAGTCACGGGTTTGCTAGGTCCGGTTGTGTAACACTAGTTCAGGAAAGTAAGAAGAAAAAAGTGATAACACTTTACAGAAAGTTAGTTCAAAGAGCTGCATACTCTTAGGATTCTAGATATTCCTGTTATTGACAATCTATTTCAATAACTTGCAAAATAAAATCTTCTTAAATTTAATGTATTTTTACACAATAAGGGACTTTCAAGAGATTCACTGTTTCTTTGTGGTTTATTTTCATATTATGATTAACATAAACATCTGGAGGTTATATTTCATTTAACTAGACTCATGTATAAGAAGAAAATTTAGTGAATATTAAAAACATAATACATTTTAAGGCAAGTATACTGATATATCTATTTCTAGAAATACTTTATTTTACATCTAAGGTAAGAGTACTATTCCAGATAAGTCAAAAATTTTGGAAGATAATTAGGCTTGCGATATCCAATCATTCCAGATACCTGTGGATCCAGTAGATCTGGAGAACACAATAAAGATCAGTTTTGGAGGTGCTCTTCAGCATTGCAAATCAGTGCCATAGTACTTCCTAGACTTTCCTCCATAAGTCCTGTTTATGTCATTAAGACAGCTCTTGAAATAGGCATCACTTAACTTCTAGTGCTTTTTAGCTTGTTTCTGTTATTGGGATAAAAGCTAAACATTCTATTAAATGTGGATTGTATGCAAAACAGATTGAATGCAGGTAAGAACTGTGCTTCTGTGTGCTGTGATTAACTGAGCAATAAAATGCCTCCTCAAGGTCATCTTAGTTCTTTGGATGTTTTCCCTTCATTTTTTGGCTGTTGATGGGTTTTTTTCAGTTGTATATGTCATCAGGAGGGATTTTAATGGTTGAATAGACAGACTGTGTAGCTTTTAGAACTAAAAACAAAATAAGTTACTTTTCTTTAGTGACTCATTAGAAGGGTTACTGATTATTAATTTCTACTAAATGACTACCTAGCATGAGGGTAGAAACCTTAGTGACTGGGGTAGACTGCAGTTTCATTCACAGACTTTCAATTTGATTTTGTGTAGGCAAAGGGAGAAAATAGCTGGATGTGACTTCTCAGGTGGCTTGGCAATAATAAAGCCGGAGGTAGTAAAAAAAAGTCAAACCAAAAAAAGGCAAGTCTAGGGAAAGATTCAGTTCCTGTACTTAATTATTTAAAAAAGCTGCCTAATTGTAAGCTTTATCTCTGACAGTTGTCAGATGTCTTCCTGGAAATGAAGATCAAAAGGAATAATTAGTATGTAGTCTCTTTGTCCCTGTGGCTAACAGAATTTTTTTTAATGTTATAATGTGCATTGATGAAGTCCTTAATGAGAGGCAGCGATTTTCTCAGGTGAAAGTTTCCTTTAATTTTATCTAATTCTGTCTAGTTCTGTTTTTCAGACAAGTAGAAGAGTAAGAAAAACTTGCCTTAATATAGTTTTGAACATAATTTCTTCAACAAATTGACAAAAAGCTCCTACTGTGAGAAAAATGTTTCGGCATATTTCTTTTTCTCTAATGTAGAACAAAGACCTCCCTCCCTGCAAATGTAATTTCGAGCCTTGAAACTACCAATAATGTGTGAATCTGTTATTCCTTTTCTGTTTTATTCCTGATTAAAGACTTAATTGGCTCCCAGCATTGAATATTTTGGACTCAATTTTTATCTGAAGTATGCAAATATACAAGTTAATTCAGTTTCCAGGTAAGGTGATTAGTACTTTAAATACCTCTATCTTCAAAAACTGAGAAAGCAAGAGGAGACACTCACATAAGAACTTGAAGGATAATGGGAGAGTGGATGAAATATCTGTAGTGGATGCAGAAGGGTGAATTCCTCTTGTTTGCTTTTACACTTTGATTCAGAAAACCTGACTTAAAAAGTCAGTGTGGCAGGAGAAACATGGGTGACTGAAAGAGATTACAGCTTATCTCAGTCCTTGTGAGGAGTAACAGCCAGGAACAGCCAGTAACAGCTGATGTCTTGACCATAGAATTCTGGGAGACAGCTAGGTTTGTTCAGGCACCTGGTCACTCTTGAGTGCAACAATATTAATTCACCTGAACCCTTAGCTTTCACCTGTTCTTCTCTCTGCTCTGCTCATGCCTTCTACCTCTACTCTCCTGAATCCCTCTGAAAACTCACTGTCTTACTTTCTCCCTCTGAAACTGTTCTTTCAGAAAAAACATACCTTTAATGATGGGCTGGTAAGAGAACTCCTTCAATGACTTTAAGTTCTATTTCTGTTAGCAAATAAGGATGTACAACTGAGCAGCATATATTGTTTATTATATAGTAATAAAAGTACTAATCAAAACATAAATTCAGAACTATTGAAACTGATAGAACTGTCCATACATGCTGGTCATGTCAAACTGCATAATATTGACAGGCATAGCAAAAAGCCAAAAATTATTCAGGATAGATTAGTGCCAGACTATTTCAGATCACAACAAATATGCAGAATTAATCTACAACATACTATGCTGTTACATTAAAGACAGTCAAAGACTGAGAAAGTTAAATCAGCCTGACATGCATTGATGGGAGGGTTAGAGGGAAGAGAATGTCAGAAACCATCAGAAAAGTCTAGAGTCACAGAAAAATAGCAGATGGTAGAGCATAACCCAGTCCTCATCTATGCCCAGTCCCCAAGATTCTTATAATGGAATACATAAATTTTGTGAAGGTTTCTATAATGAGATGTTTCTTCTTTCCATGTTTCTATTTCTCTCTGAAAATATGCTAATTCTTGAGATCCTAGAGCAATTCTGTCAGTGTTTCAAGTTTTTCTCAAGTCTCAGAGTCCTGAAACAGAAAGCACTGTGATTGATAAAGGATAGAAAAGTGTTGTTTATGTAGATAGAAAGCTGTGAAGATATTACTTGTCTATATCTTAAAAGCTTAAGACACAGCAAGCACATAGAAGTAATATTAGAAACATGAATGCCTCGTCTACTCATGCAAATATGTGTCTTTCAAAAAATATGTTTGGTTTTGAGTATTTTGAGTCGAAACAGCCTTCTTACATTCAAGGAGTGCTTTTCTATTGGCTGTAAATTTATTTTAAATAATTTCAAGTAAAAAGCTCAACAGAAATGTAATAACTAAAAATTTTATTTTGATTTATAGTATGTGTGTGACTATGAGAGCCAAGTCATATGGAAAGCAGACCACAAAATGTAATCATGACCTAGTGCTCCATTGTATAACACTACTTTTTCAGCGAAGCCTAAATTAAGAAAGTCAGAACTTAAGAAACTTCATAAGCTTTTCAAAACCTGGATCAACCTTTCAATTGTTTACAGTTAATGATCACTTTATATTTACAGAAACAATATTTAAATGTATAATATTATAATTACAATAATGAGTAAGGAAACTATGTATTTTTAAAGACAAATATAAAGTTGTAGAGAAAAATAGAACAAAGCAATACAGAAAGAAATATATCAATTAACATTCTTCCTTATCTATAATTCTAGCAGTGCAAAATAGTTAAAATTTAAATGGTTAAAGGATTGTTTCTCTTTTCATGATAGCTACTTAACGAAAAGGGTCTTGTTATGAGAGGGACTTCATGCATCTCCAAGGACTTCAGCACCAACTTTGGGTGAAGGCAGAGAATGCTCACCTGTGTGTGGGCCTGGAAGTTCAGAGCTCAGAGCTGGAAGTGGGACCTCAGATATAGGTTGGTCATACTTCACTAGCCCCAGGGCAATCTGAGATGAACAAGGAGTTTCATGGTTTGAAACCATGAAAAGTTTCATGGTTTAGGGATTCATGGTTTGATGCCTTTGCTTTGAGGTCTGACAGAGCCCCCCGTAACTTTGTCTGAAGTGCGTATGTTTCATTGTCCCTTTTGGCTCTACAGAACCCTCAAAAAATCAAAACCACACACACACATTTGCTTTTTCCTTATCTTACGTCTTAACATTTTTTTTTTAATCTTTATCTGACTTTTTTCTTTAAGCTGTATTTCAATGACAGCAATTGTGTTCAGTTACTGTTTATTGTCACCCGGATGTCTATTTTTTCAGTTGGAATCTTTTTTTTTCGATTCATCTAATCTCACAGGAAAAAACATTATCATTTTTTCTTTCTTTTTCCCACTTCTTTCAGATCTATTGAAATGCAATATTATTGATTGAGCTGTGTGAGTTTGCATTATTCATGACTAGAGAAACTTTCTGTATAATTTCTATTACCTTTTGCTTTCAAAAGTAATCAGTAGCACATACCATAGTAGTTTTGTTGTATCAGTGCACTCATCGCTTATAACTTGTCAGTTCCTTCTCATTCTCTTTCTTTCTCTAGGGTCAATAGCAAAAAATCTTCTTATAAGTCCCTCCTCATGTTTCACATTATTTTGCCAAATGCATATTGATATTTGGATGGTCAAGGCAAATTTATGCTTGGGCAACTAATATGATTTTGTCTTATTATCACTTTAGTTCCTGGGATGCATCCAAAATTTAGCGTGTAACTGTGCCTTTTCATATCCTTAATATTTGCATTTAAAATTACTGTATGTTAAGTGTATAGAGTCCAACAGAAGTAATCAAGAACAGCATGAAAAGTAGGTTTTGTACAGCAGAAAACCAATAGTGATGCTTTCAGTCATAGTTTTAGTTTTTCCAGACACCTGCAGTTTATTGTTGCACTACTGAAAGTGCATAAATTGCACTCAGTTGTTGCTGCCTTAATTGTACAATCCTTTCATCTGGATAGCTGTTTTGAATGGATTCCAAGTAGTTGAAATGGACTCTCCCCAGAGGATGCTTCTACTATTTCATCTGTGAAGACATTTATTCCTCAACCTAGATTATAGCTGTTCTTCATATGTTGAAGAAACTGTATTTTAAAAAAGAAAAAAAAAAAGATAAAGCAGTCAGTTTAGTGAAATACCAACAGTCATGATCATCTGGGATGAAACGTATGAGTTAATGAAGTTATATTCACTTATACTCATCTGAGCTTGGCATAGCTCCTGGAATACAGTAAACCTGAGGAACAGACAGAGAATAGCAGTTTAATGTAAGAAAATTCTGTTGAAACTACAACCTGGTGTACAAACTTCTACAGGTAATTAACGTCAGCCTTTCAAGGTGTGGTGGGAATTTAGGTCATCTGCACTCCATAACCTGGTTTTTTTAATAGCATTGTCATAGGCATATCTGCAGATAAAATCTTAATTCTTGATCAGATTCATAGAATACACATTATTAGACAAATAAGTTACTCAAAGACAGGTAAGTAGTAGGTCTTGTAGAATTCACTGACAGTCAAATAAGGCTTTTACTGATCCTGTCAAGTGAGCTGGTGACTAATGACATCATAGTTCTGTAGCCTAAATGGGCATAAATTTCTTCTACTGCAGGTCTTGCTGTTCCCTCCATGCATTTCACTGATAACATCTTTGTGCTGACACGGGTATTCATTCAGCCATGCACTACCCTGGAAACAGATTTGGGTTAAAACTGTTTTGAAGAGGTTATTTCTCAATGTGTGTTATTATGCTTTTCCAGTTCATCGTGCAGCTTTGCAAACACCAGGCAGTGGCACTCAGAGAAAGAGATTCACAGTGGTAGGAGAAAGCAGATCAGAGTAGGGGCAGCAAAGGGTAAGACCTCTCCTGGTGTTACAAATTCTAGCTCATTCTTGCTCCGGGAGCTTGTTACAACAACATTGTTAGCCATAACAGTTTCACTCTTTGCTGTGTTATTCAATGATCTAGCCAGACTCGAAGGTCCTTTTTATTCTATCTGAATAAATCCTGTCAGATGGAAGTGGGTCTTATACCATAACTCATTATCACAGAACATCGCCTGAACAGAAATTTGAAAACATCAATTTTCTCCTTTTCAAACTCCTTCACTATCTAAGAATATTTTCTTATCCTGTTAAATAATTAATTTAATGTTTTTATAGAAGAGTTTAATATGTGTTTTTCTTATTTTTATTTTCCTTAAAAATAGTATGCATTGCAGATATATATAGCCATTATAAAAACATGTACTATATATTTTATATATATGTATACACACTTCTATGTCCACATGTAAGTTATTTAATTAATTTCTTAATTAGTTTGTACTCTTTTTCAAAAGTGGCTCATGGATATTTTAAACACGGAGGCTTAGAATAGTGAATTACACTGGTTATTGTGCCTTTGAATATTATGCAAATCTTTAATCTGCTAAGGAAATAAATTTTGAACATTTTTGGTAATACTTCGCTTTCCAAAACAACTAAGCAGAATGTTTGACAAAACTAAATAGGAAACTCTGATGGAGAAAAGAAGAGGGTAGAGAGAATATAAGAAATTTCCAACTACTATTACTGATAAAACATTTTAAAAAAAATTAGATATACTCTCTTAAGAATAATTTGGAAAGTTTTGAGTAATTCTGAAATCTGTCTGTTTCATTTCTTAAACAGGAGTAATTAACTGAAATAAAATGTGACAAGATACTGGGGCCACAGTTATACGTAACTGAGGAGATGATAAAATCCTCGTGAGTCTCTTGGTCAGCTGCAAGTACGAGATGTCATTGAAGAATACCAGTTCTTTCCTCTGTGTATTTTACATTTCTTGTCCTTTAAAAATGGGTGGTGTAAACCATCTTAGGATTTTTTTTCCCTTAATGGTTTGTGTTTTTTAGCATTACGCTGCATCTACCCAAGTAGTTTAACTGCAGGCAACTGAGAATCTCATATAAATAAAAATGTGAAGGACTTCAAGGCAAAAGAGTAGGTCAAGTCCCGCTGGAGTTGTAGGTCATTTAGTGCAAGAATTGAAAGTCAATAATCTTCATAGATCTCTTTTGCACCTAACTTCCAGTTACTTCTTGGCAGTCACTGTTTTTCTCTTTGTACTGTGGCTCTACCACTTTACCTCTTCATGGGAAAAATGCTTTGTTTTCTGTTTCCATGTTACTTGCTATCCTGATTTTTTTCATCACTGAAAATTGGATTGCTGCCTTTGTCTTGGTGAATCTGGCCCTGGATAGCTTCTGATTCTGCCAAGCCACATTTCTTCAAATCTCTGAATATCTCTGCCTCCTATATTCTAAGGCTTTACAATAGGCTTTACATAGCTTTCCAATAGCTGGATAATAATATTTTGGATAATGGTTTTGATAGGATATATCCAGAGGTTCAACTAAGGCAAAGTTAGAGTTAAGTTTAGTGAAAATTAAAGTGAAGAGATCTGGCTCATCTAGCCCTGAAATGTTCCAATCCATTTTTGTCCTGATTAAAAGCAAGAAAAAATAATAACAATCCTCTATGAAGGAAAATTTACTTGGAGATATCTAGTTTTGTCTTTTATCTTGACAGAAACAACAATATTAAAATTAATTCAGTTCAAATAAACATTTTTTTTAAATCATACATTTCCCCCTCACCTCCCTCCTCACCCAGGACAGATGGGTTGAATTCCCTATGGATTATAATTAGTACAATTGATTGTGGTGGGTCCTCTGTCTGTGGACAGAAAGTGTTCTTTCTTCTAGTATTCTCCATTCTCTTATAAGTTGCCTGCACAAAGATTGACATTCTTTGAGGAGTATTGTTCAGAAGTAGCTGAAGGCGAAAGAGTAAGGTGATAGGATTTGCTGATAAGTGAAAATGAACTTCACATTAACATTGTTCCAGTTTAGTAAGACATTGTCAATTAGCATTGAGGTTTATTTGAGTTAGCAGTGTTTTTGAAGTAAAGCTATTGGTGTTCAATAAATTCCCCTTGCACAGAGGAAAACTCATACTATGAAGGTAAAATTCAGTCATTCACAAGAGCAGTGTGGTCAAATAATTTTTTTTAGTAAAACTTTGTAATCTTAGAAAACTAAATTCTTTCTCATGGTTTCGGAAGTGATATTGTAAAAAAGCTATTTTTAATTAATAAAGTAACTGACAACAATGGCTAGGATATATGGAGCCACTGTAATAAAACTTATTGTTTCCTAGAGTGTCCTTTTCTAACTAGTAATACTTTATTATAAATAAACCAAATTCTGAAGGAATATTTGCTTTCTTTTTCACTTGTCCATCTACTACAAATCCTTTGAGACAAAAAAAAACCAAAAACAAACCCAAAACCAAAAGCAGAGGCATGAATGCCTTTTCTGATCCTATGACTGCTAGGATGTGAAAGTGTTGTGGTTTTAAGTAGCAAGAGTTTTTTATTAGCTGGGGGGGCTGTTAGAGAGGCTTCTTTAAGAAGCTGCTGGAATTCTCTCTGCTCTAAGCTAGTCAAGGTCGACTGGTAACGCCTCTGTGATAACATATTTAAGAAGAAGCAGAGAAAACAAAAAGGCTAGGCAGAACATCATGGCTACTTAAGAGAGAGGAGAGGGAGAAGTTTGATTAACACCAAGGTCGGAG
>WEIV01009326.1:2338-17707 GCA_013390005.1 Calyptomena viridis
TATTGGTCATTTCTTTCAAATAAGGTGGCCCTTTTGACCCTTCCAGTTCTCTATGGGTGGAAAATAATTGGACCACAATGAAAAGGAAAAAGGGTACTTTTTTGGTTTTTAACATAGATGTGTTTTTATCAAGCAGGACTACTAATTGCGTTACAACACCAGAAATGTATTCTTAAAATTTGTAATAGCGTGGAAGTGAAGAAAATTGCAAACAAATAACTTACATTTCACCTTTTATTTTTAAAAAGTGCCTTAGAACAAAATTTGACTATGTGCTTCCCAATGCACAGTCTTTCACANCCATCATTACTGGCTTTTAGTCCAACCACATATATTTGGGCAAGAGATACAGGATAATCAGTAGTTTTATCTGGGGATTAAGCTAGTCAGAAGATCCCAAAATTAGAGAAAAGCTAAAAAATGCAATTGGGAACATCTGGGCAACCAGTTTGAGCATCTTCTAAAAATAACCAACCAGTGTAACTGAATAAGCATGCAATTAAGTCAAGCATATAGTGCTTGACTGCCCAAACTAAACAGGGAATAATGCAAATTGTGCTCCTGGATACGTGTGCCTTATCACCATTTGGTGTACACATTCCTTTACAAAAGCCTCGCTCTCAGTGTGATGAGGCTGCAAATCAGGCCAATTATACTATTTTACGAACTTTTTTACATGTGGGTACGTAAGTTGCTATTTATAGGCACTAAATTATGAAAATATACCATGCTTGTGTGTCGTTCTTTCCCTACAGGATGTAGGGAATTTTGTCTTCTGTTGCTCAAACCTCACAAATTGTACAAAATGACCACAGGACGGATTGTGGGAGGAAGGGATACTCCAATCCATTTGTTGTGTTTACATCAATTTGCTGGCCAGACAGAACATTCATGTACCATCTTAAAAGACTGTAAGACTTCTGCAATTCTTGTTATGAAATCTCAATTGAAGTTAAAGGGTTTAACAGTATTTCACACTTGTAAAGTGCTATAGAAAAGTGCTTTGTAAGACAGCACTGCATTACTTTTTAAAAAATGAACTCATTTCTAAGTTCAGAGAGGAAGTTGGTGAGAACCACGTCAATTCACATCTCTCAATTCTCACTCAAGTTCCCTATATCTAAAAATATGTTTTCCTTTAAGAAAGAGACAACGGACATAGTATTCTTGATGCTACTATCATTGCTAAGTATCCAAAATAATGCCAGCTGTGTGTCATGTTACACAGATAACAAGCCTAACTATTCACTGTAGAATTGAGAAAAATCCTACAAGGTGACAGTCTTACAAGACACCCCTATGTCTTATTGGTTGACCCTGGATCAACAGATTGTACAAATCAGAATTTATAAAATGCTGTTTGTGAGGCCACTGCAACTAATCCTTTGTGACATGAGAAGACTTTCTCATGGATGATCACGTTGCTTAAATTTTACATGCGTATGTACACACATCTAATATATTTATACATAATGTGTACATAAATCCTCTCCTCCCTGAGTTGCCCAACTCTTAAGGGCAGTCAAAAGTTCACTGGTCCGTATGTTCCAGAGATCTTCCTATTAAGAGAAGACTTCTTAAATATTATAGTGAATTATCAAACTAATAGCAGTATGAATATTACAATACAATAAAGCTTTATAAAGTAAATATGCTATTGCATAGTAATAATTGTAATATGTAATAGCTGTAATATGTAATAGTTTTTTTTTTTTTATCTGAATGGGCTATTCACTTTTGTTCTCACTAAGATCAACAACCATATACTGTGCCTTTCTTATCATATGGCAGTTCTACTTCATATATACTTTTGATCTCTGGCTGCGCACAGATCCCCCAAAGAACTGCCAGCTATTAACTATACATGCAAAGGTTAAAGAAGCTAAGAAAATTCATGTTCATTGCAGATGCCAATGCTGAACACAAGTCATCCTTCTTCAAAGGTAATATTAAAACTTTATTTCTTATAGCTTACGATCATGCCTAATAGTTGAGTAAAACACAAGATCTTTTTTCTGATGGTACCAGCATTTAGAGAAAGGTACATGCCTGATGACTTGCTGCAGACAGTATTATTCCAGTCCCTTCTAAGAATGGATAATTTCATTAAGTGATTATTCCTTACATACGCAATTAAAGAGAAAATATGGACCACCATCCTTTAAGAGCTTTATATGTGAAAAAGATCTTAGAGTGAATATGACATATGACAAGCAATTAATCTAACCAGGCCATGCCTAGAATTCTACCCTACAAAGTAGAATTTAATAAAAAAAAAAAAAGCTGAACAAAGCACCAACATTTTCGATAGACACTGTTTTTTTGTAAAAAGAGAGCAAATTAATCACAAACAATGTGATCACAATAATTTTGAAATATAAACCACCTTCTATAAAGTAAATGCAGGGAATTTAAATTGATTCAAAAATCTAGCCCAGAACACCTTTCTCGAGAGTTTAAATGTGGGAGTCCCTCAACCATAAACTAAGAGTTGGTTGACTGAACAGAGATGGGACCAGTCAGAGCTCCTTTATCAATAACTTGTAAAAATAATCCAGACAGCCAAGCTTTAGTAAAAACCAGGCAACAATAGGTCGGATTGAATCAATTAATTTTAATTAGGGGGAAAAAAAAAAAAGAAAAAAAGGAAAACAAGATAATAATATTATTCATGCCATAGATTATATCAGCTAGTTTGCTCTAAAAGATATCTTAGAAGTCTATTGAATTCAGCAACACTTGCTAATTTCACTAGAACAGTAAAAAAAACTAAATTATTTTTCCCCTACTCTGTACATTCACAATTCCTATTATCTCTTCCTTGATATTTCATATCTCCTAGTATTTCTGTCTTTTCAATTGACTCATATGTCCCCTGACCAGATGTCTAGGAAACTCTTATTTACATCCATTTAGAATCCTTACACAGAAGCTTTACAAAGTATGACTGTAATGTGGAGGATATCTGTCAATTCAGACATAAAAATATTTTTCCTAATTTATTTAGATACTTGCCCAAAATGGTGCACACCATTATCTATATGCAGAAAACCATAAATAATTTTTAATTTACTTCAGGAAACATGGGCTGTCTATCTACTATGTTCTCAGCTTTCAATAGCAAATTATGAAAAGAAAGGGCACAAGAACCGTGACAGAACTATTACAATTCATAAAGAAAACTAAGTCCTAAGATGATAAGTATCACAGCAAGGTATATAATTAAGAGTGGTTATAACAACAACATATAAATTAGATAATTATGGATTAAGCAATCCCTTGGGGGATCCTCTATTGCCCTAGAAAACGTATCACAAGCTCCAAAGATAGAAGGCAATGGCTATTAAGTATTTGAGGGAGAAATAGGACTATAAAAGAACAAAAAAACACACAGCAAGGTAAAATCTTAATTTATAATTTAAAGATGCCTCTCATTTTTGATAGTTTATTTTAATACACTTACTGGTACAGTTTTCCCCCATTAAATCTGCTGACATCTGTTGGCTAAAAAGCGCATGTCAGATTATCAAGAAGTGCAATATCAAATAAACATGAGCTGCTTCTCAAGGTGACAGTAGGGAAATACAAAACACTGTAGTGATTACCAGAAATGTAATTTTTTTTGTTGTTGTGTCTTACATCAGTGTAATAGTCCCAGGTGTCCTGGACACCAGACATACAATAATCTTCATAAATCCTAATTCACAGCCATACCATCTGTCAAAAGTATTTTTTATGTCTCCTAATAGATATGCTACATAATTGCACTCACAGTAAGGCAAAAATACATGGTCGCGCTAATTTGCTTTACCAATGGAATAGCTCATTATCAAAAATAAACTCACCACATTACTGACGTTTCTAGCACTCTTCATATATCAAAACTAACCTTTCCATTCTGTTACTTTTCTATAACCTCAAATTCCCAGTGAAAGCAGATAAAGACTGAATTATCTGGAAATCATACTATAATAATGGAAAAATCATACGCATAAAAATCATAAAACCATAGTATCTCTCTATTATGATGATGTTGCAGTTAAAATTAGAAGCTTTGTATTTCACAGTCAGAAAGAGACTAATTTAAGTTCTCGGCCCTGCAGAGCACTAACCATTTTGGACTCAGTCCAGAAAAGCACTTAAATGTGTGTATGATTTTTAGTTCATAAGCCTGAAGCAACTTCAGTGGGATCAGAGATGCTCGATTAGGGACAGAGCACTCATTACCCTGCTGGACAACATGTCCCCCTAGGACTGACTCGGCATCAGGAGATGACCCTTCCAAACCTCCATTTAGACTTGCAGAGATGGAGAGGACATCAGCTTCTGTTTCTACCGTCTGAAGCAGAAGATGAAATGTTTGGGCTAAAGCAGGCCTTTGTGAACACCCTTCCTCCAACAGGTTTCTAAATATCTGCAGTTCCTCTAACATGAATGTAATATTGAAACATCTAAAATAATGCTGACTTCAGGTATGGCAGTTGTTACACGAGGTTCTGTAATGTGTTCCTAGTTGCAGCAAGATGGTATTGGTGTAAACCTTTATTTGTGCATTAATTTAAATAATTTGTAAAAGATTATACAAAAATATGGAGCTGACAATTCAGTAATTGTACAGCAAACAAATCCAATAGTTCCTAAGTAAATGGGAAGCTCCAAAGATGATGGCAGTTACAAAAAAATAGTCCAGAAAATACTTTCTTCAAAAAATCAAACTCAACCTTGTTTCCCTTTTGTATAACAAAGTATTCACACATTATTTCATGAACAAAGTATTATTTCATTTTTCTTTAAATCACACTTCCAAAAGCACTTCCACATTCCACAAAGTTTATATGTAATAAGTTGTGAAATAGTTTATATTTAAAAATGAAAGGTTCCAGAAATTGAAAGATGCATTTGATGAACTAAATGCTCTTTTGTTCAGTTATGCACTACAAACATCTGATGCTACTTTGCAGTCTAACAATATATAACATCTTGTAACATACTGTTCTAAGTTTATCAAGTATTCATGTTTTAATGCTAACAAAGTCATTATTTCAATTGATGTTCTATGTCTCAGTGATATACTGAATATGTAATACAATGCTTTTCCAGTTTCTCTAAATTGGTAGAGTTCTCCCACAGATTTATAAAAATATACACACTACTGCAAATGGGAATATTGCTTCCCTCATGGACAGAATTATCCATTTAATTTCTATTATCCTTAGTTACTTAATTTGAGAATTTGAGAATTCCTTTGAGTACATGTGAAGTCCGAATACTGAAATCTGGACTGGAATGAATAGTCTAAATACTACCAAGTGCTGTATCTTCATTTAACTGATACAGTTGCAAGAAAATTCTTACAAGTAGTTTTGTGACATATAAGTCTTTTAATAGCAAGAAGAAAATAAATCTTTGTTTTATTTTCACTATAATGTTGTCGTGGTTTGACTCTGGCTAAAAGCCGAGAGCCCACACATAGATCTAAAATTTCTCAGAGAAGAAAGAAAAAAACCTCAACCTTTGTGATAAGGATTACAAGCAACTGTTTATTAACTACTTCACACAAGCAAAACAGGCTCTAACTNGTAGAAATCTTCCAATCTTTCCACGGGTGTGCTACATATCCTTGCTCCTATGATCCCCCACAGTTTTCCTGGGGCCCTATTCCAGTGTTTAAGGCATCTTCTCTTTCTCCTCTCTCCGACCTTGGTGCTAATCAAACTTCACACCCTCCTTTCTCTTAAGCCGCCATGATGTTCTGCGCAGCTTTTTTTCCTACTCCTTCTTAAATATGTTATCACAGAGGCGTTGTTGCCTGACCTTGGCTAGCTTAGAGCAGAGAAAAACTCCAGCAGCTTCTTAAAGAAGCCTCTCTCCTAGCCCTCCCCAGCTAATAAAAAACTCTGGCTACTTAAAACCACAACAAATGTCTGCTATTTTATTTTGAAAACTTTGCTTCTTCCCTCTAACTCAAAGAACTTAAAATCAGCACAAGTTGCTCTATTCCTAAAACTCCATAGAACTGAACAAACCACTGACGCTGCAATAAATGGCAGTTCATCGTACCCAGCAAGAACATCACATCAAGGGAAACTATGTCTGTGCAGTAGGTAGCTATAATGACACCAATTAATTATACTGTGCAGAACTGCAGGACTTCAGTTGCGAAACACCCTGGATCAGATGTGCATGGATCCAAAAGTCAGACTAAAAGGTTGTGATTAATTGGAACTAATTCATACTTCCACAATACCACTCAGTCCTTACAACTAATTAAAGATTTCTCTATAGAACACAGTTTTTCATTTTAATTTAAAAAAGAAGACTACAGATCTCACAGACATATCGACCACCCCTCAAGGGGCAACATTGTCACACACACCTCTGATATACCAAGGGACTTAGCAATAACAAATATTGAAATGGCATTGAGAAGAGACAGACAAACACTGTTAGTTCCAAGGCTAAATATAGGAAAGGTAGACAGTATAGGTTAGGCAAGAAAATGAACTGCCACAAAAGCACAAAAAGTCCAAGTCGAATGTTTCTCAGTTACCTTGCAAATATCTAAAACTATATGGCAATGGAAAACAGGCAAAAACATTGTCAGTGCAAAAAACATTTTCAGAGGAGGAGGAGAAGAACATACGTGTACATCATAGGCAGAAATGTTCTGAAAAGCCTTCTTTAGTAAACATGTATCAAATATTAAATAAACCAAAGAAAAAGAAGTCCAGATTTACAGCCACACAATAGTGAAACAGGAAACACACAATAAAGACAGTCTATTATACTCACACATTTACAACACATTACTTACAACGGTAGTTGTGGAAATAAATGACTTACGTAAATATGTGACATTTTCCATCACTACTCACCACACAAATGCTTCTATGCAATTCATTAACATTCTAGCTACTGTTTCATGCTTGCACAACACAAGCATAAAAATAAGATACTCAGCCATACCACACAGCCCAGCCTTCTACTATTTCTTTTTCAAATCAATAGCAGTGAGCTTGATATTATTGCCATCTAATTAGAAGCAGTGCTGCTTTTATGGTTGATGACATGGGAGGCTGAGTGACTGCTGAGCCTATGGAAGATGAGAATATGGTGACACCATCTCCTGCAGGACATTCGTGCTTCTTAAATGAGCTGCTACAAAAGTTTCCTTATGTGTGCATATGGAAATAGTCTCCTACCTGTGGAGGTTGGTTGTACATCGGTCTGGTCTCTGGAAATGAGGTCTTATCCTTTGACTCTCTACTTTGATCATCAACTGTGTCACCTAGCAAAGTAAAAAAACCCTTTTAAATCACTTAAATAGTTCAAATTTTATATAGAATAACTCCTCATTCTTCCTAAAATCAAATTATATGATTCCCTGGGAAAGGAGGAACTCTGTTGTCACATTTGTATTTTACAATTTTGAACACAAGTAAAGAGAAAAACATTGAGAAGTGGTCTGCAAAACCTGGGAACAAATGTGTGTCAATTATTTTAATTATTGATCTACTTAAAGAGTTCTGCAATAACAATTCTAAATGGAAGTGTTCAAGTTGCTGTAGTTTAACGTCTTTGCTAAGACAGTGGTTTTGGCCATCCTGTTCCATTTTCTCCAGAGCTTTAGTTAGAGCCAGTGCACCCAGCAGAACCCTTCGGGAACAGCAGCCCATGCCCAGTTAGCCTGCAAAGCCAGTGACACCCAGGTCCATGCACGTTTGCTCCGCACTGTCATCGGTCCCCCAGGTCTGACTAATCAGGTTCCCCAAGTACAGTGCAATATTTGGTAAAGTTTTTAAGAAAACAAGCAGTAATATTTAGTCATCATGCTTGCTTTTTACTACCAAGTATATGCTGAGAATCATTATCAACTTTGTCTAGGTCTTTAATGCCTATTAGTTCCATTAATGTCGACACTTCCCAAGGCCTTTTCTGGAGCTCAAAATGCTTCTCAGGAAATGAGTAATTCTCTATATAAAATACTCCAAAGCACTTGCATTCACAACAGGTTCTTAAAAAATAAAAAAGGGCAGGAAACTGAAGGAGATGAGGAGTCAGTTAATTGGGTGTCTTCATCCCCACTACTGTGAAAATCACAATTTGTAAGCACCTATAATAAGTAACAACCATGAAAATAAATAACATCAAACCATTTGTTTATGTTTGTAATGAAGTAGAGGCCTGCAAATAAAAATTATTCGAGGTCTTATAAACACATCCTTGCCTTGGGGAGGCATAAAAATGGCTAACAGATACACAAAGAGGAGAGTAAGCTGTATTCATGGTATAGTTGCTGTGGATAAGAGTGCAAACAAGTTTAAATTGGTACCAGATTTCAGCTAGACCAGTTTCTCCAGAAGAAAGTCTACTTAAGTACTTTGAACAACCTAAGAAAATGGTTTCTCTAAACAGTGGTCCATCTCCAAAGGATTTCAGAGGTAGTTTGAAGAAAAAGCTGTCATGAATGGCTTCAATCCTGCCAAGACAAAGAAGATGAATGATCTTTTTGTGTTCTGTTCTAGTCCTACATTCAAATGAATGATGAAGGAGGAAAGACTCCACAGGATACCCTGCCCTAAAACTAGGATTTGTCAAGGGAACTGATAGTGGCTGCAGGGAGACTTGTGAAGGTGTAAGTAGACTGCAGTGAGTTGGACAATGATCCATCAAGTGTGTAAGAGCAGAGCTGTAGATAGTCAATAGCAGAGTGAGTAGCAAAGGAACATATTGGGTAAAGTTGGGTGTATGCATAAACATACTGAAAGAGAGTGACACCAGAGATTTAAGAAACAAAGGAACTAACTTTTTACTTCTTGTCTTCATACACCATTCCTGAGAAAGCTCTCAGAAGTTCTTAAATAAAAAAAAACAGACACCAAAAAAACAATTTCATGCGTGTTAATGCTATCCAGAATACACTTTTCCCCTGTGATTAGTTTTCGTTAACATGCAGACATCTTGGTTTGAAATCAGGACCAAAAGGTCAAAAATGTTCCCAGGAAAGGAAGAACAGGAACAGCTCACTTGGAGAGAAATGAACTTTTTTACTTAGAACTTTGACATCCAACTCCCAGAGTTGGTAAGCTTTTACCGAGGCCAAAATGTAGCAATACCTATAGTGTTTCACAATTAAAATTGCCTTTAATGCAGAG
This sequence comes from Calyptomena viridis, assembly GCA_013390005.1. NCBI lineage: Eukaryota > Metazoa > Chordata > Aves > Passeriformes > Eurylaimidae > Calyptomena > Calyptomena viridis. The sequence continues at coordinate 11,494 of WEIV01009326.1, forward strand.
TTCTTCTTTGTTAAAAAAAAACTGAATAAAAAGGAAATGGGGAAACCCTAATATCTTGCCAAATTTTCAGGCATATGGTTCTGCAAGGATAAGCTATGCTTTTTTGTATAGACTTCTATTATTTGAGCCAATGGAGTTAAGAGTTATAGGCAGCTACACACCAGGCTGCCCAAGACATCCACTAGGATAGAATAGTTCTCCAGATAAATCAGTATTTTCAGTGTACTTCTTTCACTGGTTCCTATCTCAAATAGCCAAACAGATTAGTCATACTTAATTCTACTAACCCAAAAAATAAATTAACTGTGACATGCCTCCCCAGCTCTACCAGTTCCCAATCCTATCGAGCTTGCCATAGCTGACTTATCTTGTTTAACCCCTAATTTTCCTTTGTTCAACTTGCCTTGGTTTCCCTTCCCTTCCCTTAATTGGAAGTCATAGGTTGTCTTCCATCTTCAGGCTCAGCCTTTCAAATGCTTCCCTCTGATTTCTTCTCCACTGCAACCCTGTCATCTCTTCCAATCTACCCATGCATGAGGAAGGGGGATGAAGCACCAAACAGACAGACATCCACAAGTGCACAGACCTTTGAGTGCAGAAACTCATGTGGGTTCTTTTGAGCACTTCACACTTTCTGGTTGATAGCTTTTGACTGGGGTAAAAGCACAAAAACCAAACCACCACTCCCCTCCAAACGCCCTGGGAAAAAAACCCACTCCAAACACAAACAATTCCTTTTACACAATCTTGACGTAAATAGGGATATAATTCCAGTTTTGCCAAACTAAGCAACTGAAATCTGGCTCTGGAAAAAGATCACAAATACATGACCTTAGTAGGAAGGGCTACCAGGTACCCACCACCACTCCCCCAAAGTCTTTTGTCAGAATTGAACTAGAAATATGTTCATAGATAAGGCAAGAGGGACCACCGTAATCACCTAGCCTAACCTCCTGTAAAAACATAGGCCATAAGACTTCTTGAATTAACTTGTTTGAACTAGAGCAAATTTAAAGCTGTACTTTTATCAAAACATAAAAGACAAAATGATTCATTCTACAAAACAATTAGATTCTGGCTCATATATCCCTTGGTTTAAGCATTGTGTAAAGTTTTAGTCATAAAACTCCCATAGAAAATAAATCTATATCATATATCAAAAAATGTCATATACTATTTTTTAAAGTCCATAAAAAATGAAGGACACTTTGTTCAGTGTAATATGGTATAAACATCAGCAGCATAAACTGATGCAGAATGGTAGTATCTGTAATATGCAGAACATTACGGGGAAAATTTATCAGGAAAAAAATAATCATGCTTTTTGCTGTAAAATATTCCCTTAATTTACCAAAGGAAAAATACTTCAAGTTTGAAAAGAAAGCAGTAGGCATATTTATCTTACTGTCCAGATAAACCCATATTTCAAATCCTCAGTCTTGGGAGGCTGTTTTTAAGTTATATTAAGCCTCTTCCAGGCCAAAATAATCAGCGTTTCAATGAAAGGTCTGACATACATTTCTCCATTCACTCAGCTGGTCCTGGATTTACACCAACATTCTCCAAGTTCCATTGGTATCTTCTTTTTCCAAGAACTACAGCCAGGTGTTCCACAGGAAAGAAATAGCCATCCCTGTCTTTAGTATGTACTACGTACATCCTCCCTTGGAATGCAGAATTTTGGTGTCTTCGGAAATCTGCATTCAGCTGCCTATCTGGACTTCATAAAACTCAGCGAACTCTCATATAGAAAGGTTCAACCACAAGTTTGGCTTCTACTCAACAAGGAAGTGGTGTTTCTATTTATACTCTTTCCTCTTCCAGCATTTTGTTAACCTCAAGCTCTGTAGTCTCTTGATCAACAGACAGCATTTAAAAGTCTAGCCCACCCTCAGTAAATTAAAAACAATTGTTTAGAGTCTTCTATAATGCAGATTGACATTTATCGTGGTCTGTGCAAGAATACTATGAGATAGTGAGGCACGTACAACACAGCAAGCAGCAACTAGCTACCAAATACATGGATTGTCAAATGTCACCTTCAGCTTCAAAAGAAAAGCAGCTATCTTCCATTATACTTTAGTTAGTTGCTTAACTCTTTGTTGCCTGTCATGATCTTTATCCTGCAAAGAGTATTCTACTTCTACTTGGCAGCAAAAAGACAAAATTTTTAAGAGAGGATTAGTAGGATCTGAAAACAGGAGAGAATGACTCTCTGGAAGCATCAAGGCTTTACGGCAGTTTCTTTTCCCTCTTTCTTATTCTTAAATCTTCCCCTCTCTCCCAGAGATAAGGAAGAAAGGCCAGGCACACCAATTTTAAGTTACCCTGCTCCAGGATAAACTAACAGAACTTCAGGCTTCAGTCCATCAACAGTGGCAGCACTTTCAATCAAGGGAGATATCTGAGAAGTATTGTAATTCCCTCTCCCCTCTAAATGCCTCTCAGGAATCCCTGAAATCACCCTTCCATGTAAAGGGGTTTGATAGTACCACTTTTGTGTGTCCCACTCTTCTCACAGCATCATTTAAATAGACTCCAGCTCCTTCACCAGGAATGAAATATGTTTCTTCTCAGTTTCTTTCAGCCCTGCTTGATTCTCCAGCACACACTGTCAGGGTTTCACAGGTTCCATTTACCAGCCAATTCCCACCCAGTGAGTGAGCTGAGGACTGCAGTGGGGTGATACCAGGCAGCCTCGACGGCAGTACCCAGAACACAGAATTGTGATGGTTTTATGGGATCGAGACAATTAGCAGAAGACAAGACAGAGGGAAGACACTTAGAAATCTTTGCTAATGAACATAGAATCACAAAATGGTTTGAGTTGGAAAGAAACTTTAAAGATTGTCTATTCCACCCACGCCAAAGGGATTGTACATAATAAACTGTAAGTAATTTAATGGTTTCCACTGGTGATCAACAGACCACTTAATGATCCATCTGAATCAAACAAGGCACTGTTGCTATCATTTTCAATGGGACAGATGGGACATTGATGAATAGTTGGTTCTTCTACTTTCTTAAAAGTGGGACTATCATTATGTATAGTATTAGTGCTATAAAACCTACATATTAATTCTCATCAGCTTCCATGTGTACAGGGCCAAGACATAATAGCCTTACAATAATATATATAGTTGGCAAAACAATAAAGTCATCCTAGTTCTAGATCACATCATCCTGGTTTCATATTAAAGCTTTTCATATGAACAGCAGTTTCATTTCCATAAGCCAATAATATCCCCTAAAACCCCCAATATACCAGCAAGAAGATTTTTCCAAGCTGCAACTTTCAGCAAAACAAGAGTTTAAGAGTTTATACTGCATAAAGGTGAATGAGAAGAAGTCTTAGCCCATGCTAAGGCACAGGTCTGGCAAACATTTGGCAGCCTTAATACTGAGTTTCAACAGTGTATTAAAGGGTTCTACAAATAAATCTTTGATCAGGAGTAGAACTTAAGCAGTATATTCTCCAATTCTCCTGATGAACTATGAGAAAAATCTATATAAACCCTTCAATGAGAATACTGAAAGTCTGATTTCTTCAAACTTGTAAAAGACAGAGGGGAAACTGTAACAAGATAAACATTATCCTGAATGTTTTTGCATTTACAGACATGAAGCAATAAGGTTCAGTCCTTTCCCAATGAAGAGGAATAGCAAATACAACTACTGCACATGCCACTGAAGATTATGGGAGTGGCACTCCAAATTGCCACCCAGTCTGATTTTGGTATCCCATCCTTATGCAGGCAATTCTGTCAGGATCGTCTCAACCCACATCCCACTATCAAGATCATAGTGAAATCCTAGATTAAAAACTCCCCTATGGAAATTTTTTTCCCCCAAACAAAAACTTTTAGGAAGATGGTAATAGAAAAACAGTATGAGAGGATTAGAGGCTCCTGTAGAGTTTCCATATTCCAGATCTACAGACTTTTAAGTTCACAAAAAGTGTTTTATTTCTGTGCTTTTCTATACTTCCAACTTTCTTAAAGTTTGACTTCTTTCAAAGCTTTCCTGAATTCTAAAACAAAAGACCCATAAAGTTTAAATCCAACTCCATCTTCAACCACTTCACTGAGGCTAAATCATTCCAACTCTTCTGTCCTCCACTTCTATGGCTCTCTAGGAGGTGCCCAACTCTTTCAGAAAGCTGATGAATCCAAAGCTGAAGTTTCATAACAAAATTTTAGTTGGAAGGAATCCTAGAGATCACACTAGTCCAACCTCCAGTTCAGCACAGGGCTAACTCCAAAGTGAAAGAAATTATGCTCCTCAGGTTGTCTGGCTGAGCCCCAAAATCAGGCTCCAAAGATGGAGATTCCATAGCATCTCTCCTCTCTCAGCTATATCTATCCCTCTACTATTTGTTACCTCCAGGTCTACGGTCACATTCAAAGCAAGCTGTAGAATTAATTCATCCATGAGCCAGGATCCCCCATAATGAAATGTTATTTTACTTTGGTTTTAACTTACAAGACTTTCATGTCAAACATAAAGAAATGCCAAGAATTAAACTCATTCTGTTTTACTGTTGTGATGCATCCATGCAACTACTTTCTCCTCCATTATATATATATCCTAGTCTTTCTCAGTAGTGCACAAAAACACTGAACCCCCTCACCACAGCATATCTTTCCATAGATCTCATTTTTCCATCTTGCTATTTGGAAATTCCATTCTAGAGCTCATTACCATAGATGCTGCCGCACCTTTCCTATCTAGGTGTGCTATCAGAATGAGCAGGTGATGTGACTTACCAGCTACTCAATACATCCTTACGACTGAAGCAATCAACGGTATAGATCCAAGTAAGAGCTTATGTTCCATCATTTTATAAGGAAAAAGTTGAAAGCAAAAGCTACACAAGAGAAACGTATGTCCCCTAAGTCTTCTGACCCAACAATTGTGCGTATCTGGGCGTGTGTGCCAGTGCCTCAGGGAGAACATGAAAACTATTCACTGCTCTTCCTATGTTCAACTGATACTGTTCAGCAGATAAATCCCCAGCATATCTATTGTAAATTAGCATTTATCATGAACATTGACCGTAAAAAAAAAAAAGTCAGCAAAACTGCCTAGAAGGCATAGATTAGATGCCATAGGCCAGTCTATACATGCATTAAGTCACAGTTCTTGACATTCCTAGAGAACCTTTAAATCTTCCTGTCTTTCACTTCATCTGCCAGTTAAGCCACTTCTCATCATAGCTAAATAAATGTAACCTTCCAAGCCCAAATGTAACCTTCCAAGCCCAGACTTTTCTGGGGAAACGAACCATTTAATCTACATTTTGAAAAGAAGAGTTTTATGACCTGATTAGCTCTTCTTTTTTTTTTTTTTTTTTATTAAGATATAATCACCGAGTGATAGATAATTGTCATGGTCATCTAGACCAGCTCAATTATCCCACAGAATAAATACTTTTTTTTAAGGTTAAGAATAAAACAAAAGGTCCCTTAAATTTTTAGACATTTAGAGCAGTTTAATGTTAATTTATATAATCTCTTTCCACTACACTCTCAAATCTGCTTCCTTGGTAGGGCAAGACGTCTACACTTCACATAATTCAACTTCACTGTATGGATAGACTGGTATGNCTGGCGAGCAGTAAAAGGCTTTGGGGAAACATCACTAATAACAACAAACTCAGATGAATGCAATAGTACAGGTCACACAGAGTAGTGCTGGCAAGCAACCTCCTCTGTAACATGTTTTAGCAATATAAATTTCTTGTCACTAGTTATCCAACCTATAAAACCTGTCTCAGATTACAGGCTCAGTTGTTGTTCAAAATGTAAATATTTATTGTAATGTTCAATTTTTCAGTACGAAATTAAGATAATTTTAGTACCCTTACTTAATTATAACATTAGGACTCTCCTCCTGTTTTATTTGTGATGTGGTTTTAAAGGTAATCCTGTCCAGAAAGGAAACAGAACACTGGAGCCCACTTCGATGAGGACAAGGATCCTTCCTAGCACTTAAAAACCTGCTGTGTGGTCTGCCTGTTCAGTCTCTTGGTTACACTGTGTAACTTGCATGTCAGTAGGTCCAGCATGCATTAAAATTATTTGCCAGTCAAAATCTGAGATGCTGATAGCCTGATATTTGCATACAAAGCTTGCTACATAAATGTAAATTAAGTTAGAAAACAAACAATGCAAATTTAAGCTGGTTTTCTAAGGACTTAGATTTACATGACCAA
>WEIV01009403.1:2839-17987 GCA_013390005.1 Calyptomena viridis
AACACATTTAAAAAAATTAAATGGAAAGATAATGTTAAATATTATAAAATAAATTGAGATTAATATCTTTATGTTCTATCTTTATCTTCACTTTTTTCTTTTTCTTTATCTATCCTGATGAGCAGTAATAGCTATGTCCCATTCTCTTGATAGAGATCTGGGATGTGTACAAATAAAAAAAAATGTTTTTCTGCAGGGATTTACAGCAGTATCACTATCTATCCCTTTTCTTTACATTCTTCATCAGTCCTTAGCCAACACTACTTATATCCATTTTGCTGAAGTAAGTTTAAGTCTGACTGTATTCCTTACCTGATATCTTAAGTTTCACTCATTCCTATTCTGTTGTGTGCTAAACAAATCATAAAACCAAAAAACCAGTTTTGACCTTTTTTTATGCAGTGCTCCTGGTTTTCCCTTGTGCTTATTTAACAGCTGTTTGAGTTTGGACTTTGTCCTTCTCCCGGACTGAGCCTCTAGAAGGTAAAGATATTACATAGAATTTGGCACAAAAAAGACACCTTCCTGCTTATCTTATTCTTCTATCTTTTTACTTGTTTTAGATTCAGGAATGTGTTTGTGATAACACACAATTCTATGCAATGGACATAAATACTATCTCTAGGGACATTTTTTGGAAAAAAGTAATTCATGACTGTTTCACATTATTATGTTCTTTGAACTATAGCAGGTAACTAGTGGAAAAAGTGCTTAGAATAAGAAAGTCTTAGGAGCATGGATAATGATAGAATGTGTATTCTCAAGAAAAAACTTGATATTTCTAAGATGAGGATGTGCTATGGCCTGACTTGTTTCTTCCCTTTGTATGTCTTTCTAGGGTTCAGGACTGATTTGTCACTATTTAAGCATTTATTAAATGTATTCTTCTGTTTCATGTGTATCATTTACACAGACCGTTAGCTAGAAAACACATTTGATTATGTACTAATTTTGCTAACACTTATATAGGTCTAATGAAGTAGCAAATCTGCGTTTTCATGCACATAATTTCACAATTTTGAGGGAGCAAGAGTGAAAAGATGTTTTCCCCTATAATTATCTGATTATTGCAAAGCATAATCAAGAAATACAAGTGCAAAGAACATACAAAGCTAGTTCACATTTGCAAAGCTGTCTTATATTGGTTGAAATGCTTCGGCACACTCTCAAAGTGTGATCCACCTTCTCAATTTGTGGGATATATTGCCTAGCTACAGGTACAAGTCCAAGGCCTCACACAAGTCTTGTGTTGTATCTTTTAGCCCATTATTTTGGTTATGGAAAATATCTGAAAATCTAGTTTGCATTGATATTTAAGCAACTGAGTAGACATTTGTGCAACTTTTAATGAAAAAAAAAAATAGATAAGTTCCAGAATTCACTTCTCTTGCTTTACCTTGTCCCCATCTCTAAGAAGAATTCAGATCAAATAAAAAATCAATTTTGGTGATTTATATTGTCCTAATAGATAAAGTGTAAAGTAGCTGGTATGTCTGTTGAAAAGTACATAGCTCACAAAAATATTGACATGTCCATAATTAAATGAATTAATATTGACTTCAGGGTAATATCTTTCAGATTATGTATTTTAATATAATTTTCTAAAAGTGGACCTGAATTCCTTTGTTCTATGGTGACCTTAGTTTGATATATTTTAAGTAAAGCATATTGTTTTGAAACCAATATATTTTAAGTAAAGCATATTGTTTTGAAACACTTCCAAAGATTTGAGTTTTTTATTTATGCCTCTCATTGCCCACCCCCCAAATGATATGAAACCAGACTTGAAAATCTGTAATAACTATCCCTCGTGCTTTTGTGGAAAGCCCTAATTTTAGAGTAAAAAATGTTCCAAATATATGGTTCAAAGATCATTTTAGCTAAAGTTTTTGTTGTAAATTTGAATCTTCTTCCACCTTGCTATGCAGTAAAAAGGAAATATGTCTCAAAGGGTGAGACTGTTACCCCTAATCTTTTCTAACACTTTTTCTTGCTTTTATACGTTGCTGAGCATAGAAGTTGTTTTGAAACATCCAAGACTGGTCTCTTCTTCTTGTCAATAAATATACAGAATTCTCTGCAATAGGTATTTTCAGGTGCAATTAAAAATCTGGTTTGTTTGAGGAGCTTCAATATTGCTTTTCTGTCTCACATAGAGAGATAAGTAAAATAACTGAAGAAATTATAGTAATATATCTTGTTCTGAATGTCATTTAATATCCACTTTGCCTCTTTCTTACACTGCTGGAAGTCACTGCATTGAAGCCAATGACATAAATAAGAGTGGAATCAGGCCTAGTATGTTCAAGTATCCCAGTTTGCCCCTACACATCCATCAACATGAAGTTTCTATCTTAAATTGTATCTATTAATAAGTCTTTGAAAGGCAGATTATTTGTTTGCACATAAAACTGCTTCTGCTTTGCTTCTCCAGCTGCTGCTGAAGACAGTAATACTTTTCATCTGTCTATAGCTTCTAAAATTTTGGAAACTACTTGATCAGCATTTAAGGCAGGAAATAATTCTATTTCAAAGAACTTTAAAGAATTTAAAGAATTCTGTTACTATCATTAATTTCGATGCCCCAAATTTTTATATTTTGAGTGGGTCAAATGTGTATTTTATATGGATATTACTTGCCAGACACTTCGGAGGTGTGTTCTCATTACAAAAATTTCTATTAGAAATTTTCCAGATTCTAAATTGACTAATTTGGAGTAGCAATTAACTTTAAGAAACCTTGGCAAGCATGCATACTTTTATGTGAACTGAGAAGCATTTTTAAATTGTGTTTTCAGGTGTGTGGAACATTATACTTGATGATGGAAGAGTTCTCAGTAAAATTAAAGTACGCTAGGAATCAAGGAGGAGTTGATAACTTTGCCTCCTTTCTCCAGTATTTCTTATCCTGTTTGATCAATTTTCATTTGTCAGATTGAACTTTTGTTATATTGTATGACAAAAGTTAGAGAAACTCAAATTCAAGAGGTTCTACTTTATAAGGCTATTATTCTTTTTTAAGAAATATAAGGACCAGTATGCCTTCTCTAGCTGTTTATTTATATACAGGAAAAGAATGAAAGAGATTAATAGATATTTTATCTATCATCTGCTTGTAAAGCCATGAAGAAAACAGAACAGATAAAATGAAAAGAAAAAAACTACAAAAAACCAAGCCAAACAAAAAACCAAAAAACAGAACCAAACACACAGACAAAACAAAACAAAAAAACCCCACAGATTCGTAAAATACTTTAATACTCTAGGAAAATCATTTTGGTTTGATTTCTGTGCTTTGTACTCCCAAGAGCATAAATAGATCTGTTTCAAACAATGTAGCCCAGTCTCTGGAACTTAGGGATGATTTTTAGCCCTTTGAACCTACTGAAATATTGCTCTCATAGATGGCCTATCATGCTCAGTGTTGATTCACTCCTTCCTATGTTAACCATTATATAGTATGCTTTACTATTTTTCCTTATAGGAAGGGAGTGTGATGCATGTGAGCGTGATGCAAGAGCAGCCACTTCAGCATCTTGCCAACACCAAGCCGATGTCATGCTATGTCCTTCCCTCTTCTGGAAAGGCTTTGAGTATAAAGCTCGCTAAACCCCTCCATGAGCCACTAAGCACAAGTCGGATGAAAAACTAACTTAGTTAAAAAAAGGAATAGTTTTCCAATAGTTTAGTAATTTAAATCATGTCAGCTAAGGACCTGATGAATCTGAGACCTGAATCATATCAGCAAAAGACCAGGGAGACTGAGGTTGTCAGAGTAATGGGGTGGAAGAAGGAATTTCCTCCTTTTTGCTGCAGTAAACTGTTAGATTACAACCACTATAACATTTAACCTCACCTTAAAACTGCCTTGCCCCCTTTGCATGTCTCCCTTACCTCCTGTCAAAAAGTGTCAGTGGAGGAAAAATGAGATCTCTGCTCACTTTCAGAGATGATCTTATTGCTCTGGTGTGTGTCTCCTTGGGGAAAAACAGCCAGACATGGAGGTTCAAATAAGATTTGAAGCTGCCCTTGCCATCAAAACACCTGCTGCAACACCAGTCAAATTTGTAGATTAATAAGGATCTTTAAGAAATATCTGCATAGTTTATCACAGTAATTAAATGAAGCCCAAATCTGATCAGTTTTATAAAAGTACCTCACTACACACTAAATATTGAAGTAGTTTATTCTCAGTTTGTAGTTTTTGTGGTGTTTTTTGGTTTTGGTGTTTTTTTTTCTTGTTTTGCTTTTTTTTTTTTAAATAAGTTGTTCCAAACACTGCTTGTTTATGGTAGTCCTGGGTCTGTCAACTCTGTGTGACACACACACACCTGCTCTCTTTGAAGTCTGGGGATTTGTTTGTTTGTTGGAGGGTTTGTTACTTGTTTGTTTCTGGCTGCCACTGAAATACTGGAGATTACAGGGACTGGGCACATTAAACTAAACCTTTATGTAAGTCTAGAAAAGTGTTTCCAAGTTTGTACAATGTGTGTTGCTGCATCTTAATCTTAAGTTTGATCAGGACCATTTTTTCCCCCATGTATTTAGACTAAAGGTAATTCTTTAGCAGAACTCCCACCTAATACAGTAAAATAGAATCACAGAATCATGGAATGGTTGGGACGGGAAGGGACATCTGGAGATCAACTGGTCCAGCCCCTCTGGGGCCACCTAGAGATGGCAGTCTAGCACAATGTGCTGTCAGCTTTTAAATACCTCCAAGCATGGAGACTCCATGTCAGCCTGTGCCAGTGCTTAGTCACCCTCACAGTAAGAAAGTGATTCCCAATATTCTGAGTGAACTTCCTGTGTCTTAATTTGTGCCCATTGCCTGTGACATCACTAAAGAGAGGCTGGTTTAATCTTCGCTGTACCAACCCTTGATACATATTGATAAGATCTGTCCTGAGGTTTCTTTTCTCCAGGCTGAACAGTCACATCTCTCTCCAGCTTTTCTCATACAAGAGATGGTCCAGTCACTTCATTGTCTTTTCAGCCCTTCATTGAACTCTCTTCAACTTGTTGGCATCTCCCCCGTACTGGGGAGCCCAGAACTGAACACAGTATTCCAGATGTGGCCTCACCAGTGCTGAGTAGATGGGAAGGTTTACCTACCTAAACATGTTGGTGATGCTTTGCCTCATGCAACCTGGGAGCCTTCTTTATGGCAAAGGTGCATTACTGGCTCATGATCAACTTGGTGTCCTCCAAGACCCCTGGTACTTTCCTACCAAGCTACTTTCCTGCTGTATGTCCCCTAGCATGGGGTTGCTCTTCCCCAGATACATGACTTTGGAATTTTCCTTCTCTTGAAATAAATACTACATAGCTTAAAAAGATTATAAAATCTGCTCTCTTTATATATACCTCAAACTCTTTTGAGGACTCCATGCAATATTATGTATTTTGTTAACAAAAAAATTATCCTCTGAAATTTAGAACTATGACTTCAGTCAGAAAATCAAGCCATTTTTTCCCTTTTTTTGGTTTTATTTCATCTCAATGACTCCTAGTTACTCTATAGAAGTATGATGTCACCAGTGATCACCACTGGTGTTCCTCAGGGTTCAGGTTCTAGGGACAGTTCTATTTGATATATTTATCACAATATGCAAGCAGAAGTTTAATGTACCATTAGTAAGTTTGCTGAGGTGTTGTTGATCTAGATAGATTGGAGCATGGAGCTATGATTATTGGCATGAAATGTAACAAGTCAAAACGCCAGATTCCATGATTCTGCACCTGAGTCAGAGGAGATGGAGAGGAATGGATGGAGAAACTTCCCTGCAGGAAGGAATATGGACATACTGGTCAGGAGCAGGCTTGAAATGAGTCAGCAGTGAACCCCCACAGCCCAGAGGACAAACTACATCCTGGGGTGCATCAAGCACTGCATGACCGACCGGGCAAAAGAGGTGATTATGCCACTGTACTCAGTTGGTGTGGCCTCACCTTGAGCACTACTGTCTGCTGTTCTGGGTCCCACAGTTTGAGAAGGCTTAAAAGTCCTTGAATACATCTAGAGGATGCTGATGAAAGGGCTGGAGGGAATGGCTTGTGAGGAGCAGCTGTGGACTTTGGTTTTGTCTAGTTTGAGGTAAAGGAGCCTGAGGGGTTATAATAAAGATATCAAACAGAACTGGCCCCAATACTGAGCCATGTGGAATGCCACTGTGCGTAGTGCCATTCACCACTATGAAGATACCAAGTAGAACTTAATCGTATACAAATCCATATCATTCTGTTGGTTGCTCTGTTTAGTTTACTATTATTGGAAGAAATAAAAAAGCAGAAATAAAAGATGAATTCTTATTTAAGCTCAAAATTACCTGGCCACATAAAAGCAACACTGACATATTTTCTCATATTGATTTTGAGTAAATATTGATAGACAAGTATGCTTACAGGAAGAGTTCACATTCTATACTGAAAGCATCTCCAGATATCTGAAATGGGGGAGTATAAAATAAGAGATGGATAGAAACCCAGAAAAACATGTGAGCAGAAATGTTAAACACATGGCAATATTCACTATAGTGAATTGTTTCATAATGATCTTGGTAGAGAAAACTGCTAGAACGTATAGATTGAACCATACAATCCATAAAGAACAAGCAATTATGTTTTGGGACGGTGAAGATCACTTACTGGATGTGATGCATTTATTCAAAATAAAAGTACTGCAAAAAGTATCTCTACTGGTGCAAGAATGGCAGACCGCCAGGTAATTTTGGAAAAATACTTGACGTCTTTATGCAATAGTAGTCTTGTAAGTACAACCATAAAAAATCTATTAATTCTTTCCTATAAATTAATCTTAAAAATATATTCTGTATTGATAAAGCAGTAGACAAACTCAGTGCCCAGGAAAAATAAAAAAACCCTCTCAAAAGCTTCTTGATCTGAACAAAAGCTGCAGGCTATCTTTTCAAATCCTGTATTTTTATAAACACATAAGGACAAACCATTGATTTCTAATAGCTTCAAACTTCCCAGCCTTAGGGATATTTTAGCTGTGGAAATGAATCTTTTCTTGTGAGTATCCCTCCTACCTATATACAAGATTTGTACAAAAGACATTCACTAACACTTCTTTATGTTAGTTTTGTTCCATAGCCAGGGTTTCCTGTAGAGATTTCCTATATGTCACTTACCTGTTCAGTGATGAGGATTTATATTTTTCAGTATTGTCAAGTGGTGTAACTGAATTTCAAGAATGCACAGTCCATTCTGAGTCACAGATACAAGATCTGCAAGCAAACACACATTTTGTTCAATGTCAGCACTGCATGTCAAAACTCTCAGCTTCAAATGAAACCCAAGTAATAAGTACACAAGGGCTCATACAGAGAGCATGCAAGACTTTTAAAAGCCTTAAAAAGTATTATGGGTTTTAGTGGTGCAGATTTTGTTTGTTTGTTTGTTTTAAATTTAGATTTAGCTAACTGTAATATAAAACACTACATCATGAAGTGAAAGTTTGTTTGGTAAATAAATAGAAAATGATCATTTCTGAAATTTACTGGTATGTCATGCCAAATTGGAGTAGCATATCCACCTGAAATTTTATTTTTAGTCATTGAATTAATAATCCAAAACAATCTGATTCATTTTTTAAAGAACATGTTACAAATATACCATACAGAATTGATGTGTGCAGTACTTTGACATTTTGTTTTTAAATATATTATTTTCAGTATCTACAACAAATAATATTGTACCTTCTATAAACTATTAGTTCGTGTCCTCTGCCTTTTTAGTTCATCTAAGACTCCGTTGTTATTTATAAAGCAAGGAAACAAAGAAAAAAGGGAGACCAATATAGACTTGCTTCTAGTGTTTGACAGAAATGAGTTTTTTTATGTATGTCTGTGATAGATATGAATGATAGTGAAAAATAATGTCTTGTGACAAAAAAAAAAAAAAGAAATAGACTTGGAAATAGAACATTTTAATTTCTTTAAAAAATTAGTCTCAAGATCCATAACATTTTTACATATATAACTACATAAACCTCTATTTTCTATAATCTTTGCATATAATCATTAAGGAACCTATCTGAAATGTAAGGCACTCTACTTAGCAACTAATTATTGTTTAACAGTGTTCTGATTAGTATTCTTAGACTGAGTTTATATAATGGACTGGTTTATATAATGGACTGTTAAAAGAGAAGTTCTTTTACTTCTCAGAGATGTCTGGTATGATTTATAAAAATTTATAAGCAGACTATTTTCTAAATACACAAATTATACTTACTTGCCTGAATAATGTTTTTTTCAAAAGTGGTGATATGTTTCCCCGTACATTTTTGAGAGAGAGGAATAAGACTCACATGTGACCCTCTGGATAACGATGTTTCCTTTTTCCATAGAAGCCCTTTCTGGCAAAATTTCTTTCACATAGAAATATCTGTATATTTTAGTGTAAAATTACTAACATTCTAACTGGTCTATTTCACGTAACACTTGTCTGTTTTCCCTTCTCCTCCGTATTCCCTCATTTCTTTCTTGGACCATAACTCAACAACAGGCATTATGTTTAAGAAGTTGGGATAAGCATGCCTCTCTAAATTTTCTCCTGACATTGCTTCTCTTATCAATATGGCAGAAAGGGTATAGTTGACTAATTAACTGGAAAATATCAAAGAAAAAGTGCCTTTCTAAAATATTTTTCCTTCCCATTTAAGCCATCTAATTGGAGAAGCTCACAGGAAACAGCATCCTGTCTATTCACCAGTCTTTTTTTTTTAACAGTAGCAGATGTTTGAAGCAGCACTAACTGAAAGCCCTGATACCTTTATAAGTGTTTCTCCTGTAGAATGCAAGGGTTGGATGACAGAAAAAAAATCAGGTTTTAATGCAGTACAGCACAACCAGAAGCAACCTCATTTTAGTAGCATGGAGGTTAACGTAGACACTTTCCAGAAACTGTTTAGATTACCATTCAAATTCATATGGAGTTCCATGTCACAGCTACCTGCTACTAGAACTAGTTAAAGTACCTGTGTTTTGCATGGCAATCTCACTGTAGACATACATTGTGCCTCCTTGATGCTGCAGCATCGTTGTTGGGCCCTTAGTCTCCAGGTGAATCCTTAGAACATGAGTAGTGAGGCAATGTAAATGTGGCTGGTGGCTTGCTTAGTGCTTAGTTGGTTGTATGGAGATAGCGATTAGTATTCTGGTCACTCCTGCCAGATATGCTATACAGATTTCTACTACAATTGACTGTCAGGCATATCTTTGTTGAGAAAAATTAATTTTAAGTTTTTTGCACTGAAACACTCTGTTCATACCACAATCTTGCACAAATATTTCTTTTCCAACAGCAGTTTGATTACTGAAATATCAGGTTCACTCATGGTTTTAATGAAGACCAGTGCGGCTTAAAACCCAAACTGCATGGTTTAGTAGCATATATATTTATCAACTAACATATGTACTGTTCCCAGACTGTTGACATGTATAGGGAGTGTTTTAATGAAATGAATTTGTACAGTGTGAAGAAAACGCTAGGACAGTTTAATCAATTAGCAGAGAAGACAACAAAAATATCCCCTTCCTGTAGATACTTAATCCATTTGCTCTACATGATGCTGTTGAAGCAGATGATGGATATTTAATATTAAAGAGGTGCTCTTGTGTGTATGCTGAAATATGTGCTTATAGAACTGATATATCACATTTCTTTGTCATATTGTGTCAAGCTGAATTGACTTACAATGTAAACTATGTAACATGATGTGACATCCTGTAATTTTCCATAATTTGCTATAATATAATTTAGCAGGTCAGAAATGTAACACAAACAAAACTATGTCCATGGTGAAATTCATGCTGCTTATTTAGGTAAATCTGAAAAGTCTTTTTGCCAGAAAAGAAAATGGAAACATATTTCACATAATGAGTATTTCCCTATTAATATTCCCTATACAAGAGAGTAGAATTGTTTAAGTAAAAGAAATCTTGGAGCTGATGAATACTTAGCTCTACTGAGAGTAGGTCTAAGTAATGCCTTGAATAGATGCCATTTTCCTCAAAAGCCAGCAGAATACAGCACACTAACCTAGGATCTGGCTTTCTAGAAATATTTTAGCACAGTAAATGGCAACTTCACTTTCTAAGTCATTAACACAGGTATGTTAATAATAGAGCTGAAGCAGAAAAAATATTTTTACATGTAGGAGTTGATGGACTCATAGCTTCATATCTGATCATTGAGTCATGAGATTTATGTATAACGTGAAATCCATGTCAGCCAGAACTGACAGTGTCAGGCAAGTGTCACCCACAGCATCAAAGAGTGATTGACAGCAAAATCATTACTTGATTAGAAGCCTAATTGTTTTGCTTACTCAAGGCAATCCCTTCTTATCAGCTTCAGGCACTCACCAGGGCATAAAGCTCTGGGGCTACAGAGAAAGAAGAACAAAGTAAATAACAGAAAAAAGGCAAAGTTATTCCATTTGTCATACAGCAATTTGTATTTCTAGGCTGTCCACATAAATGGGAGAAAAACAATGCTTGAAATAAACCAGAAGAAAATCCTACATGTTATTTCAAGTTATCTTTGGCAAAATTACTTTACTAAGCTACAGCTATATGGAATAATCTACAATTGATATTCATGCTGAGCCATGAGATGTAAAAATCTTCTAGCCTTACTACAACACAAGTCTTTGTCTTGGCCTATTAAAGATTAATATATGAAAAAAATAGTAAATGCTATCAATCCATGGCAAGGTGGTGTTTTTAAAGCTGTATATAATGTTTTTATGTTGCTTCTGGTGGACCAGATCCTGCTTTCACTTCCTGTATGCTTTCCATTTATTTTCAGATTTTCTTAGGATCTCCTTGCTCACCTGCAAAGGCCATCTGTCACTTTTTCTTGACTGTCATTTATGGCATAATACACTTTTGGGGTCTAGAGGAGCTGATCTTTGAGAATCAATGACTATGGGATTTAGATTCATTCTATGTATTGGTTGTTAGATAATAGACAGCTTTCTCAAAATTTTTTCAGAACAGTGATAGTTCACCATGACTTATAATATTCTTAGAATAATGTTAAACAGTGTCATTAAGTACGGAAAAGGACTATTTGAAAAGATGCTGACTTTCTTGTAAGAGATGACAAATTATAATCAATTCCCACCACATGCAGAATGGTGACTGTTTTAGCTAGATTAAAAGCTTCCCTGAGGGCTTGCTTTGTCAATATTAGGCATGTCCTAAAAGTAATATCTTATTCTGGTAAATAGTGGAAAAATTGTGTGTGACAGAATCAGCAGTGTACAAGGTCCTTGATACATTTTCTGACAATAGAAAATGTAATGGTTCAATTTTACGAGTGTGAAGTTACCTTTTTCTAGAAATATCTAGATATTTAATACTCTATTTAAGAAGGCAAAAAAGTGCCACAACAAAATACATCATGTTCCAAGCACAGATAATTTTATTGACTTATCAGTTTACTTGCTCCTACATGTACATATAGAACATACTCTGTGTAGTGTATAATATTTATGCTAATTGTTAGTCTTTATTGCCTCTTCCCTTATCAAGAAACAAAATAAGATTTACATAGCCTAGTACACCTTCTTTTTAGTTACTTTAATCCATATTCCTACCCAAATGACCAGTGTTTTTGTAGCAAGTACTGAAAAAAAGAGGGTATTGAACAGTGCAAAGAGAACCAGTGTGAAGTTTGGCAGAGCTCTGTTCTTTAATGCCCACCTAACTTGTGGCTAGGTGCTCAGACACAAACCATCTCTTGAGTTATTTAGGCAATTTGGGCTAGAGTTAGAATCTTCTTGATGGTATAAATGTGCATAGGTGCAGAAAGGATATTCCTCAAACAAACAGTCCCCAAATAGCAAGAATCATGTCAATAAAAGTCTATCTGCTTGTTGGCAACTCACAAAACCTACAGTTGGAGTTTCATGTGCGAATTACTTTACCTTTAGCAATTAGTTCTTAGACAGTTCACATTCTAATCCAATTCCAACATTCACAGTCCCACTAAATAGAAAGTTTCCAAGTTGCTTGTTTAAATTGGTTAATATATTTTAGGATGATGTCATGGTTTGACTCTGGCTAAAAGCCGAGAGCCCACAAATAGATCTAAAATTTCTCAGAGAAGGGAAAAAAAACCCCCCGACTTTTGTGATAAGGATTACAAGCAACTGTTTATTAACTACTTCACACAAGCAAAACAGGCTCTAACTTAGAATGTTAAGAATTTACTACTACTACAACTACAACTACTACTAAAATCACAGCTTAAGAGTTTAAGGGTGAGCAGTTTGATAGTTGTTACAGACACCTTTCTCCCCCCCACCCCTCCCTTTTAAGATCCTTCACCTTCCCCCAACAGCTCGGGAAGGCAGGTGTGTGTGTGTGTGGGGGGTTTACAATCNTTTAAGGCATCTTTCTCTTTCTCCTTTCTCTGACCTTGGTGTTAATCAAACTCCTCACCCTCCTGTCTCTTAAGCGTCCATGATGTTCTGCGCAGCCTTTTTTTCTCTACTCCTTCTTAAATATGTTATCACAGAGGCGTTGTTGCCTGACCTTGGCTAGCTTAGAGCAGAGAAAAACTCTAGCAGCTTCTTAAAGAAGCCTCTCTCCTAGCCCCCCCCAGCTAGTAAAAAACTCTGGCTACTTAAAACCACAACAGATGAGCTCATAATGATAGTGATGGAAAGTTCTCATACTTAACAGAAAAGACCCTAGGTTTGTTTTTTTTTCCTTAACATGGTAAAATATTTTTATGTAGTATTTGAGCATGTATCAAACAAAAAAGGTAGTTTCCATTTAAAATCATATCCATGGTAGAGCAGCTATTATATTCTGTTACCAGATGAATACATTCTTTCAGTCTTAATGGGCTGCTATGCTGCTAATGTATAATATATATATATAAGAAGATATTTTCTCCCTAGAATGAGTTCTATCAATTTGGATACAGCTCAAGAAGCTTCAAAATTTAAACTCTTATCACCTCCTGGTTTCACAAAAAAATTTTTTGTTATCATTACTGAGCTTTTTGAGAAAATGAGATTCCAATATTAATACTATGCTTAAATTAATGTTATTTGCACAACATTTGTCCTAGTTGTTTCAAAAATAATAATAACTTCATTATTTTAAGCAATTCCTGAGATTTTAAGGAACAGTATGTCAGTAAGCCTATTATTTTTGGTGATGGATAACTTTTTAAGACTCTTTTAAGAGTTTGTGAGTGTTAATATGATTCACAAATTCAGTTTTCATTAACTAACTGCGTGTTGTGGTATGAGAAAGAGTTGATCATGAATCAAGTCCTGTTCAAGAAAAAACTGAAATTACAGCTTTCTTTCATCCTGTAATAATTCTACCAGTATGACACAGAACTGTTGCTTTTTTTTTTGCTTCAGTTGAGTTTATACACAAGTCTATAAAATGGAATTGTACATAAGGTCTGTATTCCTACTTAGCAGAATCACAAGGGTAGTAGCAGTTAGGTTTTGAAGCATTTTGAGTTATAGGAGTTGAAAGGGTCAAAGAGAGCTCTTTTGGAATTATTGATTTTGATTTCCTCTTTAGTATTTTGATTTTTAATAATGCACAAGTTCTCAATGCAGAAAAGTAGCTATTTAGAGAATATGATTCAGCCCATGTAATATGGA
Source organism: Calyptomena viridis (assembly GCA_013390005.1). Taxonomy (NCBI): domain Eukaryota; kingdom Metazoa; phylum Chordata; class Aves; order Passeriformes; family Eurylaimidae; genus Calyptomena; species Calyptomena viridis. The sequence continues at coordinate 16,509 of WEIV01009403.1, forward strand.
AGTAGAATTTCAGAAACGTAAATGTCAGACTGGAAAATATATCAAAACTTCTCCCCAAATTACCATGGTCAAGATTCAGTGAAGATAGATTGTTTCAAAGGTGCAGTATGACAAATGCAATAAGTTGTTTGGTATAACTTTGCAACCACTACTAGTATAAGAGATAAAGTTTCAATCTTCAGAACTATGTTCATTTAAAAATATTTTTCCATTAAGGTAAGAATCCGTTTTTATAGTTAATCTTTTCGGTGATAATTTCAATAGAGATGTGTTGCTCAAAGAATAAAGTATCCAGAATTAGCTAGAGTTCTTCAATGTGACTTTTTAAAGTGTGATTTCTCATCTGAAATCATTTCCTATTAAGATTAGTTCCAAGTACAGGACTGAATCCTGTTAAGAAGATTTTAAATAATTTGTGGCTCATGTGAATGGAGTTAGCAAATGCTTCTGATATACCTTGATGATCTTGAGAAATACCATTATGACTTAAGAGTTGAAGAATGATGAATCAGTGTATTTCAGAACTTTTTGAGACTAGCTGCACTTGTAAGTAGGTAAAAGCTTTTGTCATGTACAAGAAAATGAGGGTTACATTTATATTTGTTTAAGCTGTTGCTTGGATGCTGAGTAGCTTGTATCTAGATTAAAACAAAGTCTTGAATTTACAGTAGCCTTTCTGTTTTTCTCTTGCTACAAAACTCAGATGAAATGAACAGAAAGAATAATTTTAAATTTTAACAGGAAGTATTTGAAGGATTTTTTTATGCATTATAATTAATTTTCTCAGTAAATAGCTCAATGATGTTTGTTGGGGTTTTTTTTCTTAATTTTATCTCCATTAATGTCTCTTACTTTCATTGTAATATCTATTATTATCTATTATTTTAGCTTTCCCACATAACATTTTCTAAGTTGTGAACAACTACAATTCCCATGAAATAACCACACCTATGGTTGTTGAACATCTTTGAGAACTTAACTATATAGAATTTCCAACCAGAATATTTCATTTTGCATGATTTTTCCCAAGATTCCTGAAGCTGTAACCAGGACCTGATGTGCTTTACACTAAATGTATGTAGTATTTACATATTTTTAACTAGTTTAAACAAGAGATTTCAGAAATTCCCTTGAGATATGTTCATGTTGAATTCTGTCTTAACCAGATATTTGTAAGATTGTAAGATTTTTCCAGTATTATTGTTTCCTAAGTATTTTACCTTTTTGTTTGCTAAGTAAATTATTTTCTCATTCAAGTATATATATTACTTTTTAATTTTCATAGTATGTAATAGTTTAATTCCTTCTGTGAATACAAAGTAATATGATGTAGAACTGCTGAAATAAACATCCAAAACAAGACAAGCCTTTCACATTCTCCTCAATAGACGCATTCTCACATTAAACTGTAGATCTTGCACTATTACTTTCTGATATTATCTATTTCTAATATACTCTGGCAGTAGAAAAGTGCTAAAG
>WEIV01009403.1:18133-37666 GCA_013390005.1 Calyptomena viridis
GGGTTCCACCAGGCCCCTCTGCTCCAAACACAGGATCACAGCCTCTCTTTTCCGGCATGTCTCTGTTCCAGCGTGGAACAATCTCCCAGTCTTTCCACGGGTTCACAGGCTGAAGAATCTTCGCCCCTATGGTTCCTCACAGATTTCTGGGGCCCTATTCCAGTGTTTAAGGCATCTTCTCTTTCTCCTCTCTCTGACCTTGGTGCTAATCAAGCTCCGCACCCTCCTGTCTCTTAAGCGGCCATGATGTTCTGCGCAGACTTTCTTTCTCTACTCCTTCTTAAATATGTTATCACAGAGGCGTTGTTGCCTGACCTTGGCTAGCTTAGAGCAGAGAAAAACTCTAGCAGCTTCTTAAAGAAGCCTCTCTCCTAGCCCCCCCCAGCTAATAAAAAACTCTGGTTACTTAAAACCACAACATAAAGTGCTGAAGAGAATTCTTCAGACCTAGGATTTCATAGGTTCCCTGACACACTAATCAAAAACATTATTCTAAATATTGGTTCTGCCAGGGGAAATTTGGAAATGTGAATTTAATTTTAAAAATATCAAACACAAACCCCCTGATTTGCAATAACTAAAGTTCAAGTAGTTTTTGTTTGTTTGTTTTTAATAACTTCAAACCAGTGAAGTTATTGTATGTTAAATTAGAATTAACATTAGATTTTTTTTCCTTCAAATGTCATACTTCTTAGTATTTCCTTTAAAAAAGAAAATTCTGTTTTGTCATAAAATATCAAGATGGATTTCTATTCAAGAGAAGAATTATGACACAGTGGTATATTTTATTTCTANATTATGACTTAAGAGTTGAAGAATGATGAATCAGTGTATTTCAGAACTTTTTGAGACTAACTGCACTTGTAAGTAGGTAAAAGCTTTTGTCATGTACAAGAAAATGAGGGTTACATTTATATTTGTTTAAACTGTTGCTTGGATGCTGAGTAGCTTGTATCTAGATTAAAACAAAGTCTTGAATTTACAGTAGCCTTTCTGTTTTTCTCTTGCTACAAAACTCAGATGAAATGAACAGAAAGAATAATTTTAAATTTTAACAGGAAGTATTTGAAGGATTTTTTTATGCATTATAATTAATTTTCTCAGTAAATAGCTCAATGACATTTGTTGGGTTTTTTTTTCTTAATTTTATCTCCATTAATGTCTCTTACTTTCATTGTAATATCTATTATTATCTATTATTTTAGCTTTCCCACATAACATTTTCTAAGTTGTGAACAACTACAATTCCCATGAAATAACCACACCTATGGTTGTTGAACATCTTTGAGAACTTAACTATATAGAATTTCCAACCAGAATATTTCATTTTGCATGATTTTTCCCAAGATTCCTGAAGCTGTAACCAGGACCTGATGTGCTTTACACTAAATGTATGTAGTATTTACATATTTTTAACTAGTTTAAACAAGAGATTTCAGAAATTCCCTTGAGATATGTTCATGTTGAATTCTCTCTTAACCAGATATTTGTAAGATTGTAAGATTTTTCCAGTATTATTGTTTCCTAAGTATTTTACCTTTTTGTTTGCTAAGTAAATTATTTTCTCATTCAAGTATATATATTACTTTTTAATTTTCATAGTATGTAATAGTTTAATTCCTTCTGTGAATACAAAGTAATATGATGTAGAACTGCTGAAATAAACATCCAAAACAAGACAAGCCTTTCACATTCTCCTCAATAGACGCATTCTCACATTAAACTGTAGATCTTGCACTATTACTTTCTGATATTATCTATTTCTAATATACTCTGGCAGTAGAAAAGTGCTAAAGGGAAAATTTAGATTTTGAGCTTTGAAATATCTGAAATATGTTAACATGAACTGTCATGGTTTGACTCTGGCTAAAAGCCGAGAGCCCACACATAGATCTAAAATTCTCAGAGAAGGGAAAAAAAAACCCCCGACTTTTGTGATAAGGATTACAAGCAACTGTTTATTAACTACTTCACACAAGCAAAACAGGCTCTAACTTAGAATGTTAAGAGTTTACTACTACAACTACAACTACTACTAAAATCAGAGCTTAAGAGTTTAAGGGTGAGCAGTTTGATAGTTGTTACAGACACCTTTCTCCCCCCACCCCTCCCTTTTAAGATCCTTCACCTTCCCCCAANTACTCTGGCAGTAGAAAAGTGCTAAAGAGAAAATTTAGATTTTAAGCTTTGAAATATCTGAAATATGTTAACATGAACTCTCTAACATAAAGTGCTGAAGAGAATTCTTCAGACCTAGGATTTCATAGGTTCCCTGACACACTAATCAAAAACATTATTCTAAATATTGGTTCTGCCAGGGGAAATTTGGAAATGTGAATTTAATTTTAAAAATATCAAACACAAACCCCCTGATTTGCAATAACTAAAGTTCAAGTAGTTTTTGTTTGTTTGTTTTTAATAACTTCAAACCAGTGAAGTTATTGTATGTTAAATTAGAATTAACATTAGATTTTTTTTCCTTCAAATGTCATACTTCTTAGTATTTCCTTTAAAAAAGAAAATTCTGTTTTGTCATAAAATATCAAGATGGATTTCTATTCAAGAGAAGAATTATGACACAGTGGTATATTTTATTTCTATAGTAGCAGAGCAAAGAAGTCATAATACCCTTTAAGTTTGCTTGTCATATTACATTGTCTGGCTTTTGCAGTTAAAAAAATGAAATTTGTAACTGCATTTGACATAACATACTGATTTCCTTTCATTTCTTCACTTATTTATTTATTCATTTATTAAATTCTTTTGATAAGATAAAACAAATATCCAAACTTGTTTATCTTCAATCTTACAATTTGCTTGCTTATTTTTGTACCTACAGTATACATTCTTCATATAAAAATCTGTAGTAAAGACATTTTTTTTTTTTTTTAGGTTACTTTCACACAATTTCATTTAAGACATCTTAAATGTTCTGAATTTTCCCTTTCAGTGCTTCTCCTTTCTTCCACTTTTTCCCTTCTGCTCCAAATCCCACTATATCTAGCTGAACTACACAGGGATTTAGGCTCCAGTCTCTAGCTTCCTGAGTCGTCAGTTTGATCAATAATACACCCTGAAGCCACTGCTGATGAACATATGCACAGGCATCCAAGAGGACTGGAGTCTGCACTCAATGCCTTGGCAAGGATTGGACATCCTATCAGACCTGATGCTTAGCTTTCCATACTGCTGAAATGTGTGGAGTGTTGTGAACCTATACCTTCTACTGTCATGGATCTCAGGTTAAAATGAGGAATATGGCCAGATATGAGACTTGTGAAGTGCTTCCATATCACACAAAAGCTAACCATACATCTTTGAAACTAGTATACTGCTAAAATCTATAGTCAATACAGCTTTTCAGTTGTATTTTAACTTCTGAAGCAGTAGCTATCATTGATCATTCCTCTTGTAATACTGCATAAGAAGAATATATGAAGCAGAGTATTAATTTAGTCAGATATTACTATTTTTCATTAGAAAGTGTATAGAACTATCAGTATTTGCAAGTGTAGGGTGTTTCTGCTATAGTTTGCTGCTTTCCCATACCTGAATACAGTTGATGCAGGAAATGATTATATGGATTGAACATCCACCAGTTCTCCCCAACAGTAGCTGGTGCTTCATGTTACAAGAAAATGCAGGTAGAAAAGAGCTTTTTCTAAAAGAAACAGTTAAGACCAAATGAGATTTTGGCAATAAGTTTTTTTTTATGTAGTTTTTGAAACGATGAAGCAGTTGCCATGTAAAAATTTATTACTGCATCATTAATAAAAAACAAAGCAACTGGGACTGATACCATAATTAAAAATATTGCAGCACCCAGAGACATTTTTTGAACAACATAGTGTCTGAAATCAGATCTGGAGTAGTATTCCAGATAGACATAGTACCTCTAAGGGATGTTTTCTGTTACCCACGTTAAACCTTGGTTGTACAGAAATGGCAGTTCAGATGTAGGTAAATAAGGACTGTGGGAACAAATTAACTTGGCTGCATCAGCTGCCCCTGATTAGGACAAAAAAAGACCTTTGGCCTTTGAAGCCCGTGTTTTGACAGAGAGTGTCAGAAAGAAAAGAAGAAAACTACGTTGATGCATGCATGGTGGTATGTATGGTATGTGGCTGAAAGCAGCCACAGATTGCCTGAGAAAGTGCGCATGTGAATTCAAAATACGGAGTTGTGAAAGTTGTGAGAATCCTAATTAGCTGAATGGGAACAGGAGGTGTTGTTTTACAAAGAGGGTAATAAAAGGGCGCAAGAGTGTATGTGTAAACACCAAATCAACTTCTGTGTGTGCAATCTCATTCATCCATCACTGATAGACAATTAATTTCACCGATAATTAATTACCCCAATGATTAGTGAGCCTGATAGACTGGACATTTCAGAGAAGATAAACAAGAGCATAGGAACAGAAATGAGTACTTTGGAGAAACATTTGAGCTGCAGATATTTTTTTTTAATTCTCCTAAATCAATAATACCATTAAAATTAACGACATTAAAATTCTATGACTATTATAACCCTGATTAGTTAAATTATGTCAGAAAATACAATTAAGAAGTCAACATTGTTAATATTGTAGAAATATCTGGTTTTAGCAAGTGACTCAGGACTAGATTCTGAACCCTTGGAGGAAAAAAATCATCATTAAAATTTTATTCTTTACTGTGAGAGTGGTGAGACACTGGAACAGGTTGCCTAGAGAAGTTGTGGATGCCCTAATCCCGGAAATGTTCAAGGTCAGTTTGGATGGGGCTCTGATCAACATGGTCTAGTGGAAGATGTCCCTGCCCACAATAGCAGGTTTGGAATTAGATGATTTTTAGGGTCCCTTCCAACCCAAACCATTCTATGCTTCTATGATTTCATGAAAAAAAAAAAAAAAAGAATAATGATTTTCAAAAAAATAATGCTATGTTTTGTTTGATTATTACATAGGGTGGGTAGAGTTCATAACAGGGACATTCGGTTTGTGTGTTTTAGTGGGCCTTTAAAGGCATTTGTCAAAATCCTGCCAAACCTCACACCTACACTATCTTGTCTTTTTTCTATTTCCTCCCGCTCATTGTAATACTGCTAAATCATCTACTTTCCATTCAGTTATTTTTGGCTTTGATAAGCTAGTGACACTCGGCATTGCTCAAAAGGCTGAAAATAATTTTAGTTACTCAGTGAGAAGTACTAAGGTTCCTTATATTTAAAAAATTGCTCTATGTCCATATCTTTTAGTTTTCAGTCTTTCTATGCCTATCTCTCCCTCTTCTTCTGGATGGGTTTTCTCAAGAAGGTATTAGTTAATGTGATAGGAAGGTTGGAAATGTGTTTATCGATTTTGTGGGTTTTTTTAAAATTTGATATTGAGTGCCAGTTAATGAGTTCTGATGACAGGATGATCACAGTCCTGTACCCTTTAGAGTGGTAACCCTATAAATATATGAAACAAATCTTTCAGGGGAAACGATACTTTTTTGGTCTAGGAATGGATTCAGACATACTCTGTGGAATCTAAACAGTTTAAAATAGATACCTAGGACTGACTCACAGTGACTCACACTTCCCTACATGGTCAGTGTAGTAACAAACAATACATGACTATAGGCAAAGAGAGACTGTGATATAGGAAGGCAAGAGAAAATGATTTTTGCTAAAAATAGGCGTGTAGATAGCTATGTAGGGACTAAAACTGAAACACTGTAGAAAATTTCAGTGTAAGACCTTAAAAGATGGGAAAGTGTTTTCAAAACTGATTTCACTTTTTCACATTTTCACAGTCAAATGCACGAACTCACAAGCACCAAAATGTCTGTGTGTGTGCAGCAGGTAGGATGGAAATTTTTTAACTGTTCTTGAATGCCAAATGAGCATGAAATCAGATAATAGAAAAATAAAACAAGTAAGTCCATTCTGGAAGAATAAGAGAGGAGAAAGCTAATCATATTCAAATTGATAAACAGTTCATACTTTATGCTTAAACTCAAATACTATCAGTATTTCTCTCAAAAAGGAAAAAAACCCAACTATGAAAGGAGCATAATTATAATCCACAAAGAATCCAGACTCATCTCTACTGCAAGATAAAGAATTTTTTGAAGCAAAATGTGAAATCTGGCCTCATTAGTTGTTTCAACATAATGTGTATACACCAGTAAAGTATCATTTAAGTAAAAATCTGTTCCTGGCAAATTGACTGCAGTAATTTAGAAGCTGTCTTTTTAATTATCTCAGCCATGGTAAGCAGAAATTACACCATGTAGTAGCTGGGGGATATGAACACTGTATTAAAACTTTAAAAAGCTACATAATAGTGAGTATTATCAATGTCAATGAACAGCTACAAAAAATGGCAAATTTAAAGTAAGTTTTGACTCAGTCAAAACTTGCAGCTGATCACCTGTTTTGAGAATCTTCAGAAATTACCACATCAGGGATCTTGTGGTAGATGCAGGAAAGATACTACCTTCAGGGCAGAGCTCACAGTGCTTTTGTAAAAGACAGCTTGGTGATCCATTCTTTGTCTAAATGTCAGTTTTCTTGTGCTTTGCCTGCTGATGATACTCAAATTTGAGAGTGAATCTTACTTGAGTGAGGTGGGATCTCCTTGCTGTGATCCATCACAACATGTCATGGACACGGACATGATGTCCTGAGTTACACAAAAAATTCTGGTATCCATGCTTTCTTTTCTCCAAATATGCCCTTTTAGCTTTTTTATGTTTTGCCTTTTTTAAAGAGACAGAGCTGCCAGTGATTAATGACTCAAACATTCAATCACCTGCAGTGACCACCCAGGTGCTGTAAAACAGAATCACAGAAATCACAGAATGGATTAGGTTGGAAGGGACCTCTGAGATCATCGAGTCCAACCTGTGACCAAACACCACCTTGTCAACTGGACCAGAGCACAGAGCACCATGCCCAGTCTTTCCTTAAACACCTCCACAGGGAGGGAGCCTCCACCTACCCTCTGGACATCCATTCAAATCTCTAATCACCTCTTCTGTAAAGAAATTCCTCCTAAATCTCCCCTGGCACAGCTTTAGTATGTCCTCTCACCTGGTGCTACTGGCTCAATCAGCAGTGTGCTTTGCTAAGGATGATAATGAGTGGCCACCAGGCCAGTACTGAAGGTGTTAACATGTGACATCTCAGGCTACAAGCTGGGTGTTAAACAAGATAGGGAAAGAGGCAAACCTTATGAGGCGCAAGTAGTGTTTCTTTTTCCTTACATAGATGACTCAGCTGGTATAACTTCTTGGGACATTCACACCTAGCCTGAAGGTATTAATCTCTTGTGGATGAGCCATAATAGGCCATAATGGACTCAGCTGCCCTGAAGTGAGAAACAGCTGCAACATCTCAGAAGGTGTCAAAGACTTATGAAATATTGCATCACTCACAGTATTACATCATCTAGTGTAAAACTTTTCACCCCAGGGGAGGTACTGGAGGCATACCCATCTGAACCTGAGTGCATATAACTGAGTTTTGGGGCTTCTCTCACCCTCCGAGTCTTCCACCCTCTTGATGGATCTGGACTGTGACCACCACTTTGACAGGACTAGAATCACCACTTCTGATGACCAATGATCATTGAAATTCCAACACCCAAGCCTTGCTTCTGGATCCAATAGGTGTCTTGTGGTCCTTCCAGTCTCCTGGGTGGTCTGCATCCCTGCTCAAACTGCCTGTGGCAGCACTGCAGCCTCACTCCAGCACGACACAAGTATCTGCTGTTATCAAATCTCAGCAATCCACAGCTTTGTGCTAGCGCTGACTCTTCAACAGTCCCTGTCGGGTTTTCAGACCATGGGTGGAGACAAACCACAATGGAGGGTGACCATTTTGTCTCTATCCTGTGGCCATGTGTGTTTTTTCCAGATGTAGGAGGCTGGCTGCCATCTTGGTTTGGACAGGTGGGTGTCACTTGAGAAGTTTCTCCTCATCGGTTGGTTTAACCCAGTTTTCTCAGTATTGTTATTAGCATTCTTATTGGTAAAGATACTTTACACTTACATCTGGATGTATTTGATCTCTCTTTCTGTGTTGGACATAACAGGTGTACTGAACCCAAATGAGAATACTTCTGTCTGAGGTCTCTATTCCTCCAAATTATCTCAAACCAAGACATAGGATCAGAGAACTGTTTGTAATTGTAAGATACAACATGTGGTAGTGCTCAAATTATTGATTCATTGAAATAATAAGCAAAATGCATTGTTTTAAACAGGTAATTGGCAGGTTGCAGCTGTGGAGGTGGTCCTTTACTGTACTTGTTAACTGTAATTCATGGTAAATGTTTTGATAAAATTCTGTACTGCAATAGAATGTAACCAGCCATAGTGCTGGCAGTAGGATTTTCTCTCTTTGTATGCTGCTAGCAGATCTTATCAAGTGCTCCTGTATAAAGAAGGATATGCTTTTTTATGTGTAAGGCTACATGGTAACAACTGTCCTGCACCACTTAAGTAAAATCCCTATTAAACAGATTTTCATTAAAGAAGGCCTCGGAGACATACACGTTATGTCTATGACTCAGTGTAAAACTGGGACTTAATCTCACATTACGCAATGTAATTCTTTTATATGCAAACTTTTAAGAGGTAATTTTGCTATGTAATAATAACATGCATGAAATAGACACTTGTGAATATGCTTGTGCTTAGCTTATGTTCTTGGTTATCTTTTAAATAACCATAATGATAGGAAAGTGTACAGAAAATTACTTTACTATTCATCTGCCAAACTGATCAGCTTTCCTTTAGCTTTTCATGTTTATAAACATCAACCTCTGAAAATGAGAATACTTGATAAATTTTAGCTTTTCTCCACTTACGTGAAAAATTATTTTCCTCAGTAGTATGTCTGTGTTCTCTGTCTTCTCCTTTCTGTTCTTTCTTTGTCTCTTTCTCTATCAGTCCTTACTTTTTAATCGACATCTAAAAGTAAAGAATATTAAATAAAATTTGCCTTTTACTGCTTCTGTTCAGTATGCATAAGAGAGGGTAAGATAAAGTTTTTAAGAATCACAACATCTTAGAAAATTAGGTGTCAGAAGGCTAATCTTACCTTTTTCTGTAACTAGTGGTATGAAATTTTCTTCTCCAAGAACAGAGTGATTGCTTTCTCTGTTGAGTAGAGAAGAAGATATTTGCTAAGGTCTTTAAAGATCTGACTAAGTGCCTTAACTTAGATAATGTGCACTCGTCCTTCATCTGTTTTAAAAACAACAGAGGGCACTACACCTTCTTATCAATCTTTACTGATGAGTAAAAGAGGTAAGAGAGAGCTCAAACGCTGGATCACAGATCAACCATTATTTAAATTTTAAAACATTCTTTGCATAGTTTTCATCCATATTGGATAAGGCTCTCTGGGAGAATTGCCCTCTCAGAGGAATGTTTCAGAAACCACTCTCAGCAGGCTGTTTAGAGAAGACACCTACATCCTCTTTGACTCTCTCCATCTTAACATAACCTACCTCAGCAATCTCAATCTCTCCTTTACAGCACTAAGTCACAAATTTGGACACGCAACAGCTACCTTCCACACAAACCTCATGAATTTCAGCAAGGCCAAGTACAGGGTCCTGCGACTGGGTCAGGGTAATCCCAAATTTCTATACAAGTTGTGGGATGAATTGATTGAGAACAGTCCTGTAGAGAAGGACTCAGGGACACAAATGGAAGAAAAATTTGACATGAGCCAGAAATGTGCTCTTGCAGCCCAGAAAGGCAACTACATCCTGGGTGGCATCAAAAGAAACATGGCCAGCAGGCCAAGGAAGTTTATTCTTCTCCTCTACTCATGTGAGACCCCACCTGGAATACTGCATCCAGCCCTGGGGTCCCCCGTAGAAGAAAGATAAAGACCTATTAAAGAGAGGACAGATGAGTGCTACAAAAATTGTCAGAGACATGGAACATCATTCCAGAATTGTGATTGTTCAGTCTGCAGAAGAGAAGGTTCTGGGCAGAAATTACTGTGGCCTTCCAATACAAGAAAATGGCTTATAAAGAAGGTGGAGAAAGACTATTAACCAAGGGCTGTGCTGATAAGACAAGAGGCAATGGTTTTAAAATGAAAAAGGATAAGTTTAGAGTGCACATAAGGAAGAATTTTTTTACAATGAGGGTGATGGAGCATTGGAACAGGTTCTGCAAAGACCAGGTTTGATGACACTTTGAGCATATAGGTCTAGTGAAAGATCTCCCCAACTGCAGAAGGAAGGCTGAGCTAGATGATCTTTAAAGGTCCCTTCCAACTCAAACCATCCTGTGATTCTCTGATTCTATGTTCACACTGAGTCGAGATTAGCCCTCAGAGCAAATGCTAAATAGGGAGCAGGCATGAACAGGACATGCCACTTGCCAGGAACACAAAGAACACTTTACCAATACAAATAAAGGAGAAAAGTCTTTGCTTCTTGTCTTTAAATATTTGTATTCAAATATCATTTAGAAAGTTGAGCTATAAGTAACTTAATTTCCACAGGAAAGTTTGGTACTACTGTGCCCAAATCAGACTGAATAACACAGTCAGAATGATGCCTTGAGGTTTTTTCCTCATTTCTGGGATTTTAGTTTGGCTATATAAGCAAACTTTCAGAGATAAATTTTCAATTAGATATACCCCATGCTGCAGAGTCATCTTGAGCTAGATCCGACTTCTGCTTTCACCTATACTTTACATATACCAAAATTGACCAAGAATGAGCCTATCAATTATTTGTATTTATGCATTTTATAAGTAGCTTTTTTTCTCATCCAAACAATTTTGTGAAATTCCTGATTTTTTTTAGAATAAATATTTTAATGCATTCAAGAGGTAATGAACATTTTTTTCCTAACACTAGTAAAAATACAGAGCAAAAAAAATATTTCAGCTTTCTGGAGGAAATTTTTTGCCTAAGTAGAAAAGTTCAGCAAGAGAACTGTTGAAATGTAGAGGATTAAAGGGAACTTATGAAGAATGGAATGAGACTTTGTATATATAAAACAGAATTGAGAATGGAACCACACTATTGTCTTACAATAAAATAGCTTGTGGAGTACTTATATTCATTTCTTGTTAGAAAAATGTCTCTACACTGGCAGAATAATAGACCCCTTGACTTTATTTTTATGACTACAACATATTGAAATCATAATAGAATGTAATGGCTTTAGAATTGCAAACTTACCATATATACAGCAATTTTTATGGATATCAGAATTGACTGAGAATATTTAATATTTGGACTAGGAGAATCTCAAACTGAAAATTTTCCAGAGAGAGACAGCTTCCAAGTTTTGACTGTAGCTGGGATTTTGTTGAAGGACCACTTAATCTCAATTATCAAGCTATGGAAAAGTATTGCTGTATATGATGCATAGAATACGTGAACGCTTTCATGTGGAAAAAAAGAAAAATATACATCAAAAAAGCATTCGATTTACAGTAATATTAAAGGGGCAAATGAATCTCTGTGTAATCTTAAAAAATTAAATAGAGATCAGAAGAAGATAACATTTTATCTCTGTAATCATGGCTAAGCTTTGTGAATGAAGATATGAAAAGGGCTCTACCCACGCTTGCTACAAGCACACTGATGGCTAAAAAGACCAACATGGGATAGACAAATCCGGGAACAANCTTAACATAACCTACCTCAGCAATCTCAATCTCTCCTTTACAGCACTAAGTCACAAATTTGGACACGCAACAGCTACCTTCCACACAAACCTCATGAATTTCAGCAAGGCCAAGTACAGGGTCCTGCGACTGGGTCAGGGTAATCCCAAATTTCTATACAAGTTGTGGGATGAATTGATTGAGAACAGTCCTGTAGAGAAGGACTCAGGGACACAAATGGAAGAAAAATTTGACATGAGCCAGAAATGTGCTCTTGCAGCCCAGAAAGGCAACTACATCCTGGGTGGCATCAAAAGAAACATGGCCAGCAGGCCAAGGAAGTTTATTCTTCTCCTCTACTCATGTGAGACCCCATCTGGAATACTGCATCCAGCCCTGGGGTCCCCCGTAGAAGAAAGATAAAGAGCTATTAAAGAGAGGACAGATGAGTGCTACAAAAATTGTCAGAGACATGGAACATCATTCCAGAATTGTGATTGTTCAGTCTGCAGAAGAGAAGGTTCTGGGCAGAAATTACTGTGGCCTTCCAATACAAGAAAATGGCTTATAAAGAAGGTGGAGAAAGACTATTAACCAAGGGCTGTGCTGATAAGACAAGAGGCAATGGTTTTAAAATGAAAAAGGATAAGTTTAGAGTGCACATAAGGAAGAACTTTTTTACAATGAGGATGATGGAGCATTGGAACAGGTTCTGCAAAGACCAGGTTCGATGACACTTTGAGCATATAGGTCTAGTGAAAGATCTCCCCAACTGCAGAAGGAAGGCTGAGCTAGATGATCTTTAAAGGTCCCTTCCAACTCAAACCATCCTGTGATTCTCTGATTCTATGTTCACACTGAGTTGAGATTAGCCCTCAGAGCAAATGCTAAATAGGGAGCAGGCATGAACAGGACATGCCACTTGCCAGGAACACAAAGAACACTTTACCAATACAAATAAAGGAGAAAAGTCTTTGCTTCTTGTCTTTAAATATTTGTATTCAAATATCATTTAGAAAGTTGAGCTTTAAGTAACTTAATTTCCACAGGAAAGTTTGGTACTACTGTGCCCAAATCAGACTGAATAACACAGTCAGAATGATGCCTTGAGGTTTTTTCCTCATTTCTGGGATTTTAGTTTGGCTATATAAGCAAACTTTCAGAGATAAATTTTCAATTAGATATACCCCATGCTGCAGAGTCATCTTGAGCTAGATCCGACTTCTGCTTTCACCTATACTTTACATATACCAAAATTGACCAAGAATGAGCCTATCAATTATTTGTATTTATGCATTTTATAAGTAGCTTTTTTTCTCATCCAAACAATTTTGTGAAATTCCTGATTTTTTTTAGAATAAATATTTTAATGCATTCAAGAGGTAATGAACATTTTTTTCCTAACACTAGTAAAAATACAGAGCAAAAAAAATATTTCAGCTTTCTGGAGGACATTTTTTGCCTAAGTAGAAAAGTTCAGCAAGAGAACTGTTGAAATGTAGAGGATTAAAGGGAACTTATGAAGAATGGAATGAGACTTTGTATATATAAAACAGAATTGAGAATGGAACCACACTATTGTCTTACAATAAAATAGCTTGTGGAGTACTTATATTCATTTCTTGTTAGAAAAATGTCTCTACACTGGCAGAATAATAGACCCCTTGACTTTATTTTTATGACTACAACATATTGAAATCATAATAGAATGTAATGGCTTTAGAATTGCAAACTTACCATATATACAGCAATTTTTATGGATATCAGAATTGACTGAGAATATTTAATATTTGGACTAGGAGAATCTCAAACTGAAAATTTTCCAGAGAGAGACAGCTTCCAAGTTTTGACTGTAGCTGGGATTTTGTTGAAGGACCACTTAATCTCAATTATCAAGCTATGGAAAAGTATTGCTGTATATGATGCATAGAATACGTGAACGCTTTCATGTGGAAAAAAAGAAAAATATACATCAAAAAAGCATTCGATTTACAGTAATATTAAAGGGGCAAATGAATCTCTGTGTAATCTTAAAAAATTAAATAGAGATCAGAAGAAGATAACATTTTATCTCTGTAATCATGGCTAAGCTTTGTGAATGAAGATATGAAAAGGGCTCTACCCACGCTTGCTACAAGCACACTGATGGCTAAAAAGACCAACATGGGATAGACAAATCCGGGAACAAAAGGCACAGCTAAAAGTCTCCCTAGGTGGTATTGATGAGGCGCAGTTCTTTCTGCGTTGTCTTTTCTCCTCAAGGCTAATTCTACATGAGTTTTCAAAGGAGGCAGCAGCATTATAGATGGTGTGTCTCCATGATTCTGATTTGAGGCCAAAGTGGACCACTGATGGTGATCGATATGGCCAAGACTGAAGAGCTGTTTCAAGGAGTCCTTGTATCTCCTCTTTGGGGCTCCTCTATTGCGGCAGCTGGTGGCGAGTTCACCATAAAGCACAATCTAAGGGAGGCGGTGATCCTCCATCCTGGAAACGTGCCCTGACCAGCGCAGTTGCGTTCTCAACAGCATGGCCTCAATACTGGTGACCTCTGCCCGTTCGAGGACGGTAATGTTAGACACATAGTCAGTCCAGTAGATGTTTAGGATTATACAGAGGCAACGCTGATGGAAACATTCGAGAAGTCGTAGATGATAGAGGTAAATGACCCGTGATTCAGACCCATATAAAAGAGTAGACAGTACAATGGTTTTATATCTCTGTAATGCTACTTTTTCTAATGGTTAAAATCAGGTTTCACTGGAGTTTTATTATGCCCAGACAATTTTTTTTCAACCTGGCACATACCTCCTACTTATTTTCACAAAGACTAACAATATCCAGTGAGGTTTCACGGAATTGCCATCTTGATCTATTTCCTGCCAATCCTTGTTCTGTATAAATGGCTCTATTTAAAAACAAGAACAAGAAAAACAACAAAGCCAGAAAATCAAGCACTAAGTCTATGTCTCAGAGATTACCCATATGAACAATTCCATTGATTTCCTGGATTTAGGACTCTGCAATTATTACAGAAGGCTATAATCATAGAGTATGTGAAATAGACCTCCTAATAGCAGCATGTCTGTTTAACTAAAGGTGTACTGATATAAATCAAAGCCTAGGATAGAAAAAAAAATGAGAAAGCGTAGGAAGAATGACTATACTCTTTTCAGTTCCAAATATTAGAGGAACATATGTTTGTGTGCAATGTATTTTGTGAAGTCCTAAACAGGGTAAAAAATATAATCTTACAATTTTTATGAACTCAGATGGCTTTTTTTAATTCTACTTTTGTGTTGTAATTTCTGCCTCTGTGTATAGAACAGATTTATAAACCAAAGAAACTAATTAAGTCCTTTACATACATATATTTATAAACATAAAAGCTCATTGCAAAATATTAATTGTCATTTCTCACAACAGTAGATCAGTAAGACTTTGGCATTACTGTTTATCCATGTGAGTGGGTGGCAGCTGAGCAACACACAAAGCTGGCATTATGAATTCCTCAAGTTTTCTAACAACTAAATCCAATATTTCACCTTCACTTTCTGGGATAGATCATAATTTATCTTAGCTTAAACAGCTCATATGCTGTGTCTTTGATATAGAGTAGCTGAGTTTATCTTATTCTTTTCCATTCCAGGTGTCTGTTACTGCATGAGTGGTCCCTTCTAACTGACTAATGGATTTCTTCTGAAAAGAGTTTCTTCCTGACATTATTTTCTCCCTTCATAATTTTCCACTCTGTTGCCTATTAAATGATAAATTTTTGTTCAGTGTGCCCTTGCTTGGTTCCTCAATTCCCAGCCCCTCCCCCCCCCCCCCCCCCTTTTTTTTTTTTTTTTTTTTGCAATAATTTCTACCAAATTCTAAGCTTGAGTTAAAAAGTTATGTGTATTTTACAATTAAAGAATATACTTTCCTAATGGCTTGAGGAGTGTCTAAAGAACCCCTTTTTTTAATCTAGGAATGCAATGTTAATTCTAAATGTCTCTTCATATACCAGCAGAAACTTTATCTAATATTTGCTGCTTAAAGAACAAAAATCATGAAATAGCTTCTAAAAGGGGTAAACTATTTTTAACAATTTTCCCTAAAAAGACTGATGCATAATTTAAGGTGCCTGAGGGAAGGTCCCTTAGTAATTTGTTCATGTTTTCCTGACTTTTTGAATCTCAAAGTGAATTATCAAATTAAATACAGGCTTGTTCAATATTATGGGAGGTTTTATGTTGATAACATCCACTAGTGATGTGAAATTCATCTGATATCATTAAATCCATCTAATGTGGCTTTATCATCAAAGTTCAGCAAAATTCTACAAAACAGAGTAAACTGTAGATACTTTGATAGTTGTTAATGTAAAACAAACAGAGATCCTTTGCTTTAGAAGGCTCAGAATATCCTCCCTAGAGACTCCAAAGTGGTTAAAAATGTAGGAAGAGATCTAGCTTGCTACTTTACTTCAGCATCCTGCATGTAGGTCACAGCAGGTGAAAACAGTACTATAGCTATGCACAATAATCACTTATACTAGCAGTGTAAAATCAAAAGAAATCTGTAACTGGTAAAGATATTAGTTACTGTGAAGTTTTATCCTTGCACCAATAGGTTGAGTATAGTCTTTCTTACACCAAATTTCTAATATCGAGGTTTTATTTGTTGTTCCTTAAGTTGTCATAAGAAGTAAATGATGTTGAAGTATGAAGGCTTGCTGATACAAAAGGCATTATTCACTATGCATTTTAACATTGCAGGAAGTATATATTTTTTATATCTTTATTAAGCATTCATTATCCAATCATTTTTTTAAGATTCTGAACCTCATAAGACATTGACTGCTTCCTTTCTTGTGCTTATGATGGCTTTTCAATATCTGTCTTAGGATTGTCTATGGTTCTGCATAGTGTAAACACCACAAAATCTCTAATTTGAAGCTCTGACAATATACTCTTAAGAGTAATTGATTTACCTTGAGGAATTGACCAGTGTGGTTATTCAAACTTAAAAATGTTTAAAGGGAAAGAGTAGTAGATTTAGCTAAGAACTAAAATTGCATTATAAATGTGGAGTGTTTCTTTTATCTTACTTAGGAAAAAAAAAAGAAAAATAATTAATAAACAGATTATTAAATTTTTCATAGAACTAAAGATTTCCTGAAAATATCTTTCTGATAATTTACTCTATATTGTTACTCTGCAGCACTCTATCACTTTTCTGTCTTACTTTTTCTTTTCCTTCCATGCTTTGCAATTAGAAATTAAGTCAGAATATGTCTCTGCTGGGCATTGGTTTTCTCACTTCACTTCCTACATTTCAATCCAACTTTCTACAAATTCTTAGATTAAAAAAGTATATTTTTTTAAGATATTTCAATATCAGATTTTTTTTTTAATTGTGGTTGATTTGTTGCATTCTGAACTGAAGAAAGAAAAAGGAGGACCCTGTTATACATTTGTGCTCATATATGCACAGATAGAACATTCATTCAGAAAGACATGTCAGCTGCATAAGTACCAAGCCTCATAAGAACAACAGTTTCAACTGAAATACTGTTCCTAAGTAATATTTCTAAAAGGATTTACCTAATCTTACTTAGTTGAGAATGCTAAAAGTTATTCTTAATGTTTACAAACCACATTCAAGGTCTTTTTGTAGAGTTTGATGAATTTTTTTTTTTTAAACTTTAATTTACAAAGAGTGAATATATGTACCACATTCGGGGCAGCAGTAGCTTGTCTTGTCTTCTGACCTTCATGGCTCTTTTTGTGTGTATCTATCTGTATGTCTGCATGTGTTACATTTTTATAAATTTTTACAACTTGTAGAGGCTTGAAAATGGCTTTTATTTATGTCAGATTTCCTCAATTTTTTTATTTTATTGTTCTTGAAATCAGATATGCATAATGCTACCTGATTTAATTTACTTTTTCATGTTTCATTGATAAAAAAAATCAATTATTGAAAGAATTTTCATACATTTATTAATTTAATATAGTAATACTGAGCCATAATAAATGTTGGCTGTCAGCCCAATAAGTAACAGAGGTGTATGCTTATATTTCAATAAAATAAAAGCCCTAAAACTCACCAAATCTCACTGTCAGTGCTGTGATAGTACAGTACCAGAATTAAGTTTTCAAATGCTATTTTCCAGCACCAAGATTCTCTGCCTGGATGAGGACTCTGCATTTACCAAAGCAATAAGTAGCTAATCAATCTCTTGTATGCAGGTAGATGGAAATATGCTACTGATATTTTTTTCTGCAGTTTGGGTTTATATTAACTCTGGAAAGATGTCTGTTGACGATAGCATTGACTCAGCATGTATTATTTTAATAAATAGCTAATCAATTCTTCACAGAAAAGTTAAATATTATGCGTAAGAACACACTCATGCAAATGATTTGCAACAGAACATATGTATCAATTCCTCAGGCATGTTAAGAAAGTTGACCTGATGAATAAGAGCTTCAAGTCTTTGATTTCTCAGTTCCTACCGAAAAAAGTGTCTTTTTCCTTTGTAATTATCATATGAGTCATAGACAGAACTGCTCATTTCAGAAAACTGAAACAAAGGGAAACAAAGAGACACTTTGTTTGGCAAGATACTTTGTGTATTCTTCCGTGACTTATATTTGTGACCTCTTACTCTAAAGGGAAAAAAAAAAAAAGAGAAAAATATCATCTTCCTTCCATATATTTCTTATCTTTCAAGTTATCTTAGCAGTTGGGATGTTGTCTGGAGTGTATGATGCTCGCTGATGAACACATATTTTCATTTTTTTTACATTAACAGATTTTTACACAAGAGTCTTGGCTAATATTCTGTTGGTCTGTACCCACACAGTATTTCTTACTAGTTTAGTCCAGAATACTCTGAGGAGCAAAGGATCCCTTTGGAAAAGGCTGTACATACTTTCATGTTTGATTTAAACATCCTGACCTCTTTAGCTTTCAAAATTTTTCATCTTCACAATAGAAACTTAACCAGGGTGTTCTCTAATTGTTAGCATACTCTGATGTTAAGGAACTACCTAAACTTCTGCAGCCTGGCACCTGAAGCAGGTGACTGCATCTTTAGTCCCAGTACCTTTCTTAAATGTGTCTCATTTTAAGCATTTCTGCTTTATTACTTGAAAAAAATGATAGGCAATGCAGAAGATGAGTTCACTAGTGGCAGATTTCCTTAGAAAGAAAATAATGAATTGTCACTATGAGCCATGAGAATAAAATTAGTATTTTGTCTACTAATTTTGTCTCATCTATTATGAGTGGGAAAAACATCCACAAAGAGTAAGAGGCCTTTGATTATCAACTGCATCATAACATAATAGACAAAGTATCAAGGAACATTTGTCTTTTTTCTATCTTTGAATTAGAAATACCCCAAAGAGCTAGACATAAGTATTATAGAAACCCAGGATTTTAATGGATCATTGAGTGCTTTTCTCTAAATTTTTCAATGTTTCTTTGATGCCTTCTAAAAGAAAGGAGTGGTTAAAAACATCACTTTCAGCAGGAACAAAATTATTTTGTACTATTGGATTTTGTAAACAGTCAGAGGCAATTAGCGCGTTCAGGTCTCATTTCATGTATGAAATTTTCCCTTTCCTCTAATGATCAGAGCTATTTGACTTCTTTCTATAACCCAGATCCCACTTAATTAAAAAGTACATATTTTCCTTGAAGGATCTGATATATTAACTATATAACAACATACTAAATTCCTTTAAAAACTGGAATCCCTATATAATGCAGTTAAATGAAAAAAATCCCTATGCAAAGTGTAACTTGTTCAGTGGTTGCTTTGGTAGTTTAACTGTTCATTAATGATAACAACATCAAATATATAGCAAATCTTTGTATTAATGATAGCATTATGCTCTACCAAGCCCATCAGTATATGTT
>WEIV01009406.1:0-17528 GCA_013390005.1 Calyptomena viridis
AAGCCTCAGGAGAGCAAACTGGATTTGACTTGCCCCCCTTTTGGGATTTGGGGACCTGTGGTGGCAGGACTGGGCTTGGGGACCTGTGGTGGCAGGACTGGGCTTGGGGACCCCAAAAAGCATGGTGGAGATGGGAAGGGGAGCTAGCTCCCACCCCTGGGATTTTTGGGGACCTGTGGGGGTAGGACTGGGTTTTGGGGCTCCTGTGACTCTGATGGGGATGGGGAAAGGGGCCCCAGAGCCNGAGGAGCAGCAAGTCCGTCCAGCAGCTCAGTGCAGCTGAAGAGAGCAATGGCATCTGGGCTTCACTGATTTTATACCCTTTGTCCTGGCCCGGAATTCCTCATATCCCACGCATGCATGTACGTCCTTTTTCCCCCACTTTTCCCACCCCTGGAAGGCGTAGCCTTGCACCCCATTGGTCTATCTTCTCCCTGCCTACTTCCGGTCCCAAACCACGGGAAGTTCCTTTGTCTTTTGCCATGTGTTCTGATCCAAACATAGCAACTGCCCTCCCTCAACCTGGGCACCCTCCACCGCCCCACCAACACAGTGGCCCAGGGCTTGGGGCTACAGGTGTGCCACGGGCTGGTCCCGCCGTGCCAGGCTGGAAGCGTGGTGCTGGGTGGCTGGGGCTGCACCACTTCACTAAGTGGGAGGGGGCTGGGCTGAAGGCATCGAGGGTTCCTGCAGGGCCAGGCACCCCTCCCCCATGAGCCAAGGTGGGGGCTGAGCTGTACCCGTGCTGGGTCCGGTTGGGCCGAGGGCACGGGGCTTCCCCCACCCCGAAACTACGGCATCCCCATGCTGTGGCTCCACCTCCATTCTGCTGTAAACAAAAAGAAAGTTTTACCAGTGCAAAACAAACAATGACACAGGGTCAACCTGGCAGATTTGCAGCATTAATTTACTGGTGGCTTAAACAAATAGAGGCAGATTTGCACTCCTACCTCATCCTCTGCCATCCCATGCTGTGTTCCACAGGGAAGGGAGCCACCTTTGCTGGCTTTCCCAGAGCTCTGCCCAGGTATGATGGGTCCAGATGGTCCTTCAGGTGTGTGCTGTAAGGTAGCAATGATTTCTGGTGACCACCCTTTCCTTCCCCTCCCTCTGCAGGAAAAGGGGACTGAAGAGGCAATCTCCTTATCAAGCTGCTGAGTTAATTGTCCCCATCCACGCTCTCAGCCTGTGGTCAGTGCAGGGAAACGCCACTTAACTCTGACCCCACTTCCTTTCTGGTGACGTTAATTCTCTTGACCCTGTGTTTGCTGATCTCATGTTCCCTTGCAGCTGACAGGTGGTGTGAGGGAGGCAGGCAGGAGGCTTGGGAAAGACAGGGCATGTGGTTCTACTGTCCTGCTGCTTGCTGAGCCCACAGGAAATAAGTGCTGTGCTCCAGAGTGGGAGCAGCAACTCATTGATCCATGCTGAGAGATATGTTGTTCAAAGTTAAATTTGAAAATAAGAATTGTGATTCCAGATTCCCCTTTGCCATACTGAAGAGCTGCATCCTGTATGGGGATGCTGTATCTCCTGGGACTTTACATTTTAGTCTCACCTCTGGGTCTGTCATGGGCAGAAGCATTGTTGGGTAGTCAGGAGAAGCTTAATGTTTAACTCAAGTTAATGTTGATGCTTCTGAAAACTTCCTCACTATGGGTTAGTCTGCTTCTTTAGGATCATAAAACATGGCCCCTCATGTTTCCTTGGACCTTGTTTTCCCACTGCCCCTACTTGTATGATGCAAAGATGAGTGTGTGAAGGCCGAGGAGAGGCTCAGATATGTGGTATGTGGTGTGGGGGGATGAATAATTCAGGTCAGTGGCCAGCTTTGAACTTTTGAACTGCTCAGGCTGTGACAGGAAGGATCTGTGGTGGTCAAAACTCCTGCTAGATGTCTTGAGTCTGCTCTTGGGAAGGGATGTAGTGGCTTTTTCAAGTATGTCAGTCAGGTGACTGTTCTTTCTTGGAAAACCACCAAGTCTTGTGGACACAGTTCCACTGGTAAGGATGGACATATTACATATAAAGTGCTATGGGAATGAATCACTCATTATGGAATCGGAGCTGAGCGCGGCATTGCCATTGCTTCCAATGGGAAAAGTTGACAGCCCAAGGTATCCCAGGAAACTCCTGTGTGAGAGAGGGTGTATGGGTCAGCAGAGTCACACTCTGAGGTGACTTTTGTGCCTGGGTATGATGTCTCTCCACCTCCAAGTTACTTGCCTTTGCAAGAATGACACGTCTGTGCTCAGATTTTGTCATCAGCCCACTGTAATCTCCTTGAAACGCTCCAGAAAATGAGATTTTGTGCCAAGGAGAGAAATTTGGATTTTACAGCAGAAGAGAGGAGCATCTTTGTTCTCCTTCCGTCTTTAATTTCTTTTCTCATCTCTAAATGTGCCGCGGTCCCTGGGTCTGTGCTAATCCCATTTTTGCCCCAGCTAGCCTGAACAGCAGTGGCCGGAGGGCACCACGGTAGAATGGGGTGGCACCCAGCAAAAGCTCCTCTATTTCAAGGAGCCTGGCCAGGCGTCGCCTCAGGGCAGACAGGTTTGATTCAGACCTGCCTAACCCAGCAAGGACATGCAGCTACGGTGAGCAAAGTTATGCAGGCAACCCTTTATGGTTGAAGCAGTCTGGGTTTATTAGCACTCTGTAGCCAGCGTGACTACAGAACCTTCTAAGCCCCAAAGGAGGCAACCAGAAAGAGCAAAGAGCACTTCCTGTGCATCCGCTTATCAAGGGGGGTTGAAACCATAGGAGGAGTGAGGGAATAACCAATGGGAGAGAAGGGTAGGAGTGGTTAGGGAAGGGGTTACACCCCGAGAAACCAGAGGCCTACTAGGCAATCCAATAGCCTACCTAGTAACAGGGAATGTTCTGGGGAGTGAGATGGATTGGGTTACATATATGGGGTAAGGTGGGAGGGGTAAGGATAAGGGATACATTTGAGGGGAGGATACAAACTGCAGAACAAACCAACTGTGTAGGGAACAGGGGGTAACAGAACAGTCCAACATGAAGGTAACAGAACTATACGTTATAGAAACGAACTCAAAATATGCACCGCTACATAAATGCAGCCCTTTCCTCCCTGGAAGGGTGCTGTCACTAAGCTCACTTTTACAATTCTGAATCTCAAGAATCTGATAAACCTCAGCAGCTTTTTCCAAATGGCTTGAACTGGTGTCAGAGCCATCTGCTCTCAAGGTCATTATAAGAATTTGCACCGTAAAGCTTTGCCATGTGTTCTCTGCAGATTACATACACCTTTGGCTGTGCTCTTGTTGTTAGCTGCTCATTATTGGTTGGTTTGAAAAGCTTTTCTTATAAATGCCCTGTGTCCCAACCACACATGTTGTATCAGTGGTTTTATAATGACACATTTGGAATAATTTAGCCAGGGAACCTTGCAGTTTTTCCTTTCAGTGTGTCCTTATAAGATGCCCAACTTCTACAGTTAGTCTATAAATGTATCCACACTATTAGATCCACTTGTTTATAATAGCAACCAAATGCCTTCAAATATTCAAGCCTCCTTTTATTTTTTACAGCACTGGCAAGAAGCCTTTACATGTTAACTCTTGGCCTCTCTGGGTAACCTCTTATTTAAAAGCAACTTAATTGACTTTACCAGGGCTGGGCTATTTTTCATTTCTTCCTAGAGGACTCATTACTGGAGATGGATGTTTATAAACTGGATCTGGATACTTCTCTCTCTCTCTCACACACACACACACATACACACACAAAACAAACCTATTTTACCCCTTCCTGCCTGTTTACATTAGCAGGCCATAAGCATATTCATGGTTTCACATAGTTTGGCTAAGATTTTTGTTGTGGTGACCCAGTGTAAAAAGAAAAAGGCAAATAGTTGAATAGCAAATGCTGAAAGAAAAGAGAAAATGATGAAATATTCAGGGTTTTAGGGATTTGTGTCTCAATGAAATGGTCAGGATTAGAATAGAGATTTGATTCTTTGAAACAGGTAAATTTTATACTGGTATAGCTTTCTGTGTATGATGTAAAACAGGTATAATGCAATGGTAAACTGAGTCCATTGTTGGTTTTTTCTTCCTTTTTTGCTTTTGGAAGTAGCAGTGTGAAGGGAAGCTGCTTCCGAATCAAAGACGAACTCCTCATAGAGGTATAGTCAATGTTCATTTATTTCCACACAGCTGTTTTTCATGGATGCCTCGTCAGATCAGGCGTCAGGCTTTGTGATAGTGCCTCGTCTGTACTTTTAAGGCACGATATTGTTCTGTTTCAGTTCGTGTCCCAAAGCTGTGGGGATTTTGTCTGAGAAGTTTTTAAGCTTTTTGCATGAGAACGTGGAGTATATGCAATGCCTCACTTGTCATATCTGTGCAGTTGAATAGTAAACATAGAGTGTGCACGGCTCTGTTCCTATTTTGTTACATAGACGAGCTTCCGCAGCATAGAAGGGACTGCCCCTGCTACCTCAGGGGGGGTCTTTGCAATTTCGGCTGACGCTGCTTGCAAACTCATTTAGCAGCAGCTCCTGGAAAGCTGTGAGAAGGGGAACCACAGGTAACCCCTCTCTCCTGCTTCCTGGCTCTGGCTCTGGCTCTGCAGCTGGGGTTGCTTAAAATAACCCTGTGTCTGTGCCCATAGAATGAGCTTATCCAAAAGTTTCTCTTTTACAAAGTTTTCTCGCCTGGCGAGTATAGAAAGTAACAGTTTTTGTGCCGCTGCAAATTCCAATTCCATGCTGGCGGCTGGCAGGGGGAAGGTAGCAATCCTTCCTACCTCGACTCCGATGCCAACTGGCCTCTCGGTTCTCCTGTTGAGTCTCCTCTGCCGCAGCTTCCCCCGACTCCGATCCTCTATTCCGTGTCGATCCGCACTGAGAATCTTGCAAGTCTCCCCCTTCTTGGTCCCTGTTCGGACGCCAGATGAAGGGAAGCTGCTTCCTAATCAAAGATGAACTCCTCATAGAGGTATAGTCAACTCCTCATAGAGGTATAGTCAATGTTCATTTATTTCCACACAGTTCAGCATTTTTGTAAGCCTCAGGCATGTCCACGCGACCCAAACAAACTTTCCTACTGGACAATGCCCTTTGATCACACGTCCCTTCCCGTAGTTGATTAGTTAACTCATAGTAATCACGTGTAAGCCCACTGTCTTTCCCTGCCTATCTCAAGGTCAGCGCACCCGGCTCTCTATCCTCCCTTCTTGTTTATGTCCTTCAAACTCCTTATTTTTTCAGGCTCAAGGACACACCATCCTTGCCATCATACTGAAAGACTGGATTGTGCATGCAGGCCTCAGTGAGCACTGAATACCCTGTTTCTACTAAAATATTCTCTACAGCAGTGTCATCATTATTTAGGAAAAAGAAGTGACACAACTTGAAGCAGATTTTAATCAGGCTGCAGTTCTTGGCATAACAGATCCTCAGAAGTTGTGCCCAATAACTTGTAAAAGCTTAAGACATGAGGATTTTGTTTGTGTAAGCCTGCTAAGAAGGACACACACTTAAATCCACAGCCTTGGAGTGTATAATTCATCAGACCTTCAGCCCTCCCTGTGTCGTGAGAGTTTTCCTGGTGCCATTGGATCCATTCTGATTCCCATCAGTGGAACATCTGGTACTTTGTGATCATGTCCCTGGCTCAGTTTAAATCCACAGACCTGTTCTGATAGAGGGGCTCCGAACACCCACTGCTTTGTTCAGTTTCTGTGCTGTTGTGTAGCACATGTGTAACCACTTGGAAAGCCAGTGTTGCTCTTGCTGTACATCCATCTATACATCCTGAAATGCCTATTGGAGGTGAGAGAGGAAGAAACCCCTAATATGCCATATTCTTCATATCCTTTTTTCACTCTTTCCACTTTATGCCTGATCAACTAGCCGCTGCTTCTTTTTTTTTTCATTAACTTCTGTCTCATTTTAAGTCTCCGATCAGTGGGGAATTGCAACACCTTCTATGCTTCTCAGGCCAGCAGAGCTTTTGGGAGGATTTTTCTACTTATTATTATGTTTCATTGTGTCTTCTTTCCTGGGTTGTCTATTGCCAGGTTCTTGTTTGCCAAGCAGGAAGGAGCAGCAGGTCCCCACCAACACCCTTTCACTGCTCTGGAGAATGAGCCAGGGGGTGGCCAACAATCATGGAATTGAGATATTTGATGAGGTGCTTTTTCTCTGCATATGTCACTTCACAGACCCCTCATGGCTGGGCACTGTTATTTCCTCATGCTCCATGAGATGCCCGTGGCAGAGTTGAGAGGGAAAGGTTGATAGTCAAGGTCCAAGGTTATCATATTTATCATATCTACTTGTGGTCTGGTGTCTCCTGTATCACTGTCACAAACTCAAAGTGATCCAACTGCAACAGATTGATTTGATGATACCTGCCAGAAGCACAGGGTACCCCAAAAGATATGGGGGCTTCTCTGAACTAGCTGTGTGCAGCAGTTGATGATTCCTACCTCAAAATTAAGGATCTTTTCTGCCCTTTTTGGCACAAGCCATTATTTTTGTTCTTTTTGAACTTTCTCTGGGTTTTTTGGCAATTACCCAGCAATAGGGTGCATGTCCCCCATATCCTACCTCCATGTGTGAGCAGGCTTGCGGGGTGGCGGCGCCCGTCCCGGTGCTGAGTGCTGGTTCCCGGGTGGTGGCCCGAGCAGGGCAGGGGAATCCCCTTTGTCCCGTGGTTCAGGGTTGCTGCCTGCCCTGGCCCCCCCATCAACACGGCCGATCTTCGTGGATGCGGCGGGCGGGGGATGACAGGAGGGGGAAGCCTGCCGCCGCGGTGCAGCTCTAGAGGTGCCCCGGCTCCCAGCTGCTCATGTGGGCGGTGGAGCCGCCCTGCTGTGGGAGCAGCTGTGAGCCCCTTAGGTATTAAGCCCTGGTGGCCATGGCCCCAGGGGCCACCTGGCTGCACCATGCTGGGCGCCCCAGGGCTGCTGTTTGCTGCCTGCCTCACCCTCTGAGGCTGGGACAGGGAAGCCCCTTTGCCCACTGTTTGTCCACAAGTCTGCTACCCCCCCCCAGTCCCTGTAATCTGGGGAGAGGGCAGAGTGTAGGGGTACACGATAAGGTGAATTAACAACATGCTTAAGCAAGGCAGCCTGTGACAGATGTGTCAGTTTGGGATAGGATACTGAAACCAAAACATGTCTAGTTATTGGTAGGCTTGCAACTCACAGGGATGCAGGAAAAGGAAATCCATATTTGGACGCAGGCTTTCACCAGAACAGGACAACCAAACCACACCATGTTTGGGAAACACGCATGAACACCGAGTGACCAGGTCTGTGATTGGACAGAGCGCGCATGGACACCTTGTGAACATTTTAACCCTCAGTTGATTGTTTTGAGATTGACCTTAAGAGAGCCTATGGCTAGAGTTATAGATATCTAACAGGAATAAACATTTGGAAAATGTAAACCATTTTATAGTATAAAAAATAATGCTGTATCACAATAAAACAATATTGATAGATGGATTGAATTCGGCACCAGAAGAGAGTGTTCGTGCATTTCTTTGCCCACTGCGAACACAGCCGAACAGGGACCGAACAAAACCCCCCACATATATATACACACATATACATACATAGTTAATATAAAAAAATAAAAAAACAATAGCAGAGGGGGAATAGAGAAAAATGCCAGATGAAAAAGGTACTGGTGGGTACTTTTCTGCAATAAAAAGTGAATTTCCAGAGTTACTTATGGCACTGAAATACCCAGCTCCTAGTCAAAATCCCACCACTTTGAGATCTCATGTTAATAAAGATCAGTGCCTGTATATGTAAAGTGTGTATCAGATGTGTAAAGAGGTATTTGTGTGGACACACCCACAGATGTTTACTGTGGGTTATTTTCATATCAGCACATATATCAAGTCTCCCAGAAGCTGCAGGTTTAAGGCTTTCAACTGCATTTTGGGAGATCTATCCCAATGCACGTGTGTCACTGTTTGGGGACAGGTGATGGCTTAATATGAAAGCTACAAGATTAATGAGCTTGAGTATAAAGATAGAAAACTTTTATTGGAAAAAAAAGTACTATATTATGTAAATCAATATATATATTTATGTAACCTTATATATATATATATATATGTAAAACAGTGAATTAAATTGAATATTAATGATGCATAAGAACAACAAACAGCCAAAACAGCAGCAAAACAATACTTCTCGGCGAGTGATATCAAACTCTGTGCAAACAGCTGCAGTCAGTAGGGGGTGCCTGGCAGCAGTAGACCGCAACATGCTCCAATGCCAGAGGAGGGTGCTGCGAGTAGCAGTAGGTTCCCAGGAGGTCCCAAAAAGGAGGAGTCCCAGGGAGAGGAGGGGAAAAGGGTTGTGCGAGGGGGTCCCGAGGGAGTTGATGGGCCCCGGGGGGTGGATACTGGGGTTCCTGAGGAGTAGTGGGATCCCCAGGGAGGGTTACCAGCAAGTCCTGAGAGTTGGGGTTCCTGGGGGGATAGGACACAGTGGCACAGGTCCTTCCCTCAGTTCCATGTCGTCATGAAAGAGTGGGGGGAGGATGGTCATCATCTTTTATACAGTTCGGATCCCCTCCCAGAGTCCTCTGTGCCTGTGCATGTGTAATTGCTCGGCTCCACCCTTTTCCCCTCCTCCTGAGGTATGGTCTGCATGTCTATTGGCTGTTCCGAGTCTCTGCTCTGCCCTTTCCCCGTTCCTATCAGTGGAAATCTTTTTTGTCTTTATATCCATGTGGCAAACATGGGAGCCATCCCCGGGTTGGGCTGGCGAGGGGGTCCAGCAACCCAGGCACTGGGGAAATTGAGTTGGGATGCAGCAGAGGTAGGCAGGCAGTGTGCCCCTTCCCATGCCGGGCAAGCGCCGCTGTGGCGGCTGTGCCATGGTAAGACAAGTCCCTGGGGCGGCCAGCAGCCCATATGGACACATGGGCAGTGGCTCCACACCACCATGCCCTCCTCCCATACTGGGGGTAAATGCTACTGCAGAAGACAGCTGCGGCGCCCACCTCCGCCATCCTTTGACAGCATGTGCCGCGGTGGGGGGGTTGATCGACCTTGAGCTGCGGCGCCCCTCTGCTGCCAAATCAGAGCTGTGTGGGGCTGGGATCAGTGTAGCCACCCGCTGGGACCCGCCAACCCCCCTCCCTGCACCACCCTGGGCCTCGGTGGCTCCACTGATGATGACTAAAACAGCAAAATCTAACGCCAAAACCATGTGGCACTGCTCTGAGCCCGCACACGCAGGCAGGCACCGGGGCCCCCCCAGCAGGCATCCACCGCGCCGGGAGCTGGGGGGGGCTGGGGCAGCAGCCGCAGCAGCGGCGGTGGGGGGCCAGAGGCAGGGGAGATTTGGCAGGCAGGGGAACCCCCCCCCCACCCCAGCCATGGAAGGGGTGCGAGCGCCCCTTGGCAGTCAATGCAGCAGGGGCATCCATGTCCTGTGGCACTCCAATCCCCCCCTCACACTGTGGCTGGGGACGGCAGGGTCTGGGGTGGCCCCCCCTGGATGTGCTCCCCCCCACTGGTAAAAAAAAAAAAAGATTTTTGAAACACATACCCGAACAGTGACAACGTGTCTGTGTATTATACTTTTATATATTGCTCTTACCAGGTGTGTTTTCCACTATGTTTATGTGTATGTGTATACCAGAACCCCTACGTGACTGTATGGGGAAAACAAAGTCTTTTTGTTACTTTGCAGCTCAATCTGAGCAGCTTTCAGGACTCCCAGCCTTTCAGTGCTCTTTGCAGATCCTGAAGTCCAGGCAAAAAATCAAACGGAAAGGATTAGGGGTTGGGGGAGGGAGGGGGGGAGAGATTTCTATTGAAAAGAAATTTCTGACCATGTTAGTTTTATTGGCCTGGAGGAACCCTATAGATTAACAACCAACAACTCCCCCCCCAACACACACACACTCCTTCACTGCCATCCACCTCCACTCCAACCCGGAGACCTTAAACAATCCGGTAGAAGGTGTGATTTCGAACTTGGTGGTATGGATAAAGAGAAAGGAAGCCAGAATGTAAGCACTTGTGTGATATGATTATTCCCAGAAATGCCTCAACATCTCCCTGCTGTCCCGGCATGGCTGCCAGCAGTGTCATGGAGCTGTGAGCTAAGGTGCTGACTGCCGACTGCAGAGACACTGTGATACCTTATCGAGGAGAGGCACTGGGTCCCCTCATAGTTACAAGCAGAAATAGGGCCAGTAGTCAGCTGAGCCCTCTGCCAGGGCCACTGTGGCCTCAGCATCCATGAGACATCTGCCGAGTCCTTGCCTCCTGCCAAGGTAAAGGGGCTCCCCTGGGCCTCCCTGGCTGCCCCAGCCTGGGGACCACCCAGTGTCTCCCCTGGTGTGGACTGCAAGGGCCACACCTGGGGTTGACACCCACAAGTGGGGTCAGCTGTGGTGGGGGAAAAGTGTGGGGATACCCAAGTGGGTGAGCACGGGGGGAGATGGTCTGATATGTGTGGGGCGGACCCAATGGGACAGACCCTGTGGTAGAGGGGTGTTGTGGGCCCACCTGTGGGTGTGGGGGTCTGGTATGTGTGGGCTGGGGCTGGGAGTATTTGACTGTTGCCTCTGGACTCGCTGTCCTCCAGATGTCCATACCTGGCAGAGGAGTTTGGGGGGGAAAGGCTTGGGGTTAGGTCTGTGGTTGCTTGTGCCTCCATTGGGTTTTGGATGTGAATGTGCCTAAAGATGCTTTGGTAGAACTTGCCTAGTCACTTCTCCAAGGGTTGGGCTCGATGATCCTTGTGGGTCCCTTCTAACTCAGCATATTCTGTGATTCTCAAATGCTTTATTATTAATGTATTCACCTGAAGTGATGCCCGGATCTCCAGCTCTGATCCCATATGTCAGGAGAGAAAAACAATACGTTTATCCTCTCTCATATTTTTTTTTAATTATTATTTAAATTATTTCATTTACAGGTGTATCGGGTTTCAGTGGCCAGGTTTTGGTAGCCAGGGGGCCTCTGGGGGAGGCTTCTTCGAGAAGTACCTGGAAGCTTCCCCATTTCTAGCAGAGCCAATGCCAGCCGGCTCCAGGCTGGACCCGCCGCTGGCCAAGGCCAGGCCAATCAGGAGTATAGTAACGCTTCTGTGATAACATATTTAAGAAGAGAACAAAAAAAGGTATAGGGCAGATGAACATGGCCGCTAGAGAAGGGCAGAGTGAAAAGCTGTGATTAACAACAATGTAGACACCAAGGTCAGTTGGAGAAGGAGGGGGAGGAGATGCCTTAAGTGCCGGAATGGGGCCCCTGCAGCCCATGGTGATGACCATGGTGGAGCGGGTTGTCTCCCCTGCAGCCCATGGGGACCATAGGGAGCAGAAAATCCACCTGTGGCCCATGGAGGACCCCACACCACAGCACGTGGACCCTGGAAGGAGGCTGTGATCCCGTGGGATGCCCAAGTCTAGAGCAGGGGCCTGGTAGGAACTTGCAGCCCATGGTATGGAGGAGCCTACGATAGAGCAGGATTTCCTGGTAGGACCTGTGGCCCATGGGAACCCACGCTGGAGCAGCCTATACCTGAAGGACTGTAACCTGCGGAGAGGTGACCTATGTGGCAGCAGCACTTGAAGAGCTGTTGTCCTTGGGATGGACCCACAAAGCAATTTTGTGATAGACTGTCTTTTGTGGAGGAGACCCTATGAGGAAGAAAGGGGTAGGACTCTTTCTCTCTGAGCAGTGGCAGAAACAACATCTGACCATAACCCCCCCCACTCCTGTCTTCCCAGGCTGCTGGGGGAAGGAGGGAGATCTTAGAAAGAGGGAGGGGTGGGGGGGAAATGGTGTCTGTAAGAGCTATCGAACTTCTCACTCTTAAGCTCTGATTTTTATAATAATAAATTCTTAATATTCCAAGATGGAGCCTGTTTTGCCTGTGAAATAATTGGTAAGGAGTTTATTATGGTCCTTATTGCAGAGTTTGTTAAATCCTTTAGTTTTTTTCCTCTCCTCTGTCCATTTGCAGGGAGGGGAGTGAGAGAGACTTTTGGCTGTGGGTGAGCCCTTGGCATTTAGCCAGGGTCAAACCACTAGAACAGGGGAGGTGGAAGTGGGAGAGGGCTAATGTAGAACAGGTGTTTTGATTTCACATTACTCTTTGAAAAGCAAATGTCGCCATTTGGACCCTGTATTCGCCCTTGGTTGCTAAAGAAATTAATAATAGGAATTGTTTAGGAATTCATCACAGAAAAACCCACTCCCTTCCCTGCCTCCCCTTTCCTGAGCTGTCGGTGGGATCCAGCACTCCCTGATTGTAGATGGTCCAAAGCTATGGAGTTTGACTTTTTAAAAATTATTATTTATTTATAATTTTTTTTGTTTTCTAAGTGCTGTTTGGCGCTGTGCATTAGGATCTTGGCATGAAATATGAGGGACTGGCTCTTCTCCCCTGGGACTGTGAGGGATAGGGCAAGCAGGGACATACAGCCGCAGGTGCGGAGAGGCAGCTCTTCCGCCCATCCTCCACGGATGACGGGGCTCAGGGAGCCGAGAGGACACGTGAGTTTGGAGAGCTGCTCCCGAGCAAGGCCCAGCCTTTTCGGGGCTCTCCCCTGCATCTCTGCTGCTGTTCATGTCCAAGAAGTAACTCAACACAAATATATATGTATTTCTTTCCTATTTCCTCCCATCTCTCACTCTGAAAATAATGAAAACCACAGAATCGTTTAAACCACGGCCCGGGTGCTCTGTGCTCCCTGTGTCCATCGAGTGACACGAAATGCGCCTGGATGATGTGAGGGTGTTGGGGGTGAGCGGGGTCCCAGCGTGGCCCCGACGGCTGCGTGTCACTAGCCCCTAGAAACTACTCGGGGACACGGGGATGGATAAAGTATTTCGGTTGGTTTCGTTTGGGGGGGGAAGGGGGTTGGGTTTGTTTGTTTGTCATTTTTTCTTCATTGTATTACATATTATCCATCAGGAAAAATGAATTTCGATGATTTTCTCATTGCTGGAGAATTCGAAGGTACCTCCTCGCCCATCCCCAAATTCACAAAAATTAAAAGTGGTGGTAGGGATGAGGTTAATCGTTACACTGGGAAAATAATGTCTTTGCACTGGGGTGATTTGGAGTAAAACGTCGATAGGAGAATTAACACCGAGTTTGTAAAGCAATTGTAACGACTGTCACTCCGGGGTTTTTGTGGCTGGTTTTAGGATGGGCTTTTAAATACGCCTGCATTGCGAATAGTTTCTGGCTTATATTCTTCAGTGTCAGGATAAAATTAATTCAAGATCCTAAATGATGTTCCCTTCTAGACTCAACCAAATTAACGAAACATTTGTCAATTCAAGAACCCCATTCTGCAGGCGGTTTCAGGGCTTGGGCTGCTGCTGTGGGAAACCCGTGGGTAAATGTGTCTCTGCGAAATTTCATTTCTCCTGCCTGATCTCATAGTAGGTGCTTCTGCCCAAGCAAATTCGTGACTGCCATTGCTGACTGCCCTAAGAAAATATATTTTCCTGGAGCCCAGGACAATTTTCTCCATCCTTTTCTTTGCGAGGCTACTCCGTCCTGCAGAAACCCTGGCTAATTTCCCCGAATAATCTTAATATTCTACACGAAGCCGCATGAACGAACCGGCCCATTGCTCTTTCGGCTTTAAAGGTTGTTTCAAAGCTTTGATTTGAGCTCAGAGTTGTTGGGAGGGGGTTTTGAAAAGCCAGGGAGGAAATCAGAAATTAAACATCTTCTCTTCGAGATGGAGAAAGTCCTGCGAAAACTCTTCAGACACTCACCCTCGCCCGGGAGCTCTCCCTGGCCAAAGGCACGGCCGGGTCTGCTCCAGCAAGTGCATTGCAAGAGCTCCACGATCAGGAGATTCGTGATTTAAATTATGGAGAAAGAAAAAGAGAAGTGCTTTCTGTGGAAAACAGGGAATTCGCCTCCTTTTCCAAAGGGGAGGAAAAAAAAAAAAAAGAATTTTTTTCTCTTGCAATTTATCTCTCGAGCGGCTCTGATTTGTTAGCAATCATGATGCTGGTTTTTAGTCCCGAGCCTAACGGTAGCCGGGCTTTGCCCGAGGCCAGGCAGCTCCTTCCCCTCACAATCTGGCCCCGCATCTGCCAAAAACAGGGGTGCCTAGCTCATATTCCCTACAAAGCGCTTTATTTCCCTCCCCAAACCCCAAAGCTTCAGTGATTGTCTCTACTGCCCACCGAAATATCTCAGCAAAACCAACCCAGCGCCATTGTTAAACCTGGATTTACTGGGAGCCACTTCGGGCGCGATTTGGGGGATTTTTTTCCCTTTACATATTTTTAGAGTAAATCTTTTTCTCTCCCATTAGACACTCCTGAACTTCTCCCTCCTTCCGCTTTGGCTGGGGGGAACAGTGTAATTTAAATGCGCCATGCGCAGCCTGAACAATAGGAACTGTAAACCCAGACTATAAGAAAGTTGTCGGCAAGGATGTATGAACCGCAAACACATTTTTCCCTCACAACTATACAATGTGGAAACTCTTAAAGGGCGCTATCTGTAGACATCTTGCAATCACTGGTCTTCCTTGTCATCTGAAGGAGAAAGGGGAAAATATATTAAGTGAAGACACGCTTTAAAATTACTTATACATTTTAAACATGCTGGCAAAGGGAACTGCTTGATAAACTCTTGCCCAGATTTTCTTTTTCTGGGGTAAATTATTTTGAGTTGTTACACAAATATCTCCCGCCTGTCTCCTTTCCCCCACTCTTTCCCCGGGTTTAATTCAAACGAAAACAAGCTCCTGCAGCCCCGCAAACAGCCCGAAAGCGGGGCAACGGCAGGGCCAGTCCTGCAGCCTTGACTGTGTCGAATACCCCCCTCAACTGGTTCTAGAAAAGGTGGAAAATGAGATTAATGGTTTAGATTTGTTAAAATGCTTAGTAACAAACCGGCACAGAGCCTGATGTTGCAGACAGGTGGTAGCTGAGCTGTGCTTGGGTTCCCCTGAGCCAAAATCTCCCAAAAGCAGTCGAGACAGTGAATTATTTCTCTCCTAACAAATTTCCTAGCCCGGATTCCTATGCCTGACGGCTGGGGATCCAGCCAAGACCACGTTGCCATCTGTAAAGCTGCCAGCTGCAAAGGCGGAGGTTTGGCCCTGGAATAAGCGGTGCTACTTTCCCCACCATGCGGCCGCACTCCCTGGCTTTGGAAACAGGATTTATATGGGGAGGAGAGCGGTGTTAAAAGGAAGGGAGGCTCTGGTGATTTATTTTTAAATTTTTTATTTGTTTCTTTATTTTTCTTTTTATTTTCGTTTGTCTGGTGCAACTTTTTTTTCTCTTTTTTTAATGAAAATGGGGAAAGACACGGAATTTGGTAGGGGTAAAGGATGCACTGCCTGGGCAGGGATATCCCTTGGTGGAGGGGGAAAAATGGAGCAGTTGGGGGATGGAGGCAGTGTTGCGGGAGGAAGGATCCGGCTCCGATCTGCAGCTCAGACACCCCGGGGGATGAGGGGGTGGAGGGTGACCCAAAGGCAGGACGTGCTAGGGCCGGTTACGCGTTCGGGGAATGGAGGGGTTGGATGGGTAAAGACTTAGGTCTGCTCCAGGTCTAAACCCAGGAGGTAGGATCAAGTCCTCCTTCACCAGCGGGGTCTCCTGAAACCCCCTCCCTCATCCCCCCCCCACTTCCAGCATCTTCAAACAGCATCCTTCGCACAATCTGAGGGTAACGGTGGGTGGGGGAGAGGAGGGCTTTCTTCTTTTTTTCCCCCCTAAAGTCTCTTTCAAGCTGAATTTATGTTTGTGTGATGAAATGCCACTCTGTGTTTAACATTCCCAATGATCATTTGTTTCCTTAGCTCCATTACTCCTTTATGAGAGTGCCTTTTGCCCNGGGAAGCGGCGGGGCGGGGGGAGAAGCCCCACAGTGGGCCGGGCCGGGGATGCTCCATGATTCCGGGGTCTGTGTGTCCCTGCCACAAACAGAACCGCTGCAGGTCGGAGTCCCCTTCCCCACTCCAGGGATTCCCTCCCAGCAGCGAGGCTAGAAGGGTACTCCCCGTTTCCCAAGACTCCACGCTTTTACGGCTTATTTTGGAGTTGTCTGAGCCTCCCAGGCTTCGTGCTGGCTCAGAGTAGAGCTTTCTGCTTCATGGTTCCCAGAGGACCTTTACCCACCCACTCTCCTGCTGTCTCCTCCACCCGCCTGGAAAAGACATTTCAAATTAATTCGAGCCCCTCCCACCCCGAGTTGTGTTCGAAATAATTTCAGTGCAAGTTTTATCAAGATTTTGCATCATAAACATGCTGCCAGATTTGGCTTCTCCCATGCTCCTCTTTCCAATGCTGGATTCCCTGGGGTGCCCTGGGTGGTCTCCCTTTGCTGCACCCAAGAGTGTTGCACCGGGGACTGCCGGTGGGTGAGGGAGGCTTTTCTCCTCGTCCAGGCCCCGGCTGGCAGAAACAGGAGGGAATAGGCCCTCGAAGACAAGGAGAACAGAGGGGCTCAGTGCCCTGACAGATCCCCATCCCCCTGTCCTCCCTTCTGACTTTCTGCTTTTTACCCTTCCAGCCCCAAAACTCGAGTGACATTTCTCATTTGGGGAGGGCAGCACAGCCCAGATTTCTTTTCTTTTTCGCTCTTTTTTTTTTCTTTTAATTTTTATTCTTCCTGATGCTGAAAAAGCTGAGATCCCTCAGTTGACTCTTGTCTTTATAGGGGAAATATATATATTCCTTTATGTGGGCCAAAGTGGCCAGTGTGAGTTGCGGTCCTGGTTCATATGTGATTGTGACTCGCCGTGACAGAGACTCTGAGCCATGACATGAGCATGGGTGACATACACAGATTTGAAGGGTGTCAGAAGTCCGGGCAAGATGCACTGGTGAATTAGAGGGGTTAATGATGAATTTCCTGGCTCTGGCGAGCTGGTCTCTCCATCATCTTTACGCGTGCACATATATATGTGAACAGATGACTTGGCACCAGCGAAAAACACTTAAAATAATGCCTCTGCCTCTGGCCAGGCCTGTGTAAATATCTCATTCTCCCACATGCCCGCCTAGCTTTTCCTGATGCTGCGTTACTTGATCACAAATACATAATTTGCACGAGTGTGTGTATACACAGAGCCACTTTGATCTCGACGCAGAAATGCCTCCCCTCGCCTTTGGAGGGGCTGCAGCCTCAAGAACAAAAGTGGTGAATAAAAATGGTCAAATAACACATTTTCAAATGGGAAGCATGTGTTGGCTTCCTTGAGTGGTTCTGGCACTTGGAGGGGGGGGGAAGAGACTTTATTGAACATATAAATTTAAACTTAGTTACCGCTAACAGTTGCCTTATAAAAGGGGTCCATATAACCCACATCAATTTTTTTTCCTTGAGTCCCCAGGCATGTTTCCCAGCACACTCGATCTCTTGGCAGAGTCAGCCTGTGAGGAGCAGAGCTGGCTGAGGGCTTTCACAGGGGGAGATGTTTATTTTTCAGTCATTGTTGGCTCCCTCCCCTGGATTATTTTACTGCTGCAGATTTAAGCCCTTCTACTTATTTCTTGATTCTCTGGCAGTGCTTTCTG
>WEIV01009407.1:1551-111868 GCA_013390005.1 Calyptomena viridis
AAAAAAAAGAATGTACAGTAAGTGTAAATCAAATAAATAACCTTCAGGGGGTTGTGTTTTAGTATTGTCTGGTGGATAATGGCATTTCCTGGTGGTGCATAAATTCAAGGTAGTAATCTGTCATGTATCAACCAAATGCTTTAAAGACTTTAAAATAGGAAAAAGTCACAAAAGCAATTTTCATGTGAGTCAGAATGGTGTTGTCTTTCTTTATTCTTTCACTTATAAATTCTGTCAAAAAAGGGTTTCTCTTGTAATTAGTTGTTCAAGGAAACAATTCCCAGAAGAAGAAAATTGACTAAAAATTGACATGGAGGAAATTGCTTCATAAGAATTTCTTTGAAGATTAATGCCAGAAATAAAACCTTTCAGACATTATGGGAACCATTTATTTATATAAACAAAGATGCATAAATGGGT
Organism: Calyptomena viridis; assembly: GCA_013390005.1. Lineage (NCBI taxonomy): Eukaryota > Metazoa > Chordata > Aves > Passeriformes > Eurylaimidae > Calyptomena > Calyptomena viridis. The sequence goes on from WEIV01009407.1 coordinate 1,972, forward strand.
TATGCCTAGGTATATTGAAATATTTCAGAAGAACTCTCAGAAAATGTCATTGGGTGAAGCTGGGGCTGTTTTCTGTTTGTTCCTTTGCTGGATGTTGTCTTATGTGATTTCTTACATTGTTTCAAGCACAACGGAACTTTAAAAATAATCAGATGTGGCCACCATTAAAAGAAATATTCGCTCCAAAAAGCAGAGGGGGAGGTTCACATAGCCTGCCTTGGTCACTGGCCTATCAATTTTCTAAGCGTGTGGCATTGCCAAGGTTCTTGCCTAGTCTGAATTATTTACTCAGTCCATGAATTCCTTACTGAGGCAACAGGTACCTCTGAAGATGTGGTGCTGAACAATCAGCTGTTAACTTTGTTGACTCCCTAAAGAAACCGGTCATGCTCAGAAGACGACCCAGCCACCATCAGTGTTTCACAGAATGCACAGAGAACAGCATGAATTTCCAGTTGCCTCTGTTCACCCGGAACTCATTCTGTTCCCCGGCTGCAAAGGAGTTAAAGACTCATCCACGAACTAAGAGTTTGTATCTCAGGAGCATTCCTGACCACCTGGGGACCACTGGTTTTCATGAGGGAGGACTCTCCTCCCTTCCCCTCCAAAGCTGAGCTGCTGCAAGGACTTTCTTCCCTGAGGGAAAAAGAAGATTTTTTCAAACTTAGTAGAGCTCTTAGGAAATAGAGTTAGTTTATTGATTCCTTCCCTTTTACCTGTGCTGCTCTATTCTCACAGTCTGAGCACAGGGCCCTCGCACTTGATAGACATTGGAAGAAATTCAAGGGCAGGATTAGCTCTTATCTACATACTCGTAAAAGAGAATTAATTTTTCTACAGTGTGACTTCAGTGAATGGCAGGTTTTGCAGCAACATAGAGTTATTTCTGAAATTAGTACATATGCTCATTGACCCCTGCAGTGTGTCCACCTGTAGACATCTCAGCCATGAGTATACATGGTATACAGCACACGGTGAAAAGCTGCCACTTTGCTAAAATAAAGCCAATTACTTTCAAAGCATGCAAGAGCACTAATTTTCATTGATTACTCAGTCATGGCCAAGTTTCAAATTTCATCTGTTTTTACTATAGTCCTTCTGGAAAAAATTTGGTTAGAATCACTCTCCCATAACCTAAAAACAGTTGCAGGGATTTTGCTTTGACTTTAAGGGGATAAGAAAAAACCCCCACTCTTTAGGCATGGAAAACTTCAGCCTGAACAATGAGTGATTCAGAAGGCTGTGGTTGTGAGAAAAATGGACTTTTAATTGGATTCATTTTGCTTTTGTAACCATTTGGCCCCTACCAAGCAGCTACTCCAATAATCATTTTGCTTATCAATGATACATAGTCTCCTCTGGACTAATGTATCTATGGCAACAAAAATGTGCCACATATATATGCCTGTGTTTGTATGCAAAGTTTAAAAAGGTTCTGCAAAGATCTGTGGGAGAAAAGCTTGCCCGGAGATCTTCATAGAAAGACATTGGTTCTGGTTCAGGAAATCCTTCAGCCGCAACTGGCTGGAGCTTGGGAACATATCCTGGAAAAACTAGATTTGCTGGTTTAGATGGACCTTTGATCCAGAACACTCAAACTTGGGTGAACAAAACAACAGCAGCGTGAAGAGAAGCTTCCTGTGAGAAGATTGAATGTTTACTGCTTTGTCCTGAGTTCCATGGAAAAAACCACAGGCTTAGCCCTCCCACTGTGGCTGCCGTCATTCCAAATATCCTGAATGCTTTTAGCACCCCGCTTCAGAGTTAGATGGATATGCTGAGTCTGTTCTCAGTGAAGTCTTGCACAGAACGGCTGGAGAAAGGTCTTGCCTTCTTGTGGCTTTGTGAAGATGAGAAGCTGGGAATTGTTTCTTGGGTTTGCAGCTGGTTTTGCTGTTGAATGATTCAAGCTGTTCATTGAGCTGGGTCAGCTACAGTGGATGAAGCTAAGCAGAAAGGCTTAGCACTGATGTTTCTGTCAGGAAAATACTGAAGATGACAGCTGGAAGAGGCAAACAAGCAATGATTTTATGCTGGCTGATTGTGCCTTCCACGGACATAGTCGAGTAGGTTAACCAAACAGGTCTCAATAACTAGATCATAAGCATTTGTAAAGAGCTACCTGAGAAGGGGCTGGTTTTTAAATGTGGCAGTCTTCCATACACTGGGGACCTCACATAAAGGTAAATATTAAGTCAGTGTTGAAATGGAGACAACTGGAGTCACTGCTGTGGACTTGTCAGCCTGGCTGGACAAAACATTCAAAACGCTGAGGTGTGACTCAAGAGGGAATTAAACAGCAATTAAATATGTAATGCCAGTTCACAAAGGCTGAGACAGAGACTTGAGGCAGGAGAAAAGATAATTTACCAATTTAATTTGATAGAGCTGTGATGAGGCTATGAATTTACTTGCTAATGATTCCTGTAGTGATGAGTTGTCTGGTATTTTACTTGTTTTTCCTGGCTGTATTTTAGTTTTGACATGAAAGGAGTGTAAAATCTCTATGATCTAGTCAATGAAATGAACAGGATCAGATCTCGAATCAGTGCAGTTTGCAACTTTTTATCAATGGCCTAAAGAGTTAGTTGCAGTTAACCTAGAGACGAGTGATTGAAGAGCAGTCAAGGGATGTGTTATGGCAAAAAAGAGGTCAATTAGATACTTTTGGTTCTGGCATGGCACTCTGCCTTGGTGCATTGTTGGCCACATTTGTTGTATGTAGTACTCTGCAGTAGGAGGAAAGAGCTGGAAATCATGATGGCTAATGGATTAGCTCAAGGTGCCTGTACAATTCTCTATTAAGAAAATGTGAGCTGAGCCTTCAGCCTTGCATCTATAGGAGATCTTACATGGTTCTCATGTTTGCACAGCAGTCACTGTGCCAAGTACAAACTCCATCCTTTTCTGGCACTTGTTATTCCAAATATGTTGAATATAGTTTGGGTTTAGAGTTGAGGCATGACAGTCATAACAGCATTACTAAGTGACACTTATTTCCCTTTGCTGAAGTTGTCCTGCTGGGTACCAAATAAATCCAGATTCCGTGAGATGAGGAAGGCCTCTAAACAGGCCTTTACCTCCCAGGTAACTGCTGACTGTAAAACAATGAGGCTCTAGGAGGAGGCAGTAGCATGAGCACATTCCACAGGGGAGAGACTGCCTCTCCTGGCATAACGAGTAGAGCCAAGAAGGAGGTGTGGTATATTTCATGATATAAAAGAAGCTCCAGAGACACAGACAGTCACATATAGGTAAAAATAGACACAACTCTAGGAAAAGTAAGGTAATTGAGCACTCAGGTTTGGAACATAGTGCCCATGCAGTAATCATAAGCTCCCTGAGCTTTTTGAGCATTGCTGCCTTTTCTATGAACTCTCTCCTTATGGATCAGGTGGGTTACGGAGGAGTGTTGATGCTCTGCAACAGCAATTGTCACTTGCTGAAGTGAGAAGGCATTTAGAAATGTAGAAGGCATTTATAAATTTTTAAATTTCAGTAAGCAGGAATATTTATCCCTGGCTGCCTGGATGGGAGAGATACTAAGACAATAAGCTTTTGGATTTGATAGACAACCCCCAAAACTGGGGAAAGTGGGAAATAAAGTTCAGTGGATTGTGTCATTGTAAAATCATGACCACTACCAAAAATAGATTTAGTTGAGAGCTTAATAAAAGCAACTTTATTTTAAAAAGTCCTTAGTAAAGCAGGAAGCAAAACAGTTTGAGTTAATGAAAAATCAAAACATTTGAACTTCTGAATTGTTTGAAGGTCTAATTATTTTTGGCCAAAAAAAAATCAGGCAAATCACAAAGAATTTTTGTTGATTTAAACAAACACTTTTTAGAGAAGAATATTTCCTCCAAAAAAAGATCACACTTCTCTAGTCAACAGAACATTACAAGCAAGCCAAGTAAAATTGTTAGTCTGTTACACAAAATTCTGTAAAGACCACATCAGAGAATGATGTGCCCTTTTGAGTATATCTGTTCTGTCCGATGAAAAATGTGATCAAGAGCTTAGATATGATCATAAACTAAAGAGTTTAAGGCTAAAGTTCCTTCCTTGTCCTACCAACATTATGAGGGTAGACTGTTTAATCCAAGTGATCTAGTTTTCAAGAGCTCGGAGCACATCTACTGATCTGCAAGATTTCTACATTTTTGTTCTCATTTTCTTTGTTGCCTGTGGAGTCTAACAAGATAGTTAGATGTGTGACCCTTGGACAGGATGGTTGGGGTTACAGCATGTGGCTGCTTGTCTTCTCCATCTGGTGAGCTGGTTGGGCCTGTGCTCAACCCCTTCAGCTGTCTCTTGGCTCTGGATTCTGGTTTAGGGATTAGACCCCAGTCTTCCACCATGTTGACCAGTCAAGTCTCAGCTACGTTAAAGGGTTGAATTCCAGTTTGTGTGCCACCAGCACAACTGTAGCATTGCAGACTGGCACAGCCAACTGCACTGTGTGATGGCTGAGTCACAAGAGCCTGGAAAAGATCAGGACAGCATAGAGATTAGCTCCCTCGAGGAAACACAATGTCTTTCCAGCCTTTAGAATTGCCATTCACAAAACTTGTCTCCAAACCTCCTATCAACCACTGCTTGTCCCCTCCAGTTGATCCCTCCCTCTTCTCAACCAGGGTTTCCTCTAAAAAGGAACAAATCAGACAGTGTAGCAAGGTGCCAACAAATTTTAGTAATTTCAATAATGTGTGCTCAAATTTATTTATTTTTTTAATGAAGTGCAGCATTGGAAAATACATAATTAGTTTGGGTAGACTCTGAAGAATTTTGGAAAATGAAGAGGAAATTAAAACAGTATTTTAAAAAGCAATAGGTTATTTCACAATAAAAATATCTTTGGAAATACATTTCCTTTTGATTATACATAGAGAGATAAAGAATATGGCAGAGTCTGATATTTGATATTTCAAACTGAATGTATTTAGATTAAGGAGGAAGAGGAAAAAGAAATATTGCATCTTCAATGTGCTGTTTCTTCAGATATGCCTTTAGTTTGATCACAGAGGCATCTCTTAGGGAATTATCAGTTACATCAGTGTCTGTAAAAATGAACAAAATGGAACTGTCAATTATTTAAAAGTGTAGACACAGCAGCTGGTGAGCTGTTTGCTGTCTGGTATTCCTCACAAAGGGAGGTGCCAGGAATTTACTGGCAAAATACTTCATCTAAGTGATCTCAGATGAAAAAATGACAGCTTCTGCTAATGAATAGTCAGTTCTGTGGACAAAAATAGTCACCATAGTCCCAAAGTGGAAAGACTGTGGTAGTATCTGGCTTTGAAAAGACTCTGTTCTTTGCACCTATGTGCACACTTAGTCCAGTCTTACTCTGTGATTGTCCTGGAGCTGGAATATGTACCATCAGAAGAAAGAGCAAAGGGCATCTGCTGCCAAGGACACAGCTCAAATGCCTTGGTGGTCTCTTCCCAGAGTGTCATAACTTTGCTCCAGAGGCAGCCTGGATACAGAGAAGGATTGCTGTATCCACAGCTTCTAAGGAAGGCAGTGAAGATCATAGGAACTGTCCAACATCATGCCTCAGCCATGGTCAACAGCAGATGTCTGGGAGAAGAGTGCCAAAACCAGCACTATATTGTCCATTGGGGGCCTGACATCCACCATAACACATGGTAAGCTACAAGGTGTATGGGCAAAGCTCTGTTCAAGAGCCACTGCACTAACCTGTTTTCTGCTAACTGCCCTAATCTTTTTTTTAATCCCTTTAAACTTCTGGTTTCTGTATGGTAAGGATGATGTGTTTCACCATCAGCATTGGGAACTGTGTGGAAAAAGGCCTTCCTTTCTCTTCATGTCATTCAGAATTAATTGTTTTGGGTGATGAGTATGTTTGGGAGTATTTCTGTGCAACTACAAATCAATTACTAAGACTGATACAAGTATCAACTTGATTTAAAACCTAAAACATTAGATCAGCAGATTATGCATTGCAGATACTAACAAACACTTCAAAGTGTTTTACAGTTAAAAATTTTAAAGAAAGAAGACAGCTTTGGCTATGGAGCTAAAGGTTTGTGTCTTTATTTGGGGGAAGCCCATGCTAACTGGCACAAATAACATCCTGACATTGCCAAAAGGGGCCTTTGAAATGCTTTCACTCACCTCCAGATGACAAACACACAGATGTGTATAAACTGAATACAGGTGCAGAAGAGATTGATATTTGCAGAAGGATTTTCTACAGCATTTGAGAAAAAGAACTGGGACTTGTACTCATCAGCCGGCTGTATGAAACCTTTCAAAAATGTCCAGTCTCTGACAGACTACAGGCTGGAGTCACCAGTTATACCTTGGGGTTGAGATGCTTTAGAAAGTCGTTGAGGCTGATAACGGAACTACACTTCCCACCTGTTCCACCCACGGCTTTCTTAGGATGCATGGTGGGTGATTCCTTGGGCATGAATGAAACCATATTCGAAGTCGTAAGTCTGGGTCAATTCGAAAGCATAAAATCAAGGAAAGAAATTTCATTCTTTCCTTAAAAGAATAGATGAAACCAATAAAGGTGATCACACATGCCAATGATACGAACACTGACAAACGAAAGAGCTGACTGATGGCCAACAAAAATTTCTCTCCCCTCAGGGGGGACAGAGGTGAATGAAATTTCTCTCAGTTTACATTTACTGCAAAAATTGTGTTCTTATTTTAAACAGGTATTGTCAATCCACTGCTAAAGCCCTCTAGCATAGTCCCCCTGCTAGAGAGGAATATAGCTAAGCAGAAATAGATGCATCTAATTTGGTCAGACATGACTTTTAATTTACCATTAAATATTATCTCTTTCATACCTAGCCTTTGAGGTTTTATTGTGCTCATACAATCCTTCACACATTACTTTTCAGTCAGGAGGCAAGATTTTAAGCAGTTTGCCGCAAAGTACAGTTTTGGGTAAGTAAATATTAACCCCTTCTGGACTAAATCCACTGCATGTGGAAAAAGGTTAGTAAATAGTACAGTGGTTCCTGAAGATAACTGCATAGCTGTCTGTCTGTCTATCTATCTATACACATCTAATCCATATAGAAATGTCAGGACAGCAATAACATAACCTTGCTTCTCAGGTATATTTTTAAGACAAAAAACTGAGGGCTAGAGTTCCTGTTGCTTTGGCAACTGAGGCCACAGAAACTGGAGCAAGGCTGCAGTATGAACTGATGAAGGTTAAACCCAACAACAACAAACTATTGTGATCTGTCATCTTAGGACACAACACATTCATGATGGGGTTTTGCAGTGATTGCAAGCAAGATGGGTACCACAGAAAGATGTCAATAACACAAGTAGCACAAGATAACCACAACACATAAAACACCACCAAGCACAACTGCCAGCAGAAGTAGACTCACTGTTTTTTGAAAGCTGCTTTGCAAGAGGAATGTCAGGTTCAAGGAGCAGTAAAAGGTACTGCAGGGGTTGGCCATGCCATCAGTAGTAAGTCCAATTTTTTAGGCAGGTAATAAATAGCCTTTGTAGAATCCAGTGTGGTCAGTAAATGTAATTCTTGGGCTAGTTATCAGTCTAACTTATCAGTTATAATTTCTCATTGAACTCAACCTTCAAACTGACCATAGGGTGCAAAATAAACTGATTTAGCCTCACCTTCTGCCCATGGCCTAACACAGAGCTTGTGCTGCAAGGTAGGTGTATGTCTTAATGTCCCTCTGTAGAGTCATCAGTCACCAGGATGTATTGTCCTTCCATGTGTCTCACTGTTGTTGCTTTTGTAAAAATAACACGTTTTTGCCGTTTCATAAATAATATTATTAGGTGAGGTAGTTATTAGCATATCTTCTCTGTTGTAGAAATATTTGGCATACAAAATACATTTTTATCCACACCAAGAATATTTTCCTATTTCAGAGAGTCCAAGTTTTCCCCAAACATTTGCTTTGTCCAAGCAATTTAGTCCTCTAACTCGAATGTCCTCCATTCCACAGTCATCCTCTCTGAAGAAATGAGAAAACAATTTTTTAGAGAGACTTGGCAGGGAATTCCCTGGTCCTCACTGTAAATTGTACTGCCTGTGGCAGTTTCTTTCCACACAGCATTTGGGGTTATTCTCAGCAAAATGAGAGCCTATGGATATAGGCAAAAATCTGCATCAAAACTAATACAAATCACCTCTCTCCAGATGCAGCAGTGCACCTGAATAGTGAATTTTCTTTGTGGGAACTGGGATCATACACCTGTCAATCAGGTGGGCACCATAAAATGAACAGACTGTGAATTAAAAAATAATATTTTACCATTTTTATGGGCTCTTTCCTCTACTGATGTTTATATAAAAATTCTTTGTAATCCTTCTATGTTTTTGGCTTTGTTTATTCACCACCATCTGTTCTTTGTCTTTTTGCTCTTTTCCCAGGGTTTGCTTGCAATTCTTCTGCTTGTTTACCTTTTGAGGTAGCCCTTTCTTGCTTCTCCTGTGCTTTTTCTAGTGGGCTTTTCTCCCTTTGCTTTGCTGAGCAGTGGTATTCTTTCCCAAGTATATTTGACACCTGTGAGGGTACTTATGCTGGAGCCTTTTCTTTCTTATTCTATGAATGTAGTTTTTACTTTGCATGCTTGAGCTGATTTGACTCATCTCAGTGGATTTTGTATCTTTTTTTTTGCTCTCTCTTGCAGTCTGTTGATGTAATAGCTTTAGCGTGGGGCACAGAGGGACCAAGTGAGGCTCCTTGGGCTGGCACTAGGCAGTCATCAAGCACAGAGTGCAGTGGTACTCCTTGCTCTCTCCTACAAGACAGCGAAGGACAGGGAGACCAGGAGAAGTGGCTTGAAGTCACTCAACTGCCAGATGTGACAGCAGGAATGGAAATGGTGCTTTTTAAAATGTATGTTAAACACAAAAAGATTTATCTGAGCTGTCTGAGGTGATCCATTGCATCTTTTATGTCACTATCAATTAATGGCCCAAAAAGTTGTTTTTTGCTGTCTCACATCTATCCAAGTAAAAAAATTAATTTGCCATATTTAAGACAGCTTTCTTTACTTCTGAAATTTTTGGAAAAACCACTAGGAGGAAGTAAAATATATTTTGAGTTTTATTGAAAATGAATCTAGTTTTTTAGACAACAAAAACATTTTATTCTCTAAGTTAAAACAGAATATATGCAGCCTGTTTCTAATTCACACTGTCCATGAAACTGAAGCAATGGTTCATCTTGACTTTCATGTTTGTTGTCCCTAGTAAAAAATGCTCTCCGTCAATTGCTCATTATTTGCTGATGTTGTTTACTGTTAAGTTTGTGTATGGTTGCAAATTAAACAAGCTCATTGAAACTCCATCATCTAACACATGGCCACTATTGATATCTGGCAAGGCCTGTTTTTCCTTGATGATGAATGACTACTTTCTAAGTACCAAGCCATGCAAGTACATGAAAACCAACAGGATCTCTTCAAGGATGTATTTTCAGAAGCTTGTGAGTCAGCCAGGAGCTGCTCCTGGCACCACACTTGGCTGATGGTGGGCATTTATTCTGCTGGCCATGGATGTTTCATGTGGCTGGAAACACCTCCTGCTGAAGGGGAACTACAGCTGCTTCACATGGATTATTGCTGTATGCTGTAGGAGAGCTCACTGGCTGTTTTTCTTTTCTTCACCTCCAAATGCTACAACTCATCTATCATGGTAATTGATTTTTCTTCTTCAGTTAAAGACTTTCATCTGGTCTCTCCTGTTCAGAGCCTGATTTTTAAAAGAGTCCTGAAAGCCATAGCCTATAGACATCTGTAACAGATAATGCAATAAAAATGAAGGATGAGGCACTGCCACACTTGAGCAAAGCCCTCCACCTGTCACACCATTCTCTCTAATTTCTTTGTATTTCCTTCCCACTACTGCTACTCTTGGAAAGGTGAAGCCCTGTGGAGTTGTAGCACAGCTGGTATGAAGGCAGCTGTCAAATTGTTCCTGGCTAAGAATACAAGAAGCTGCAGCCTCAAGTTTGAAAATTACACAACAGCATTGCAACGTCAATGATGCTGCTCACCATGAGTGCAGGATATTCCTATTCCCAGTGGCCTACCAATGGCCTTCACAATGGGGCAATCATCAGCTGCATCAGGGGGCGAATGGTGTAGAGTCTTCCCTATGACCTACAGTTGTGAGCATGTGGAATCATGGCAGGCAGACATTCACTGCTGGGTAGATAAAAGCTGTGAATCTGTGAATGGCATTTGACAAGCTGCTGGGGGAGAAAGGACTGACATGAAGGCAGGGGGAGTAGCAAGTTTATCTTCCACGTGGCAGCAGTCAGTGATAAAATAGCGATGGGATTTATGTCCCAGGACCTGACTTGTTACTGGCCAAGGAGAAACACTTTATGGGACAAATAGCAGTATCAACAGAGAATGTATGTGACACATTTCTGCATGATCCAAGAATGCCAGCACAAGGTAATATCTGACATCCAACCATGACTTCTTTAGGCCTCCGTAGTTTATCTTGATCTTATACCCTACACTATTTAACCCTCAGGTCTCCATCTGTAAATATATCTTTTGTAAGACAATATAACTGAGCCAAGGGCAATGGAGAATGAGGTGACTCAGCTGAGTTAAATGGAAATTGAGATTGCTCAGTAGGTCTGGAGGTTAGAATGTAGGTTATATATAATTCCTCAGAATTTTGTAATATTACAGTTGGCGCAGGGATGAGACTTTTTAAATTATGCTGTTAAGGAAGAACATGGTGCATTTTTCACACCATAAGGAGAAGTCATATTTGGCGGTGGAGCCAGATTTGTAAGAGCATGTAGGTGCCCAGAGCTACTGACAGGCTTCTTGTGAAACTGCTAAAATAATGGAGCAGCTGTCCTGGATTTCTAGAGGGAGCCTTGGCACTGTTAGCTCTTCCCTGGGGGCTCCAACTGCAGCAAGAAGGCATTAACCTGCAGGTGGTTTGCCAACACTTGGGCATAGTCCAGCACATTAAAATTGAATCACTGGTGAAGGCAAGAGGAAGACTTTTCAATTCATCCTAAAGAGGACCTGCCTTCAATAAATTTAAAAAAAAAAATTATAGTCAGTTCCATAGTCAGTTCCAGTCATCATCTTTTTTCCTAGTATGGTATGTTGGTGAAACGATGGACGTTGTATACTACCATGACAGGAATGGACATGAAATCTAACTTCAGAGAAAGCTCAAGGGGTATTTCTTGTCATTCAGATGCACTCAGTCCTACAAAAAAAACGATTGTTTACTACTTTCTACAAAATGTGTCTGCTTGCTATGTTTTTTTCAGACACGGATGAAAATGTGGTTTAATTCTTCAGATCCATTCCCCAGCTCTGGGTAAATCTGTGGTTTGGGGTGGAGAGAAGAGCTCCAGGCACAGGAATGAGACAAAATGTTCTTGTGGTCATTCATGTGCCTTGTCATCAGCTCCAGGGGAGGTAGGCACAGCTCTTGTGAAGGCTCTGACAGCACTGAAACCATCTGGGATTGCAGAAAAAGATGCACTGAAGGAACAGTCCTGTGATGAAGAACCTGTTTCTTATGTGGAGAAAGCCCATCACAAATTGTAAAGCCAACCCAGCAGTGTAATCACTCTGGAGAGGTGAGGAGGATTCTGACTGCGCATGAACACCAGGTCACTGATGTTCTTACCTGATATTTTCTGCAATCACACAGCACAGATGCATAGAGGTAACTGTTTCTACAGTGACAGGTAGGAGACCTCCTTTTTGCTTGGAGAAGCAATGAAAAGGGCAAAAGCTTCCCATCAAGAGCAGTGAGAAGAGCTGCCTGCCACTCCATTGATACCTGCCTGGTATGAGGCATGTGTCTTACAGCCAAGGGAAGCTTTCCCCACTGGAATATGTGCTCTGCAGATTATGTTTTCCCGACACAGAAAGCAAATTATCTACACTTAAGCTCCATGGGGGAACTTTCCCAAGAGAAGGGAGCACCACAGGGAAAAAATGAAAATTACATCGTTCCCCTTCCAAAGAAAACAGCCCTCTTCCCAGACCCCTAATTAAAATGTGAAGGTTTAATAGACAAACCAGCAGAAGGCTTAATCATTGTGACTCAGCTCACAGGAGAGACGTCCAGCATTCAGCTGAACAGCAGCAGACTGTTGGCTTCCTTTGAGAAGAGACTACTGTTCATTGTTCCCGGGAAAGTGCCTGATGTTTTGATTGTAGGGGATGTAAGCAATGGCCTATCATCTCTCACTTGCAAGGGAGTCAAATTCTGGTGAAAGAAAGAGGTGAGGACAGCCAGGAGAGCAAGCCTGGAGTCACAAGTTCACATAGCTGTGGTGGAGGTGTGGGCTAATGGACCACCCAGATGTTCTTCCCTGTCATCCTAGAACATCAGCTACACCCAAATCTTGTCTAACAAGAACTTTTTGGGTCTGATCTTGAGTATCTCCATCCTCTACAGGCAGGTTTGGACAACATTTAACTAGATACATCATAAGAACTTTTTTCTTGGTGCTTAACCTAAGCATCCCCAGGTTCGGGTCTGTCCCGTTCATCTGGTACCAAATGATTACCAAGACCCTTGATTATCCCTGTAGTCTTGCTCTTCTCCTAACTGAACCATGCCCTTTACATCCCTTTACTGAGTTCCAGTTTATGCCACTCAGCTTAGGCACTATATATTTTCAAGTAAACTATATTTTCAAGTTGGGCATCTAATAGCATGCATGCATGTATATATATGTACTTACATGTTTTTACATATGTATGTGAACTTAGCACCAATCTTTTGTTTTTATATCAGTTGTATGATGTCACAAGAAGTTCACAAAATGTTATGGATAAAAAATGAAGCTGCAAGACACATAATTTTTCTTGTGAATTCATGGAAAACTCCAAGTTACTGCTCAGGAAAAAAAAGAAAACAAACCAAGAAGAGCACCTTTTTTCAACATTTGCTAAGCAAATTAGAAAATAAATAGATTTTTGATAGTTCTTTACCTGGGAGTTAGTTTTTTCTAAAAGTTTTGCACCATGCAGAATGTTTTAGTCAACTGGAAGTAACACTGAGAAGGGAAATATGCTGATGAAACAAATGCAATTTGAAATTGAGATCAGGCTGAAACCATTTCCCTTCTGTCTCTCTCAGGTTGGCTGGTGAATTTGAGGAGATTAATTTCATGGTTTCCACTGTCCCTCAGCACAGGAGTTCAGGAATTCTGGTACCCTGGATTTGTGACCACAGGATCCTATGAATCATGAAAGAACATTAAAGCACAGGAGTCCGACTACAAATAAAAACATGTCTTTGTGAAAATCTGAAATGAAGATAATTCATAGGCATGTTTATTAGTAGGAAGCTATTGCATAAAATGTATGGGTAAGGCAAAACATTGGTTAAAATACCACCCAGGTAAATCAGTTTCCCAGGCAATATTGAAGACTGCTGCCATTTAACTGCTCTGAGGCAGACAGCAAAAATTCTAGAGCAGCCTGCCAAATAGCTAGATGTTGCTGATGGAAAAAATTAGCCTCAGTACATTGGCATCTGGAGTCTGTGACTGCCATCCAAAAAGAAAAGGGACTGGTGCTGTGGAATTGGGTAATTGCACTCCAGAAGCCTACCGCAAGTCTGCCGTGGCTTTGTCATTAAAGAAAAAAAAAAGAAATTAAGTGTTCTTAATTAAAAAGTAAGACTTTGGAAGTACAGAAAGTAAGATGTTAGGGGAAGACATACAGTTAACAGCATAAAAGGAATCAGTTTCTGTGCATGTCTGAGTACAACACAGACATGCATTTCTGTGCATGTGCTGGTTTGTGTTTCAGAGTATTTATTTCTGCGTCCATTTCACAAAGAATTATACACTCCATTTACTTGAGATTCCAATGTATATTACTTGGGGGAAAAAAAGCAATTTCTGAGAACAGCTTATGTTTTAGCAATTATATTCCTTCCTCTCTCCCCTGCCCACTCCCTCTGTAAATAAATAATTTTATTTCTGTCAGATGCCAGCAATCATCCTCTATTGTAATGCCCAGGATGGGAGTGTAGGTAAAGTAACCACAGTGGACCAGCAAGTAGAGAAAAATTGCCACTTAATCTGAAAGCTTTCTTATTCATAGGAGAGATTTACAAGAATCATGACATATTAATGCAAACCTTTTAGTTATCTGAGTTGTCACCGTTTGCTTTACTGCTGATGTCCAAGAAATGCCACTGAAATCGCTCTGCTTATATTTCTGCATGGCATTTTCCTTTGAAGACTTTAGTTACAGGTGCTTAAAAGTCTTTCTCTCCAAATGAGCAATGACATTTCTCATACGTGAAACTTGAAGGAAAATCCACTTAGTTTTCCCATGAAAGTAAAAATCACTGTAATACTTGTACAAGACTGACTGAAGGATGGTGTAGGTTTAAAACCTCAGGCCCAGTGAGCATCTAGTTCTCAGAGAGGAACATACTCAGTGCCAAGTTACCTGTTTATAAGAATTCAAGAGTTTATCAATGATAGAAAACTGCACAACATGTGGACGTAAGATACTTTTTTTACCTATTATTCAAAATATACATAGATGTGGTAAAATCTGATCTCGCCTCTGTCCATGCAGGGGGAATGCAAGGAAGCACATTATTTGTCACAGACATCGATGGGACTGGTCACATGCTTAAAGGTAGGGGAGTGCTTAAGTGCTTTTGGCCTAAAGGACCATGTGTGCTGCAGAGGATGCAATCAAGTTGCATTGTAACTCAGAATTTTCTGGATGTCTTTTTGGCCTACAGTGTTATCTCTATGTGTTGTGAGAGTTAATAAACCTCATTTTCTATAAACAAAGCAACAAATTGAAGGTGGTTCATATGCCATGATGGAGTACCCACAGAATAAGACAGGTACTGTCTTTTTCTGCCTGTCACAGCCTTTCTATATTACAGGTAAATGTGAAGAAAGAGTGTGGGGAGAAATTAACTAGGGGTTACTATTGGGTGAAAATATCTCATGTCAACAGAGGAGTTCAGAGGTGTTATGTTGGAATACACGTGGGTTTTGTGTGGGAAGATAGACAAAGAGAAGTCAGTGTTAATTTGTATAGGCAGTTCTCATATGCTTTATTAATGGCAGATAAGAAACATAAGTGAATAAATACTTGAAAATGTTTTTAGCCATTTTTTGAAAGCTATCTTTCTTAAAAATTAAATTAAGCAGAAAAAGAATGCACACACTAAGAAAAAGGCAAGACAAACAGTACAGGAAAAAACCACACTGACTCAAACACAACCCTATGCAGCAAAGCACTTAAACAGGTACTTAAGGTACCTGCAGGACTTAAGGTACCTGTCTGCTTCTCTGAGTCACAGCCTTGATTACAGGATGTTGGATTTGTTCTTTGTACTGTCCTCAGGTCCAGAGATCTTTTTGCTTTCACAAAGAAACCACTGTCATTAATCACAAGGCATTAGCATTCCCACTACTGGGATTATGAATTACATTTCTGTAATAAATGTGAATGCAGTTTCCCTCAACTCCTGTTCTTTCAAGAGCCCTAAAAGTTTTATTTCAACTTTCAGGCTTTCATTCTGAGCTTTGGCTAAGAGTTTGTGCTTCTGGCTCACTTGGGCTAATTTGGCAAGTAATTTTAAAACAACTTCTATTGTACATGGAGTTGCAGGATTTGAAATATTGCTCAGTCAGCTCTTACTTCATGAACAGTTTGTTTGATTAGGCACCCAGGTGAAACACTGTCAGGGAACCTGGTGAGCTGTAAGCCTTCCGCAGGGAGGGGGAAATTAGGTGGATTTGCTTACTCCTTGGCAGAACTTACAGCTGCTTGGCTGTTGTGTAAAGGCATATCTCCTCCCTCTGTACACCTTTCAATAGTGTTACTGCTGTATTTTGTGAAAAGTCCTGATCTGAAAATACCTATAAGGCATGCCCTTGGGCATCTACTGGAGTGACTACTAAGTGGTTCCCCTTAGTAGGCCTTAACTTGGCTTAAGCTTGATGGGCTGCCCAGGCTTGGGGCAGACCCAGTGTGGGCAGGAGGACCATGCGCAACCCTTATCAATGGGACATCCTTGTTCCAGTGCTCCCAGGAAGGTCAGCTGCCTGCTGAGCATGGGCTGTCAGGATTAATGCTTTGGGTATAAACTTCTAAACCTGATCTTAGCCCAACTTTACATCTCTCAGGACTTTTTGTAGACTTTCACTTCATAGAGGTTCCTAAAAACTGCTTTGGTCACAGCGGATTTTAAAGCATCCATATGGTGATAAAGCTGAGCTGGCCCAAAGGGCTCTGCTGTGATTGGGCTGTTCAGGGTCTCACCTATTTCTCTTTGGTCATGGTGAGCCCACGTTGGAGACACAAGCCCACAGGCTTCCGGTAGGTTTTGGGACATGCAACAATAAGGATATGGGCAGTGCCCCCATCCTCCCCTGCCCTGGGGAGCCTCACTCACCAGGTCTGCAAGGAGGAGGGATCCCTAAACCACTGACAAAAATCACAGTAATAAAGAATTTACTTTCAGCAAGAAATTAATAAGAAGTATAAGCATGAGCTGTGGAAAGGAAGAAAAGCAAAGCAAGCCAAAAAAATCCAGAGCATTTTTTTCCAAACTCTTCCTGAAGCAAGACATAGTGTATCCCAAGGACAGAACAAGCAAATAGAATGAGCTTATATAAAGCTGCATGTGGAAAATCTCCCTGGTAACAAAATTAACAATAACCCCCAAATATCAATGAGAATTGAAATATTCATCTTTAAATCACTGAGCAGTAAATTACACGTCACAGACCTCTTCAGTATTTAGCAAAAGCTGCAGAAATGGAAACTCATGAACCCAAATGAAAAACCTGTTTGTTTAGTTCTGCAGCTAGAGCAAGCCTATGGACAAGCTGCATTTTCTAAATAAGGCTTTTCTTTGTCACCTGGGTTGAAGAATGCCTTATTCAACACAACTTACAAAGCATTTAATCAGTCCCGATGGCAAATTTAAAATGGCGAATTCCTTCCTACCTTACCCAGAAGCAAAGAACCAGGTGCATTTCCTAGGACATTGAAAGGATTTGTCAGACATTCTTTACCGTATCCCACAACCTTAAAATAAATCCAAACGAACTGGATGGGTTTGGTGTTCACTCCCTGTCAGGGGCTTTTATTGTTCCTGCCCAGGGATTGGATCACATCATGGTGTCATGCGAGACTGCTCAGCCATGCGGAGAAGCGAGCTCCTGCTGTCATTTCCTAAAGACTGACCAGGAGAAAGAGGAGACTCCTGCTGTCCCGAGAGGAGGAGGGGAGGAACGCACATGGAGGGTATGCATTTGGAGGGTAGCTCGAGCCCATCTTTTGCCTGTGGGCCAAAGCCATGTCAATTTATGTCTAATCATTCAGGCTGGCATTTCACCTTAAAACCTCACTTTGAAGAATGATCTCCTTTACACGTAAGGGACATTTCAAACAAGCCGATAATTAATTTCTCATTTTTTCTCAATCATAAGGCAGCAGCAAGCCCAGGAGAATGCAGTTTCTGCTCAATGTGTGAGGCTGCAGAGTCAGGCCTTTAGCAAGCAGGATTCTTCTTATGCAGACATTGACAGAATACAGGTCGTTCATGCCACCTTTATCTCTATCATGACATTGCTCATGTTACTGCACCTCACAGGTGTTCTGGTTTTCTTAATGCTTCATGTTTTGGTGAGAGCAAAGGCTCCACCACCTAAGATAGGCACAGACAAAATACCAGTGCCTTTCTGAACAACTGCTCATAAGACATCAGAAGGACCTGTATGTAACTCATTATTATTTTTATTGATTGGGAATAAAGCAGTCTGCCATCTGATATTTTATGAATACACTGGCACTCTTGACTTAAGTAACAGCAAAATAAGGTTACAAAGCCCTTAAAAGGTATTTTAGTAGTTATTTTCACCAAACTGGTTTAAGGTGACTAACACAATATTATTATTTGGGTCTTCCTCACACCCCTTCCCCCTTTGGTGAGCTGTGGTGGAACCATGTGAAAAGCCCTTTTTTGGTAGCTTTTAATTGTGGATGTCTGCACAAGACATTTTAAAGATTCAGTGATAGATTATAAACCCTTTCTTTTAAACATGCCATTACGATTTCCCATTATATTGTTGCAGTGGACTGAACATAGCAGCAAACCAAATCCTAAATCCATAAAGGCAGTAAATTAAATGTGGCTCCAGTGGTTTTGGAGCTTGACCAACAAGTTATCATTATTAATGCATTCAGGGAAAAGGTCTCATTTTATTACATTATTTTCTTAATGATAAAGGCGGTAATGGAATCTCAGCAGAACACACCAAAGGAATCTTAGTTTGCTGGCAGTTGGGTCAAATTTTTGTCTGTGTGTGCTTGGTACCGGGTTAAGACTTGGCAGTGTCTGACTCACTGACTTCTGTCTTGAAAAGCACAGTCTTTTGCTGCTTCTCTGTACTTGCTGGTTGACATTTTCTTGGCTTTAAATGAAATTTTGACACATAAATCCCACATGTCAAATGATATTGTAAAACAAGCATCCAAGTGTCAGCACATAGCCCAATAGTCTAGGGAGTAGAGAGTAGAATAAGGAACACCTTTATGCAGTCTTTCATCTACATCCAGCCATCTGCAAGTAATTTGAAACCAGCTTCAAATGAAGCTAGGTTGTTTGGTCTGTTGAGGCGAACAAAGCCAAAGCAGAAGTTTGGAGACTTCATGGCTTTTATTGAGTTGCTAATAAGTAGATAAAGCCTTTATTTTCCAAAACCGTTCTTTTCTCAGATAGCCCATTCCAAAGAAAGCCTAATTGAAATTACAGAAGTCTCTTGAAGACTGCCACAAATTCCATTTTCAAATAGCCTGCTGATATTGAAAGACTTCATGATGAGCCTTTCATTTGCAAAGCAGGGCTAGTGGGTTCCCCACTGATGAGCTGTTTTGTTGGACTAGGGGAGACATTAATGGCACCAGGTTCCTACAAAACTACACCAACAAAAGAGTGTGGATTTACATGATGATGGGCTGGCCCCAAGATTCACTACTAAAATACTACAACAAGCCTTATTTAGCTGTCATCTGCAGAGTCTACTTTGCCATACATACTTCTTTTCTGTGTAGTACCATTGGAAAAATAGAACCAAAGATAAGCCATGGTCTAACAGAGGTCTCAGGGACCTTCAGCTGTGACAAACTGGTATTTAGTAGAAATAAACTGCACATTTAAATTATATTTTAGATAGGATGACAGTTGCAAATTTCAGAAGACATGATATGGACCTTGAAAAAACCTTACCTATGTTCCCAAGACAAAAGGTCCTGTGAACCTCAATGTGTAGGTGCTGTCAGTGAGACCAGAGAAAATGAGCACCATGACATACAGAATCCCAGCTGAATTTTGTGAATACATCCAGAACATAATCAGTGTGAAGTGGGTGTGGATGTGAAGAGCCAAGAGATTGTGAGTATTGCCTTAATTAATTGCAATTATTCATAGCTGTCAATCTATCAATCAAATATAAAATATATGTATATATATGTGGGTGCACATATATATCTAAATATATGATTCCTGGGGGTGGGGGGGGGAATCTATTAGATTTTAGGAAAGGGCCTATTTGGTCTGACTGAAAGAAGGGACAATGAGAAGGCTTAACTTTGAATTACTTTTAAGATAAATAAAAAACCTAACGTTTGATTCCCATGTGGTTTTACTGGACTTTATGTAATGTGAAAGGCTTTACTTCACTGGCAGCATCACACTGGGGACAGCACACTGAAGTTTGACAGAGGCTGACCACATAGTTGTGATGATCAGGCTGAGCATGCCTAAGGAGAGGTCCAGGTGGTTTTTGACTACCTCTATCTGGGTCTTGTGGAAGGTCCTTCTAGTACTGCCCATGGACCATTCCCACAGTCAATGTCCATCAAAGCTTGAGGAGATCCAGCTATAGCCCTACAACAAGGGGATGAAAGAGGATTGCAGGCAACCAGATGTATCCAGTCAGAGGGCAATAGCTTTGTGAATCCTGAGTTTTGTGTAGGATGAGTTGAGCTTGGCTTTCTTCACTAAATGTCACTAACTGTGTATTTATTTGTCTGATGGGGCTCTGGGATTTTAATATTTTACTCAGCACACTGATTTGTTCCTGGGCTGAAAAAAAACAGTAACCTGGTGGGTTTTACTGAAAACAATGTCTGTCTTACAGAGAGTGTGCAGAGCAAACGACCCACTGCCATGTCATTAAGCACATCTAGTCCATTAGTCAAGTTTTTACCACATAAACAGATAGTCTTTACAGTCGTGATTAAACATGAAGAGAAAACAGTGGAGGCCAGCACAACAAATCTGTATGGACAGGAACTGGGTGGTGGTTTTAGTTGTTTTTCAAACTGGTGGAACCTTTCAGCTGTGTTTGGTGTGTCTGCACTTGGAAAGGTGAAAGAACTGAATAGCAGAGCTCAGCTGGGGGCTATGTAATTTAAATGGTTGGTTGTACTTCAACAAATGCCTGAGATGCAGATTTTTTTGTGCAGAATTTTTAAGGGGAAAAAAGCCACTCACACTATGTGTGATCAACTCCCAGTCAACCCTGAAATTGTGCAAGATCTGCTGCTCCAGGTGGATTCCTACAAATCTGTGGGGCCTGATGAGATTCATCCCAGAATCCTCAAAGAGCTGCTGATATCATTGCAAAGCCTTTCTCAATGATTTTTGAGTGGTCTTGGGAACCTAGAGAAGTCACAGCTGACTGGAAGCTGGCAAACATCCCAGTTTTCAAGATGAGGAAGAAGGAGGACCCCGAAAACTACAGGCCTGTCAGTCTCACTTCAGTGCCTGGCAAAGTTACGGAGAAGATTATTCTGGGATGTATTGAAAAACACCTGAAGGACAATGCAGTGATCGGTCACAGCCAGCATGGCTTTGTGAGAGGGAAGTCTTGCTTATCCAACCTGATTTCCTTTTATGATCAAGGGAAGCCAGTTGATATAATCTTTTTGGATTTCAGTAAAGCTTCAATACTGTCTCTCATAGGATCGTTCTGGACAAAATGTCCAGCACACAGCTGGATAAACACATCAGGCAGTGGGTGAGCAATTGGCTCAAGGGTCGAGCACAGAAAATAACAGTGAATGGGGTAACATCAGACTGGTGACCTGTCACTACTGGGCCCTGTGCTCTTCAACATCTTCATAAATGACTTGAACACAGGACTGGAAGGGATACTAAGCAAGTTTGCAGACGACACAAAACTGGAGGAGCTGTTGACTCTCTCAAAGGCAGGGAGACCTCAAAAAATTAGAGGACTGGTCAATCACCAACCATATGAAGTTCAACAAGGCAAAGTGCTGGATTCTGCACCTGGGATGGGGCAACCCTGGATGTTTGTACAGACTGAGGAATGAGATGCTGGAAAGCAGTGCCCTGAAAAGGGACCTGGGGGTCCTGTTTGATGGCAAGTTGAACATGAGTCAGCAGTGCCCTGGCAGCCAGGAGGGCCAATGTGTCCTAGGGGGCATCAGACAAAGCATCACCATCCAGTTGAGGGAGGGGATTGTTCTGCTCTGCTCTGCACCAGTGTAGCCTCACCTTGAATATTGTGGCAATTTTGGGCACCACAATACAAGAAAGATATTTGTATACCTCCCAAAGGAGGGCAATGAAGATGGTGAAGGGCCTTGAGGGGAAGCCATATGAGGTCTGTTCAGCCTGGAGAAGAGGAGACTGAGGGGAGACCTCATTGCAATTACAACTTCCTTGTGAGGGGAAGAGGAGGGGCAGGCACTGATCTCTTTTCTGGGGTGACCACTGACGGAACCCAAGGGAATTACCTAAAGTCGTGTCAGGGAAGGCTTAGGTTGGATATTAGAAAGATTCCTCACCCAGAGAATAGCTGGGAACTGAAACAGGGTCCCCAGGGAGGAGGTCACAGCACCAAAACTGACAAAGTTCAAGAAGCGTTTGGATGATGCTCTCAGGCACATGGCATGACTCTTGGAAATGGTCCTGCGCAGGGCTAAGGGTTGGACTTGATGATCATTGTGGGTGCCTTCAACTCAACATATTCTGTGATTCTGTTATTCCATATATTGTGAAGCAAAACAAAACACAATGATTTTGACAAGCAAGCACTGGAGACTCTTTTGTGAACTACTCATATGGCTAAGGCTTTTAGAGATCTCGATCCTATTTGGTTTGATTCTTGACTCTGTTTACGGTGCTGTCTTTTTAATTCTTAGAGTGACTTGTGGATCAGCATATGTGTGAGCAAGTAGGGAATCGGATGTAGCAGTTGGAGGTGGTTTCATCCTGTTGGTGAAGTCCTTGTTCTTGCACTGATGGCAGGAGCTGTGCCTCCCTTTGGTGTCCTGCAGCTCTCTAGCAGGGGGTGACACCAGGACTACCCCTGTCTGGGATCTCTGATGGGAATGCAGTCTTGAGGTGTCAACTCATCCCAGAAACATGGGGCAATGGCAATAGGCACTGTCCAATCACCACTGCAGAATTTCTGTCTACTCTTGAAACCTCATACTAGGCCACCAGATGCTTCAGAGGAAATGGACACAGCCTCAGTGCATAATGCTACTTTTGCATTGAAACATGCAGTTCTCAGTCCTCAGCACCTGCAAAGCCTGTTGAAGGAAGCTGACAAGCACAGTGGGGCAAGTGGGTAGGAATGCTGGGTGCACTGAAAAAAGCCAGCCCTCTGTCCTCTGTTTCAGAGAATTTCACTTCTCCGAGAATATCTGTGAGATGAAACTGCAGTGAACATGGGAGGAACCCGTAAAAAGATCCTATTCTCCAGATCTCGGGCTGTTTTTTATCTTTTCATCAACATATTTACTGCAATGACAGAAAGAGACATTATGGCAGCAGTTAGAGCAAGAAGCACACATCTGGAGGAAGACGCTTACTGGCAAACATGGGCCCACCAAGAGCAATGTGGAGATAGCAATCTCTCTCCCCTATGCCCAGAAACTGCTTGAGGCAACAGGTAGGGACTGTTACAGCAATATGTTCCCTGACACTGCTTGATTTAATGCTGTAGATGTAACCTGTGGGAATCTGCTCTGTTACCCCTGTAAAAATTTGGCCATTATTGTTGGATTAGATTCTAGGCATAATTTTTTATCAGGTGTCTGGCTTTCTCAGGATTTTTTGTGCTATCTTGTTTGAGAAATATCAAAATGTATTTAGCTCAGTCAAAATTAATAGTGGGTTTGCTTTCCCCATGTCTAGTACAGCCAATGTTTTGCTTTGCTAACATGTATTATAGTATACTGCATGGCATCCCTCTTTGCTCAACTGTGCAGCATAGCAATACAATAGAACAGACATTTCTATGAGAACTCACATAAAAGTATTTAATGAGGTACTTTCCTTAGCATCTAGTGAGTTAGTACAAAATACTTGGCCAGAAGCAGCTCCTGTTCGGGAACATTTATTTTAAAATCCTGCAGTGCTTTATTTTCATGAATTATGAATTAAGACTCACAATTTTAGCATACTTGAATCTGAGTTCACTGATAGACATTGCTTTTACAAAATCATACAGAAAATTTATAGGGCATTTGAGAATGGAATTTGAGACATGTAGAACTCAATCTATTTTTGAGGATGACATAATTGCACCAAAAATGAATGTGATACATTTTATGTACTAATCTCTTTCAACACCTAGCAAATTTGAAAGTGTGGTTTTTTCAGAGATAAACTCCCCACTTTTCCAGTGACCACATGTGGATTTATTCCAATGCACTCAGTTTCTCCAGTTCACAAGACTACAGCAGAAACTGGGTTTATTTCATACCTCTGCGCAGCCAGCAAAGCATACTGACACACTTATACAGTTTATTGACCTTGGCCATTAACAATGGCATCACAAAAACAGTGATGCAAATTGCTTTAAAACATTGCGATTCTGTGTTTTTTGAGCAATATGCCTAAAAGAAAGATTAAAGAGCTACCAGATTTCTGCAACAACTGTAATTGTGTTAGACCAACACCATTGACAGTTTCATGAGTTTAACTACCTTCACTCATTCTGTAATTAAAAGTTTCATCAACACAGCAGACAGAATGTGGCATTCGTGGCCTCTTAAGACTTTGGTTTATTTTCATTGCAGTGTGGATGCAGTCCAGATAACCAGGAGATCAGTCCTATCTCAATGCATAGGCTTATGTAACAAATTTTACACTCCTTGCTTTTTTATACTCAGGGGTCAGATGTGCACCCTATGTATCGGCAGATACAGATGATACAGGGTGATTGTTTTACACAACTTTGTCTTCTTTTACGGCACTGAAATGTGTAACTAGCAGCCTGGTATGCTTTCAAGAAATTATTCACCACCAGGCTTTCCTTATTGAGAAAAACACGCCCCTAAATTGTGCACCATCATAACAAAGAAGCTTTCTCATGCTGCCAACTTCGCAATCACCGAGTTCATCCACATTTTGCTTGTATACATCTGCACACATACATACATAATAGAGAACTTGGGAGAAAATTTTTTACTTTGGAGAAACTTCCTACCATTTCTTTTTCTTACATGTATCAGTAGCATTGTATAATGAACTATCTGAAGTGTATGAGCACATCAGCCATGTGCAACATATTAATCTACTTCAACAGATGGGTTAATCTAGCTCTACAACATTTAAGACAGTTTCAAATAGTCAACATTTTAAAAAATTTGTGGTTTCTTCCACACTTTCTTTCAATCACCACCACATGTGCTTTAAAATGCAGATTACAATTTAATCCTCAGCCAGGGACACATTTGAGACATTTGAGGCACACGTGTGGTTCTGCTTGCAGGGTGAAATCCAAAGATGAAGTATGTATTTCTCTTCCAGACTTATACCCAAACAGGTGAAAGTGTAAGTTACATACTGGAATCTAGAAGGCAAGTTTGGGAGACTTGATTTAAAGAGTCTTGACTATTTGGCTCTTCATGTTACTTGACTGTAGGATTTTTCCTAGCTTGCTGTTCTGTGTCTGTCATAATTTTTCTTGTTATCCCTTTGCATGAGTGCAAAATGCAAAATGATGGATTTGTGTGTCTTGTGAGGAAATGCTTTTACTGATCTGCTGCATCTATATAAAACACGTATGCTAGTCTCAGGAGCTGCCTGAAATAATAAAGGAACTTTCTTTAATATCCCCAAAGGCACTGTGCTGAAAATACAGTTTTAACACCATGACTAAACAAACAAATAAAATATGAAAAGATAATAGACGAATTGAAAACATTTGCATATTAGCATGATTTCTATTAAGTGCACTGCTGCTAGTGACAGAGGTTTGTAAACATTTGAAAATTATTCTTTAGTTCAGTCTGCTATATTTCCTTAAAAATTTCCTTGCTTTCCCCTTCCTTCCCCATCTAGTCATTGACCATGGGAATTCTCAATTTTACACAGACAGGGGTCCTTATTTTCCACTCTAACATGGCACATTTTCTCTCTGCCTGTTGGAGTCTAAAATGGTCCCTGAATTTTTCAAACCATATTTTGCTTACAAGGTTGAGAATGTGTAGAGGAATAATGCATAATAATACAACTGAGTCCCAAAATGTTAGGACATCGAGCATGCTTAGACATTGTCTGATCTTCATCAACATTATTCAAAAGACTGAAGTTAGGGAGGACCAAACTTCAGCTCCAAAGTGGGAGAAAAAATGTTTAAGATGCCACCGTAGAATTTGATCATAATTTCTGCATAAATTTAAACCTATAATTCTGGACATCCACTTTCATCTGCTCCATAATTTCATCCATAGCTTCCCATCTATTCCCCAAACACCCAAGCTGTGTCCCTAACAGGACAAATGTGTTTTCTTCTAGGTAGGCTGCACCAGGGATGCATGGGTTTGCTCCCAGGAGACTAATGCTTACACAGGAGGATTTCAAGAGCCTCCCCTGTGCACTGGAACACAGTGATTTAAACTTCTCTCATTCTTGAGAAAAGCCTGACTTGGTTCTGGCTATAGAGACCCCACACACAACTCGACATAGTGCTCTAGTATCTGTTCTATTGGAATGTCTTCAAAATTTTCAATTTTAATCTTTTTCATGGCAAGCTAAACTCTCTACATCTTGTCCTATTCCCAGGGACGCAAAGAACAATATATTGCTTCTCCTTACAGCAGGACAGGATAGTTACTTTCCCCTTTCTCGGTCTTTGCATCTCAAGTGTGCCCTGAGCAGCCTCAGTCTGCTTGGCCTTTCTCCAGAGGTTACTTTTTTGAGACCATTCTTGCTGGTTTCTCCTTTGCACTCTCTTTATTGTTTGTGTATTTTATCCAGTGACTGTTAAATAGAAAATATAGCCATTCGAAAAATTGCTTTTGGCAACTGTGGATGCTCCAAATTGTGGAGACTGCCACACGAGTCAGTATTTCTTTAGAGCTGCCTGGACTCTTCTGTCTTCTTCCCTGGGGAAAGGAATCCATACATGAACTGAGCTTGCAGCAGCTAATGTGGGGAAAGGGAAAATACATGAATGTCCTCTGACAGTTACAAAACCAGACAGTAAAAGGATGTTTTACAGGGAGAATACTTACAGTGATGTACTGGAAAAAAATACTAAAACCATACTTAATTCTCCTGGCAGCAAATCACCCTTGCAAAAATCTCTTCCACTCTGCTCAGAGAAGGCCTCGGGCAAGGTCAGCAGCATCCAGAAAGCAAAGAAATTTGTGTTAGAGAGTTGATTGCACTGTAATATGTGGCCGTTTTTGCCAGGATCTTCACCTTTCCAGCACTGGGTGCAAGATTCCCCCGTGCTCAGGTGACGGGGAATTGGGAGCAGCTCCATGGGGCTGCTGGCTGAGAATTGCCTCGGGCACGTGTCTGCTCCTGGCCGTGCTCCCTGGGCCACCCCAGCGGGGGCACGGCTGGGGAGCGTGGCTAGCAAGGCTGGACCCCTGCTGTAGCAGCCCTCTGGGCTCCTGCCACTCTTTGGTCAGGAGGAAGCCCGCCCTTCCTGCATCCTCCAAGATCTGCCACCGCGTGCCATGTCCTGCAAGGAAGTGGGGGTGACGATCCCTGGCCGCTGTGTTCCCTGGGGGCAATAAGCTGTGGTGCCCGTGGATGTGTGGGAGCAACCAAAAGCAAAAGCAGTCAGCAGAGAGGATGCCAGCAGATGGTGCTCCAGCCCATGCTGCCTCGCTCTTTGGTTGTGAAGGTTATTACTGAAAGTTATCATCTTGTTTGGAGGAGCACCTTCTTCCTCTGCTCTCTGGTTTGGAGTGTGGAGTTCTTTACACTACACCATTTGGAGGATGGAGTAAATTGGTGAGGACAGGCTGAATTTTGGGTACCAACTATCAAAAGTGTGTGGTCATTGGTTAATGACCTGTCTGTAGAACAGAAGCAAATCTATAAGGACTATGATAAATGTGATGGACAAAATACTGAGGACAGACAACAATAAATGAGGGCAGACAAGGAACGAATTTAATTCTTAAAAAATAAACATACCTGATTTATTTTCCTAAATCAAAGGAGACCTCAGGAAGTTCCATGTATTTCTTCTGCCTTTAAGTTGTAACAGCTGATAGAAGCTAAGATTAAAAATGTCCCCCACAAGCAGGGAAATGAAACATAAACTGTAAGTTAACAAAGTCATCTTACTTTCCCTGTTTTATATCCAACATAACTTGATGTTAGTCTTGTGGCAAGAGTGCAGTAACTCTTTAGGCAAATCCACCTATGCATTGATTCAGTAGTCTCAGTGGCTCTTTTGAAGTCAAAAGAGGTGTAATGCTGTGTTGTTTTGTTTTGGGTTTTTTTTTAATCACAATAAGATATATCAGTAATTTTTTTTTTTTGTAAAAAGCTTTGAAAACCAAAGTCATATCCAGTATGTCTACATAGTGATTCAGTATAAATAACAAGTCTTTACAGCTAACAAAGGAAACAGACAGTGCCCAGGAACAACTTCTACATTTTTCTCTCTGATGTTGCTTGAAATTTATATTGCACTATACCATTTACTTTCTCTGGACTGGGTTAATAGTGTTTAATCTGTTCAGTAAGATGAGGAAAAACTGGTTTTACTCAGCCTATTTCAGCCCTTGGCTTTTGAGATGCAGTGTCAGGTCCATACTTTGCCTCACCACCCATACTACACGTACGTGGAGGATTTAAGTAAGATCTGATACCGGTTCCACAACAGCCCAAAGACAAAATGAAGCAGCACATCTTATGATGCTCGGGGACTCTGTGTTCCATGTGTAGGGGTGGGATCAGATCAAGATCTTCATATTCTTAAAAGTCTTTTCCAATCTTAACAATTCAGTGATTCTGTACGATGTCAGATCTTGTTTCCCAGATCACTGTAGGTTCAGAGACAGGTTTTTACCTTCATTTGCAGTAATATTATTTACAACAATAAGTCCAGAGGCTTCCAGGGATGAAGTGAGTTGAGTTTTCCTTCCTTACCATCACATGTGAAATGGGCACAGTGGGTGGTATAGAGGCTTTATGGGCTCCATCTTTCAGCAAGAGAGCATTAGTTTGCCATCCTCAGGCTTTCTCTTTCCCGCTGTAAATCCATCCCTGCATAGTCAAGGCTGGGACTGAAATGAAAAAAGATTCCTATGTCATGTGTGCCTCTCTCTGGCTGTCTGTCTCACTGCTCTTGCTTATTTGTAAAGAGATCAGTGTGGGTGATACCTAGAAATTGCTTACACTCCTTAATCTCTAGAGTGTGTTTTAAGTGGTGCTGCCCTGCTGCTGTAACTCTGCAATGCTTACTTTACTTTACATTTTCCCCCTAGCCTCTCACACACTTCATTTACAAATGCTATTTTGATACATACCAAATAGACTCGTAAGGCAAGCAATAAAATCTTGTGGAGATATCCCTCTGGATGGAGGAGCAGTAATTTAGTGCAATACAAAGAAGCATCAGTATATGCAACTTGAACCTGTATGACTTCTGTCAGTGAACTTTGATCCTCTGCATAGGACAATAGGACATCAAAATCCTTATGTGTGTGTATTGGGTTGCATGAAATATGGCAAAGATCACAGAATCACAGCATAGTTTGGGTTGGGAGGGACCTTAAAGATCATCAAGTTCTAACTCACTTGCCATGGCCAGGGACACCTACTAGACTAGGCTTCTCAAAGCCTCATCCAACTTGTCCATGAATGCTTCCAGGGATGGGGCATCCACAGCTTCTCTGGGCAACCTGTTTCAGTGCCTCATCACCCCCATAGTAAAGAATTTCTTCCTAATATCCAATCTAAACCCACCCTATTTCAGCTTGAAGCAATTACCCCTTCTAAAAGCAATGTTGTCTCAAAACAAAAGCATCAAAATATTTTATTCTAAAATTGTAAAAAAAAAAAATGATCTGAATGTACATCATTCCCTTCCTCCTATCTTCTCTATTCTTCTCTATCACGTTTATGTTGATTCCATTAGCTAAAAAATTTTGCTGTACTCAACCAATTTCTCAGCTAGACCCAGGCAGTTTTTTGTTCAATATCAATGCATTTTCTGAAACTCTTCATACAGTTTTCATTGTTATTTATTATTTGCATTAGCGCCAGTGGATTTAAAGGTCCTTGTCCGGCTATGTAATAAAAACAGTTTTTGTCTGAAACCTCATAATTTTCAACATCTTTGAGGGATTTTGATGCATTAAATAACTCAGTTCTGTTGCTCTGTTTGAATTAACTAGTTAGTTAATTCTTTGAGCGATGTGCATAAAAACTTGGATACTGTGAAAGAGACAGCAGGCACAACTCCTGACGAACCACCCCATAATATTTACCAGATTTAGATCTCTTCATTTTCATTCTCTCCAGTCTAGAGTAGTCACATGAAACACCAAATGAATGAGCTATAAGAAATTCACAGCATGCAAGATTACTATAAGTAATAAATCTCCTGCAGTAAAGGAATTTGTATAGAAATAATAAAAGTATCGGATGCTAAGAAGAAGTAAAACCAGCTGTGCAATATAAAAGAAAATCTTTATCCTCATCTCACTGGTGAAAACTAATTCAAACAAAATCCATTACACGAATCATACACTTTGAAATTATTTAGATAAGAGCAGATGGAGAGAGTTCCTACTGTGATAATCAGGTTTTAGGGAAGTATGTCTTCCACAGACTAACCACCTTTCTGCAAACAACAGGGTTTATTCTGGTGTCAACAAGGATATGAATCTCCAATAGCATTCCTGTCTTCCTAGGAGGCTCAGGTACAAAGCGGGGCAGAGCCTGCTTTCATTGCCAGAGTATCTTGCGAGTTTTATAGCCTGCAGAAAAGTTAAGGTCTACAGGTAAGCAGTTTTGGCATGCTCCCCACTTTCCTGGGCCAGAGCAGCATGTGCTGGCTGTTCTCACAAGCCACAAAATGCCCCTAAAGAGCATGTGCACTGCTGAACATTATCCAGCTTCGCTATTAATTAGTCCATTTTATGTGTTTACCCATTCATTAATTTATTTACCCCCACGCTGGTGAGATGTCAGACCAAAGGCTCTTTTGTGGACAGATAGTGGGAGCACATCCCTCTTCAATGCTATTTTCTGTCCCAGAGCACACATCACAGCTTTTTGTCTGGGCTTTTGCCAGTGGGTTCAGGATGCACCCCTGCTTCCCTCCCTGCCTGCTGAGCACTCTGCTCTGCTCCCACAAGCCTGGAATACACATCCCATGGCAGCTTTGGAAACAATGTCTTCTCTTTTTAAAGTCCTTCTGCTCCTCCTCCTTCTTCTTCTTAAAAATTAAAAGAAAAATCACTGTGATTTTTACTATGGTTCATGGTATTTCTCCTACCAGACAGAGTCCCTCAAAGCAGTTAATGTCACAGTTCCCATGCTGCTGCTTCAGCTGCTGTCAAGAACTGCTGCATGTTAGAAACATATTATTCCTCTCAAAATAGCAGCCTTAATTTCTTCCAAAGGATGGAAATATATGCTGTCTCTTTAAAAATGTATCATGAAAATGAATGCTCATAAAATATGAGTCAAGTTTCTGTATACCTTAATCAAATTCTAGAGGGTCTCTTGGGGACAGCACTCACACTGCAGCTGTGCAATGTGAAGTTTGTTCCAGTACTGGTTGAAAATAGTTTTGTGCTTCCTTCATTTTCGCCAGTGAAAACCCCAAGGCACTTTCTTCAGACTGAAGGTGCTGTTACTCGGGGTGACAGTGATGGGTCACAGAGATGGTGCAGAGAACTAACTAGCAGACTGGAAACTAGCAGATCCCCAAACCAATTGTCAGTCTTGAAACCTTTGGAATATAATGTGTCTGTCTTTCTCATTCCCTATTTTTATTCCGCAGGGGGACAGGAACAGGTTTGCATGAGCTATAGAAGTTGTCTGTAAAAGCAATAATGCGATGGGGTGTCACAGTTTTTGATATGGTTTCTTTTAATGGATGGTAGGCTCTCTTGACTTGTTGAGTATGTTTTTTCCCCTTTCTCTATTGCTTTCCTCAGCAGTAACCATTACCTTCTCCATCAGGTTGCTGTGGGACAGCCAGCACACTAGTCACAGTTTTCCCAGACTGCTTTCTTCCCAGACTGAGCATCTCCACCCAGCCTCAAACTTGCCATCAGGAAGGACGGTACCTTTGCACTCTTTGGTCTTTCCTGGTGTTCTCAGGGAGCTCATCTCTTTGCTAACCAGGAGAATTCCTCCCTCTCGTGACAGGGGACCCTTCAAGGTTCAGGACAGCCATAACAGGGTATTTTCAATTATGGGCTCTTCAGCCTGTGAGCTCCAGCTACCATTAGATTTTAATTATTGTTTTGGGAAAAATGTCCTCATCTAATGCATGAGGGGAATAGTTGTACAAGTCCTTCTGCTCCAAATAAACTTAAAAAGCCTAAAACCAAATCAAAGCTTGTCCAAGAATCCTGGAATCTAAAAGAATCAAAAGCCATCTCAGTCCTTGAACAACTTTGACTGTGAGGCTCTGAGCTTCATGCTGTTGTGTCATGTACGTGGTACCTGCTTGGGTGAGGTGGAGGTAACGAGTGAGTGTTGAGGCTGCCAAGTTCTGCTGCTGCCTATTAGCCATGTTGCCAAGTTCCCAAATGCAGGGGCTGTTGTCAGCTCCAGAGTGACTCTCACGATCCCAGTGGAATGAGTCCACATACACCAAGCATGGCCTTAGTGCCTTCTGGTTGCTTCCAGATGTGACTGATCCAGCCTTTTGAAGCCTTGGGTTCAACAGTACATCACTCCCAAAATGACACTGATGGTGGATTTTTGAAGAATGACAGAAATCAGAGATCTGCCAGTGGAAGTTAGTTATTCATTTACAGTATATCTTCTACTGTTT
Source organism: Calyptomena viridis (assembly GCA_013390005.1). Lineage (NCBI taxonomy): Eukaryota > Metazoa > Chordata > Aves > Passeriformes > Eurylaimidae > Calyptomena > Calyptomena viridis. The sequence goes on from WEIV01009407.1 coordinate 34,266, forward strand.
CCTTCAATACAGTTTTAAATGATTCAATCAATTAGGCTTCCCTCTGTCATTTCCCTCAGGTGGATATGCCACAGACTAGCAAATCTGACCATTAGGACTTTTTCCCTAATATTCTGCTTAAAATTTCCTCTATTGTTTTGCTGTCTCAGGAAAACATTTTGGTTGTATGTCACTGTCAAACAAAAGAGAAAGTCAGCATTTTTAGCATCCAGAACAGCCATCTCCCTAACACTTGAGCTAATGTTCACTTTGCTGTTAAAAAGATTTGTCAGGCTGCTTCACCATTCCTCTCCAAGCATGACTTCATTTTTATGAGCTACCAAACCCATCCATTTATTTTAGTGGCAATAAGAAAGTTCCTTCCATTTTTGAGGACGTAAAAAATTATCCAGCTCTAGACATCACCTAAGCAGAGACATTTAACAAATGAGAGGAAATCATGGTTACAATCCCCATGTTTTTCCTCAGACATCTAGGTACACACAAAATGAGGAATTTTATGAAAAATGAACTGCATTACGATGTCCAATTCTTAATATTACATTTTAAGGTTGGTGATGATCCCCCTTTTTCTTGATCAAACTTCCAGCCATAGTTGCTTTAACTTTGACCCAGAAAACCTTTTCCTTCATGCCCATGCTTGCTTTCTCCCTTCCTTGCTGGAGCATCTTTCCTAGACTTGTGCATTCAGATATGTGAAACTCAGCCTATAATCTCTGTATTAATTGACAAATACAGCTTGTGTCCAGACTGAATACTGGATCAAAAGAAATCGCCCAGGAAAATATTTTATGCTTTGGCTTTTTCTTTTTTTTAAAGTAAAGAGCAGCAATTATCTTTTTAATAGCTTAATTTTATGCTCACTAAGGATAGTGAATCTCACCCTTTCAAAATATCCTTTGGGTTGAAATGAGGAAGGAGTCAGGAATATTGATCTCTAATTTTTTCCGGTTCAGACACACTTGAGACATTTATATTTGTTTATGAATGAAGCTTACAAAGATGTTGAAAGCATGTGAACCATGTATATTCTTCCCATAAAAGTAATTATATCCAGACACAGAATGAAAATATCTGCACAGACCTTTACCACCTTTAACTATTGAACACTGGACATAAAGTCCAATATTTTTTCAAGCTTTGAAATGTCTGCTCTGAAAATACTGCAGGTGTCCTTTCACAAGGTATCCCCTGGAAGACCATGGAGCAAAAAAAGATCAGAAACAAAGATGCATACCTGTGTCCATTTGTATTCCTCCTAAAGTCCTTCCATTGGAGTTCAGTGGGCAGCAAGGGATGGCAGGGCTGGAGATGGTTTTTAAAACTTGAAGCCACAGATGTAAAGGGCCGCTGAAGTGGGAGGGGAAGGGACTGGGCCTTTTGTAGGCATTGCTGATTGTTTGCTAATACATTGAGTGTTCATCAGTGCTTAAGAGCCCCCAAATGCTTTTTAATGTCCTGTGCACCTACAGCACAAAGTTTTACACCGATATACAAATAGCCATGGAAGTTATGACCCAAATCTTCCAGTCTTCACTCAAGCAAATTTTCCACTTGCTCAGAAAGCATCTTGCTTAATGTCATTTACTGTTTATAGTTATATCTGGAGAGGAGCTGACCTTCCCACTTGACAAAGGCAGATAAACCTGTTCTGATGCAGAGGGCAGGACCAGCTGGCTTTGTCACCTCAGGACCTCGAGTGACAAGCTCTTTTTTAAAAAAACCTAAGTACTATTGTTTGAAGTCTGGAGACGATATTTTACTATTTCTTGGTTGCAAATTTGGCCTTTGTTTGTTTCTGGCATACCACCACAGCTTTCAATGTTGGGGTTTTTTTAAAGACCTCCTCTGTCAACCTGAGGGGTGTCAGTAGGACTAAGATTTGAGGGTTTAGATGGGATTTGATTTGAGATATTATTACCTTTGTGGACCTAGAATAACATATTCACTAAATAAAATTGTCATTAAAGTGGTTATTAGAGCCAGGATTTGGAAGGGAAGGAGGGTTGTTTGTTTCTGTGTTAGCAGTGCTGATCTTGCAGAAACTGTGAGTGGAGTCAGGGAAAGGTTTGTGTATGCTCTTTTTCACTTAAGTAATACCTCTAAGAGTTGTGGGAAACAGGTGGGACTTATGGAGGATGGAAAGGTTGGGTTTCTCTCTGCTAGGTGGCTGTCCCTGGGACCCACACTTGAGGAGGCAGATGTAGCACTCTGTTAGATATTACCAGGCATCTGTGAGCACATTAACCATTGTGATTACTATATGTGTGAAAATACATGTTTGATTGCTTTTAGACTTCTGATAGCTACTATGGATGGAAAAACTCACCAAAACTGTGGTATGTTTTGCTGTCTTTTTTTTTTTTTCTCTTAGATTTGCTTATGTGCCTGCAGACCTAGTGGGCTGAGCTGATCTCCCCAGCAAGGCTGGAATTACTGAAAGGGCATCAATAATTTCAGTGGAGGTAAGTCTATGTCAAATCAATGCAAAGACGTGTAAAATCATGTTTCAAATAACATTTTTAGACAGTAGAAAAGTTTTTTAAGGCACCTTGATTCTGTAAATTCTGTGCATGTAAAACTCTGGTATCAGGCTCTCTTTGCTCGTAACATCATTGCTGGCAATTTTGTATGTCTGAGACACAAAGATTAGTGTCTGGCTTTATGTGACATAGCCAAAGTAATAGATACGAAAATTATTATTATTTTTGATCCCATCCAGCAGTAAGTTCATTTAACTGATAAAGACTTTTAACTTGAGCACATGCTGTAAACAGATATCTGATCCTCAGAATTACATACAAAAAAAAAACTTTCCTTGTACTTCAGTTGGGTTTCATTTCACATTACAGAGTTGCCAAGGCCAAAGAGAAGAGGGGAGTGGCTGTAGGACTTAGCACTTTTACATATTTGGAGCAATGTTTGAGGAAAGCAAAGAGTCAGAGCTGGGGACTTGGCTACAGCTTGCTGATGGAGTCTGCAAAGTGTGTGTGTGTGTGTGTGTGTGTGTATCATCTGTGAGCTATTAAGCTCTCCTTGCTTTTGCCATCTAATATCCTTGTTCAGGAATGTACATACTTCAAAATAAATTAGGTGGGGTTATGGTATCTTGTATCTGTCTTAAGTCATCTGTCTCTACAGAAGGAAATTCCTCACCCCTGGGGTCCAGACCTTCCTGGACCCAGAAGTGGTGACAAGGATATTTTGAAGCCACTCAGGTGCATTCAGAGGGAGATAACAAACAACGAGCACCTCACATGCAAATTGGTGTGTGGCTCATGCAGTGGTATATGAGGGTCACGCAGAGACTCAGGTGGATCCTGTGTAGGGTTTTCAAGACCTAAACTGATCCGGCCTATTCACTTAGAAGTTGCCACTGAAATTCAGATATTTATATATTACTCTGGCTGTGTAAAAAATAAAGAGGAAAAAAGAAAAGAAAATAAGAAAGGCTGAAATAAAAAGAAAAAAGGAAAAGGGGAAAAGGGAGGAGGAAAAAGAAAAAAGGAAACAAATTAAAAAATAAAACAAAAGGGAAATGAAAAGGAACAAAAGAGAAGAAGAGAAGAGAAGAGAAGAGAAGAGAAGAGAAGAGAAGAGAAGAGAAGAGAAGAGAAGAGAAGAGAAGAGAAGAGAAGAGAAGAGAAGAGAAGAGAAGAGAAGAGAAGAGAAGAGAAGAGAAGAGAAGAGAAGAGAAGAGAAGAGAAGAGAAGAGAAGAGAAGAGAAGAGAAGAGAAGAGAAGAGAAGAGAAGAGAAGAGAAGAGAAGAGAAGAGAAGAGAAGAGAAGAGAAGAGAAGAGAAGAGAAGAGAAGAGAAGAGAAGAGAAGAGAAGAGAAGAGAAGAGAAGAGAAGAGAAGAGAAGAGAAGAGAAGAGAAGAGAAGAGAAGAGAAGAGAAGAGAAGAGAAGAGAAGAGAAGAGAAGAGAAGAGAAGAGAAGAGAAGAGAAGAGAAGAGAAGAGAAGAGAAGAGAAGAGAAGAGAAGAGAAGAGAAGAGAAGAGAAGAGAAGAGAAGAGAAGAGAAGAGAAGAGAAGAGAAGAGAAGAGAAGAGAAGAGAAGAGAAGAGAAGAGAAGAGAAGAGAAGAGAAGAGAAGAGAAGAGAAGAGAAGAGAAGAGAAGAGAAGAGAAGAGAAGAGAAGAGAAGAGAAGAGAAGAGAAGAGAAGAGAAGAGAAGAGAAGAGAAGAGAAGAGAAGAGAAGAGAAGAGAAGAAAAAAGGGGAAAAAGAAAGAAGAAAAAAGAAAAGAGCAGCCAGATTGGGTGTCAGCCTCCCATCTGGGGTGCCCTCGAGGCAGGACCAAAGGAGGGCTGTGCCCTGCCTGTGGAAAGCCAGCACAGACCTGAACCCCTTGGCCCCAGGGCACCTCAGGTGATGCTGTAACCCTCTCTCAGTTAAAACTGACAAGGAATTTCTCAGACTTCTATTGGACTGAAAATAGTTTGTTCAGACTAAACATATTAAATCAATTACAGCAAATTAGTCCATGTTCCCTGGTGTCTTGAGCCCAGTTAAAAGGCAGCTATGGTAGTTATTAGCGCGCTGCCTTTAGCTACTGCTTTGTGAATGCAGTGATTCTTGCATGTAAAATATCTGATCGGGGGGATTCGCTCTCTGACAAACAGATCAGAGATTATTACCAGATCAAAGGGATGGGTATCATGCTCCACCACAGACCAACAAATGTGTATTCCAGGGCTCCAGGTGAGCTTTTCTGAAGAGGCACTGTAAGTAGGGCAGCTGTTGTGGGCTTTCTCCCAGGCACAGTAAAAACCTGGGTGCCTGAAGAAGGTTGTGACGAAGAGGGACCACTGACAACTTCATTAATACAATCGGGACTAAGACTTAATGAGCCCTCTCCAAGCGATTTTCATAAGTCAGTGCTCTTCTCCTTGAAAGCTTCCTTCCCACGGGGGAGGGAGCAATGAATGAAGAGCTCGGGGGAAATCACTGTTCCGGGGCAGTGTTTGTCATGGTTTACTATTGTGTGTCCTTAGAGGACTGCAAGCATCTGCTGGGAATCAGAGCTGCATTGCTGAGCACGCGGAAACTTGAAGTTTCCACAGGAGAAGCCATGAGGGAAATGTCACAAGTTTTGAGTCTGGCTGTCATCTGCTTTTCAGGAAGACCATTTCTTGTAAAGTCAGGCTCACCCTAGGATGCTGGAAAATGCAGTGTGCTCCGGCTGCTGGAGTCACCTTTGTCCTCTGGGAGTGTTTCACCTTAAGCTCCCGGCTCTGTAACAGAGAGGTCTAGTTCTAAGCGACTGCTAGCATTTAACCATTCAGGTGAGATGGCAGTGTGTCACATATCACATATGAAGGTTATTGCTATGAAATGAGCTGAGCTTGTTATTTATTAATTTTTAAGATGATGATGAATCGTGTTGTTTTCTCTTGTAATTTCAACTAAAGAAAAAGTTGTTCTTTACAAAGATCTCCTGAAAAGAGATCTACAGAAGTAGGTTAATGGAGCATTTAACTCCATGCATTAACCCAAAAAACCAAAAGTTATGTGCTTTCCCTTACAAATACTTTATTGAAAATGCATTATGTGGACTTGATGATCTTAGAGATTTTTTCCCAAACTAAATGATTCTACCATTCTATGATTTTACAATCAAGCACTTTAGTGCAGGTTTTGCCTTTTCATGGCTTGTGGAGATGCTTAAAATTTTGATTATAATATATATAAATAGAGTTGTTGTCAGTGATATAAATGTGGAACATCACTGAACCAAGACTGATGCACTAAAATATTTCTTCTGAAGACCTGTATAATATGTTGTATAAGATAGGAATTACAAGTGGAAATGGAACTCTGGTCATAGAAGGGCTCTGAAAGTCTGGAAAAGCTATATTTGGGCTCCTGGGGTAAGCAGGACACAGAAGGTTTTGCTCCCAGCAGTCAGAGTTCTGCTTCTTATTGTGATTAATTAGAAAAACCATTCATCATGGCTCACTGACAGACCTCCAGGTAGATGAACCTCAGATCCACCTTGAGCCGTATCCTGATACCTCATTCCTTCACTGTTACATCTTTATGTGCTCCTTAGCAACCTCATGAGTTCAGAGTTCCTCCTCAAAACTCCTCTTCCCATTTCTGCTGCTGAACCACTGAAGTACAAGATTCATCCACAGAAAATGCTCTGCAGCATCAAGGAGAGCTGTGTGGGACATGGATAGCTCCAGAGCTGCATTTTGGATGAGGACCGTGTGATCCTATTTCTAGGTTAGTGGTTAATTTAATTTGTGTGGATATTTGTCCTCAGAGCAGCTCACTGCTCCTCAAAACAAGCTCTCCATTCTCTCCAGCCCAAAGGAGCACTGCTTTGATGCCCAGGCTGGGGAGCTGACACAGGAGCATTGTTCAACAGATAGCATTGAGCTGATCCCAAATTCCCAGAGGAGGGAAATGGTGAAACAGGGCTGAGACAAGGTCAGATTCCAGTTTCCTCTGGTATTTGTATTAAGAACAGATCAGGTTTCTTTCTGTCAGCTAAGATTCAGCTATGAATATAGCACTGGAATAATACATAAAATGACAGTATTTTTTAAAGTCTTCACTTGAATTGATCCTTTGGGTCGTTGGGAGTTTTCTTTCCCCATTTTGTTCCTCATATCAGTTTATTTCCTATTAAAAAAAAGTCATGCTTTGTGTGAAGCATAATAAACCTTATACCTTAAAACCTAAAAATTCAGTTCTATTCCAGCCGATGGGGTATGAGCCATAGCATGTGAAAACAAGATTTCTTTTAATTTCATATATTTCATACTTTAAGAAGTTTCCTTTGTGAACAGTTGAGGAGCATTAAGCTGGAAGACTCTCTTATAACCAAAGTGTGAAATACATGCTACAAATATATGCATATGCATTCACTTAATATGTATTCAGCAATGTGATGGTGACAGAAGAACAGACATTTCAGTTCCTGTGCCAGCAGGGTGGCAGTCCAAGATGCAGTGGGCTTACATACAGCACCATGAGCCCATTGAGAGGAGGGCTAGGAAGGGCATCTGGAGGCCCTTTACCCATCTCAGGCAGGGTCACCTATAACTGGTATCTTCACTGTTCATCTATCTTTTCTCTAAATCCCCTGGTGCTGAGGTCTGAAAAAATTTCTTGAATGACTTTATGTCTGGAAAAATCTGTTTCTATGGCAAGAGACAGGGCAAGAGCCCTGCCAGCTCGCTGCTCCACAGGGCTCACAGGAGTAGGGAGAGGTGGTGGAGGGACATGCTGCATGGTAGGTGCATGCTCTGTGTCTGTTTGCTCAGACGCAATTTGCTGCTCTACCCCCAGCTGAAAATCCAGCAGCAGTGGTTTGCTGCAGGCAGCTGCCTGCCAGCCAGGGGTTGTGAGGAAGTATGTCACAATAGCAAAGTCAGTGTCTGGAGTCACGAAAAATGCAAAAAGATTGCAACTCTTAAATAGTTGAGGGATGAAAAAGCCACTGCTGATGGATGCTGAAACTCAGTCTTTTAAATACCATGATGATCTCGAATCCCTAGAATTTTAAACTAGTTAAAATAAAACTGAATGGAATTAATATAAAAGCCTCAAACCAGGCAAAGGAAAAACAAAACCCCATGCATGCTGATCTAATGAAGATTATGGAATGTAAGTGCCATTCAATTTTCTGGAATACCACATTATCTTTTATTCTTATGTTAATAGGAAAATATTTTACAGACTCTCTCAACAGGTTATGTTGGACCTGACCCCAATGTCTCCTTTTGCTATAATGCTAGTGGCAAAAAAAATGCACATCACAGTTGTTTTAGCTGCAGTAGAAATGCCAGAGAACTCAAACCTACACTGTGCACTATCACCTTGTCATCTCCTAAATTATGAAATTGGAATTTTATGAAATTACTCAATATTTGTGCAGATGGCTTCCAGGAAAAAGCACTTGTATGTCTGTTTAACTCCAGTGTGTAACAAATGGCTAGAGACAAGGGATTTCTTTTCATCCAGTCTCACACTGACACTTTAAGATAGTTTTAGGTGCTTATTAGTTCTTTTAAGACAGCCATTAAATGTTGCTTTAGGTATTACAGTTAAAATAAAATTCAGTCATATATAAAGACTTTAAGAAATGTTATAGTATGTTACTTACAAAGAAATTAAATGCAATGTCCCTTAAAATTTGTATTTAGTTTTAGTTTGTAGCATTTAGATGTTAGAAGCCAGTTACTTGTCTATACTTCTAGTGCTATTCTTCAACAATTGTGGATCAAAAGAGTTCAGTCCTTGTTACTAACCAACAGATGTGACTTTTTCTTATTCTTCTCTTCTTCTTGTGACTCAAACCACCAGTCAGGTTCTAGGCAGCCCACCAGGTCTCCAGATGGACTAGGAAAGCAGATGCAACATCTTATCCTGTAGATTGGAACTCATGGGTTGGTTGCCAGAGAACCTTGTCCCCCAGTGTCTGCCCAGCTACGATGGTGCAGCAGCAAACCTTGTATCTACGCCTCTGCTGCTGTGCCCCCAGCTTCAGTACCCTGTGCCAAAGCTGTCCAGATTTAAGCTTCTTCTTCCTTATGTTGCAAAGCTGAAAATAGTGTGAGACTCTTTCGCAAGCCCCTACACCACCCTGATTGCTATGTACATTTAGAGTCCCATTGCATAGACAGAAATTATGTAGGTGTGGGAATCCAAAAAGTATGTTCTCTGACACAAAGTGTTTCCAGCAGCCTCAGGCTCTTCCATAAATCCTTTCAAGTCTCCCAGCCATGATTACTCATGCAGGAGTTTTAGGTTTTTTAGTGGCAAATCCTAATTGCCTGCTGCTTTACACTTGTTTCTGAATTGTGACCACAAGGCAAAATAGGACAACACATTTCAGTCAATGTAAATACAATTTCCCAGCATATCCCCAAGCACCGTGTATCTGACTTCTGTGAATTTTAGATGTCCTTTATCTGAATGCATCTTTGTTGGGCTTTGCACATAACACAATCTTCACTGAGTTTTATTGTGCAAGAGTTACATTGCCAGATGTATATTCTTCTTCCTGGTATCGTCCTGAGAATCACAGAATCACAGAATTAACAAGGTTGGAAAAAACCTTTGAGATCATCAAGTCCAACCTATTACCGATTACCTGCCTATTACCTATTACTTCACCTATTACCAACCTATCACTAAACCATGGCACTAAGTGCCTCATTTAGCCTCTTTTTAAATACTTCCAGGCATGATGACTCCACCTCCTTGCTGGTCAGCTCATTCCAATGGCGAATCACTTGTTCAGTGAAAAATTTTTTCCTAACATCCAACCTAAAACTCCCCTGCAACAGCCTAAGACTGCCCTCTTGTTCTGTCACTTGTAGCCTGAGAGAAGAGCCCAACCCCTGCCTGGCTATAACCCCCTTTCAGGTAGTTGTATAAAGCAATAAGGTCTCCCCTGAGCCTCCTCTTCTCCAAACTAAACAATCCCAGCTCCCTCAGCCACTCTTCATAGGGCTTGTGCTCCAGTCCCTTCACCATCCTCGTTGCCCTTCTCTGGACACATTCGAGCATCTCAACATCTTTCTTAAACTGAGGGGCCCAAAATTGGACACAGTACTCAAGGTGCAGCCTAACCAGTGCTGAGTACAGGGGAAGGATTACTTCCCTAGTCCTGCTGGCCACACTATTCCTGATGCAGGCCAAGATGCCATTTGCCTTCTTGGCCACCTGGGCACACTGCTGGCTCATGTTAAGTTTCCTGTCTACCAGTACCCCCAGGTCCCTTTCCTCCTGGTTGCTCTCCAGCCACTCTGTCCCAACTTATAGCTCTGCATGGGGTTGTTGTGGCCAAAGTGAAGAACCTGGCACTTAGACTTGTCAAATCCCATCCTATTAGAATCTGCCCATCTATCCAGCCTGTCAAGGTCCCTCCGCAGAGCCCTCCTATTCTCTAACAGATTGACACTTGCTCCCAACTTGGTGTCATCTGCAAACTTACTGATGGTGAACTCAATCCCCTCATTCAGATCATCAATAAAGATATCAAACAGGACCAGGCCCAACACTGATCCTTGAGAGACACCACTAGTGACCGGCCGCCAACTGGATGTGGATGTGATACCATTCACCACCACCCTCTGGGCTTGATCCAACAACCAGTCCCTAACCCAGCACAGAGTGCAACTGTCCAAGCTGTGGGCTGCCAGCTTTTCCAGGAGTTTACTATGGGAGGTGGTGTCAAAGGCTTTGCTGAAGTCCAAGTAGACCACATCCACAGCCTTCCCCTCATCCATCAGGCGAGTCACCTGGACATAGAAGGAGATTAAGTTGTTCAGGCAGGACCTGCCCCTCCTAAATCTATGCTGACTGGGTCTGATGTCCTGATCATCCTGTAGATGCAGTGTGATTGCACTCAAGATTATCTGCTCCATAATTTTACGTGGAACTGAGGTCAGGCTGACAAGCCTGTAATTTCCTGGATCCTCCTTCTGGCCCTTCTTATGGATGGGTGTCACACTGGCTAACTTCCAGTCATCTGGAACCTCTCCAGTGAGCCAAGACTGCTGATGAATGATAGAGAGTGGCTTAGTGAGGTCATCTGCTAGCTCTCTCATCACCCTAGCATGGATCCTGTCTGGTCCCATAGACTTGTGAGGATCTAAGTGGCTCAGCAGGTCTCTAACTTCTTCCTTCTGGATTACTGGGGGACTACACTGCTCCCTGGCCATATCTACCAGTTCAGAAGACAAGTTGTCCTGAAGACAATCTACTCTACTGTTGAAAACGGAGGCAAAAAAGGTGTTAAGTACTTCTGCCTTTTCCTTGTCTTTAGTTATTATATTCCCCTCCACATCCATTAACGAGTGGAAGTTGGTTTTGCCCCTCTTTTTGCCATTGATATATTTATAAAAATACTTTTTATTATCCTTTACAGAACTGGCCAGTTTGAGCTCCAACTGGGCTTTTGCTTCTCTAATTTTTTTCCTACATAACCTAACAATCTCTTTAAACATTACATGGATTACCTCCCCCTCTTTCCAAAGGTAATACACCCTCTTTTTTTCATTTAGTTCTTTCAAAAGCTCCTTACTCATCCAGGCTGGTCATCTTCCCCTTCAGCTCATCTTATGGCACATCGGGACAAGTCATTTCTGTGCCTTCAATATTTCATTCCTGAAGTATGTCCAGCCTTCCTGGACCCTCTAAGTGCTGTTTCTCAAGGAAACAACTAATTCTCCAAATTAATTCCTTAAATAAGCTGAAGTCCACCCTCCACAAATCCAGTGTGAAGGTTTTGTTTATACCCCTCCTTGTTTCACTGTTTATTAAAAACTCTATTATTTCATGGTCACTGCACCCCAGACAGCCTCCAACCACCACATCTCCCACCAGCTCTTCTCTATTTTTGAACAGCAGGTTAAGCAGAGCCTCACTCCTGGTAGGCTCACTCACCAGCTGTGACAAGAAGCAGTCCTCGATACACTCCAAGAACCTTCTAGACCGCCTCTTCCCTGCTGTGTTGAGTTCCCAGCAGATGTGGAGCCCCCTGAAGTCTCTTGAAAGAACAATGGCTACTGATCTTGAGGCATCCTCCAGCTGCTTAAAGAATAATAGATCCACCTCTTCCTCCTGGTTGGGTGGTCTATAACAGAAACATTGCCCTGTGATCATAGAATCCAGAATTCCTCTGATGGCACCAGCCCTTAAGTAATTTATTGATAATGTGGCTTCTCCTGTTCCTTACAGTATTCCCCCCTGCCACTGCAGGAACTGAGCAGAACATGACCTGCACTCCTGCTCCATCAATCAGTCGACTAACCATTTTAAATTCCTTTTTAATCTCCCTGGAGCCCCTCTTACCAACTTCATCACTGCCAGCCTGGACAATCAGCAGTGGGTAATAATCAGAGGGTCAAATAAGCTCAAGTAGTCTCCTAGTGATATCCCTTACCCAGGCCTCAGGGAGGCAGCAGAATTCCCTGTGGGAGGGGTCCGGTTGACATATAGGGCCCTCTGTTCCCCTCAGAAGGGAGTCACCAACTACAACTACCCTCCTTTTCTTTTTAGTACTGGAGGTCTTGATCCATCTGACTGATGGAGTGAATCTCGGAGATTCACCAGACAAAATGTTTTCTTCGGCGACATCAGTCTGACCCTCAAAATCCAGGACTCCAAACCTGTTCTGTAATAAATAATCATGTAGTGATTTAAACATTAAATTAAAAATCCTAGTTTTGTGGAAAGTATTTATCATAGGACATGGTACAATTCACCATACACTGAAGAACTACTATCGAGCCCCTGAATAGCTGGCATTTTTCACCATCATTGCACTCACTGCAGTTGAGATGCCAATGAGCAATGAAAGATTTCTCTGAAAGATCCACTCCTGTGTTTCACTTTCCCTGTAAGGGAGAGGTGCACCAAAGTGCTTTTGAAGTATTATTGCAGTCTCACAGTAAGGGCAAAGAGCAGTTTCATTGTGCATCCCAGCATAGCTGTTTATTACAGGCTAGCATTAGGATGCTCAGTCCTTCAGGGAGTTCCAAGGCTAGTCTCACACTCAGTCCAGGTTCTGCCCACCAGAGACATCTGAGCAAAAACAAACAGAAAAAAGCCCAGTTCAAAGACTTCACTTTGTTTGCTTTGATGAATGAAATAAGAAAGAGAAGCTCTTTAGAGCACATGTAGTTTCACGAGCATTTCTCATCAGCCACAGTGGAAAATTATAACAGTGGAATTCTCAAAATAAGATCAGTTTTGGTGATATTTCACACCAGGAAAGTCCTTGCAGAATCCTCTGATTATTTCAACATCACCTTATTAAACAAACTGAGTCCTCATGGAGGTTCATAAAGTCATTTTCCTCGCCAGAGTTCATACAGGGCATCTCTGTCCCTTAAGAAAGAGTCTGACAACAAATGACAGAAAGTAAGACCCTAAAGTTACACCTACTTCCAAATCTGCTCATCTCTGGGTGGCTGTCTCCTCATTCTTCATTTCTCTTCATTTCTGCTCTCCTCACCGCCTCTCTGTCCAGATAAGAACCACAGGACGCAAAAAAGACTGAAGTGCTAAGGTTTTATACTTGCTACTCTGAAATGGAGAAGGATTTCTACATGGATGTTGGAAGTCATCTTACAGAATTTTCTACTCACATACTTTATCAGTATGTGTAACACTTATCAGCTGAACTCCTTAAGGGGTAAGTAACTCTAAGGTTACTTTGGCTATGATGACCTACACATACATTTGCAAGGATGTGTTTTCTTAAAAAGTAGTTGATTCTTTACCCACAAAAACTGCTGCCTCTGTGAAAATATTTTTGCTCTCTGCTGAGCAGCATTCTCCTCATCTCCCTCTAGATCAGACAGAAGGAAAGACTCATGAAGCAAATGGGCCTGGTTTTAATGGATTTGAAGAGGAACTTTCCATTAGGGATACAGCAATAACAGCACAATACATACTGTATGCACATCACCATTTACTTTGGCCTAAGGAAGTTGGGTTCTGATTTTTTCCATTTTTTTATTTAAAATTCTGGGGTTTTTTAATAGCCAATTTGTGTCACTAATCTTTCTTCTTTTTAATAGCCTGTCTTAGAAGAATTCACTGTACACTAAGTGATCCAAACCTTTAACATAATGGGGGCTTGCTTGCAAGCTATACAAACTGAAGATTTATTTTCAAATATCTACGGAAAAAATAACTGATTTATAGTACGCCTTACATAACTCCACACAAATATTTACATAAGGCCTATATTTTGAAAAAGCCTTATCTTTCTGCTCCAGAATCTTTTAAAATCAGCTGAAGTGAATATCTCCAGAGAGGTTACCTGTCCCAACCAAAGCATGACCGCATCCGTGCTATCTCACTTAGAGCACAATGGGACTTTGTGAGCTGGTCCTCCTGGCGACTGGCCCTGCCCCAGAGGGGCTGTCTGCAACAAAGCTTCCCAGATTTCTGTATCCCACATACAACATAATTTGCAACTGGACGCTTTTCCATGAAAGACACTTATTTTCCCTCTGAAGCTCCTCTGGCAGCATACACAGGGAGCACAAGGAGCCAAAGCTTGGCTGCCTCACTGCTTCCCCCGTTTCAGGGCTTTTAGGTGAGTGGGAATACAGTTGCTGGATTTCAGCTGGCTGCATCAGTCGGCCGCAGACAGGAAGAAGTGAGCCCCTGTGCTGCCTCCCTGCTGGCATTCTGCCCCGGCCCAGGGCAGAGAGAAGCTGCTCTGTGACAGGTTTAATGAGTGGTTTTGGTAATTTATATCCATGTCTTCTTGTCCTTTGCTTTTTTTTTTTTTAAATTAACACTTCAAAAAGCCAGCTGTGAGGTTATCATCCCATAAAATGTTATTAAAGTCTAGTGGAAGTATTAATTGAGTACCAGCAAACTGGACATTTCATATAACTGCTACTTTTTCATCATATTATAGCATGTTATTAAATATGTTTTAAAAATCAATTGTGGATCCCATTTTACCAGTTGTATAACATAGATGCTTGCCTGTCCAAGCAAAGCTGCTCAATGTATCTGTCTATGGAGGAGACATTTATGTGGGTAGAATTGCCCACTGGGCTGAAATCTGCATTCAGACATCAGTTTCCTCCAAGTCTGAGGAATTTTTCAGTCAGTCTGAAGTTTCTGTGGCAGTTCGTGCTACCAGAGAAGCATTGAGGGGCCCCTGAGGGCTGATGGAGGAGAAAAGCAAAAGGATGGAAGTGATCATTTCCAGCTAGTCATGCTCTTGTCCCAGGTCAGTTGGAGGAATAAAGGCTGTCTGTCCAAGCAGCACGGCTCCAGGCAGTGTGCTCTTGTGCTGAGGTAGCTGTGGATGTTATCCCTAGAGCCCACTGTGCAAGCAGCATGCCTAAACCTGGCTCTGTCACCTCTGACAGCAGGTTCCCATGTTTTAGAGGCAGGCTGTTTGAATTCTTTTCCAGCTAAACCACCATCAGTTAAACCATAAAGATTTATGTATTTGCACCAACAGCTTCCACGCTGTTGGGCAACTGCTGCAGCTCCCCATCCCTCTCCTTTCAGGGGCTCCTAACAGCTGCTGGCTCACACAGAGTCAGCAGGCAGGAGCTCACTGTGCTCAGTCTAGGGCAGCCAGAGACAGTATCACACTCTGTGTTGCAACCTATTGTGTCATTGGGACTGTGACTCTCAAAACCTCTCATGTCAGCAAGAACAAGGGTATATATTATGGCCTTGATGAGCAAACACAGCCCTTTGGGTTTGGAAACTCGCAGGTGCCTTCACAAGAACAAGACCTTGCACCTTAGGATCAAGCCCTTTACGTCTGGAATACCACAAACTTCTTTCCCTGGGCAAGGATGAATAGTGATTCATACCTGTGTGTATACTGTTTATGTGTGTGAGTAGGTTTTACTGAAGCTTAAATAAGTATGTGCCAAAGTACACATAACAATTCACTGAAGGTCACTTTTTATAAGTTTATAATGAGATAAATAAGAAAACTAATGTTTTCTTTAATTAATATTCAGAAAACTCTTCAAGCTGAGAAATGATCAGGTACTTTGAACTTGTGAAAAATGCACAGGCTCATGATAAATGAAAGGCTCATCTGTGCAGCAGTAAAATATTTGCATGCTCTGAAACCCCTGCCTACCTTTATCTAGGCAGATGCATTTTTCCAAGGCTAAGCATACAGCTTAGCTGCACCACCATCTGCTTGCCAGGCTACTATTCATCCAACTAGAAAGGTTGTGCTGTGCACTTCTCAGAAGGGCACCCAAAGCACCCACACTTACCTTTCAGCCTATTAAATTCAAATGACACATTAATGCTGGTAAATCACTACAGATTCCCCATCCTTTTCCAGGAAATCTAGGGGTGGGGAGCAGGGGCAATGGTCCAGTTTACTTTGTCATTGAAAAGCAGTATCATAATGATGGCTACTGTCTATCAGAGTCCCAGAGCTCAGCTATTGTCCTGGAAACCAGTTCCTCAGGAAAGCTTCCTTGTTCCTCTTTAAGCACCATGTAGTGCTGCATGTTGCCCAGAGCCTCTTGAACATGACATTTTCTGTCCCATAGGAAATTCCAATACAATATTTGGTGCTACCTGTAACTGGAATGAGCTTTCCAAATACCCATTTCCCATAGAGGAGGAAAATTTAAGAGAAACATGAGTTTAAAAAGTCATAGGAGACTGGCACAGGCTGGTCCAAAAAAAGCAAGTGGCTTTGACAAGGATTCAGGTGTAGCTTTAGATACAAGAATAAACAGAAGTTTGAGTGCATGAGATACCACAAGGTGCATCCTCACATCTGCCCAGTCACAGACAGTTTCACCACAGCAGCAACTCAGCTTTGGCATGCACAGCTGTTGCCTTCATTGTATGGCCACAACATCAGGATCCACAGTAACTAAGTCCATTTGGCAGCTGATGGCATTTACAGCAAATTTTGGGGCAAGTGCCAAAGGGTGTGATGTCTGAGATTCATCTGGTATGCTCCTGCATTTTTCCATTTTTTAGCCACAAAGTGATGACTATAATGTTTGTCTTTTTAAAGTGAGTAGGAGTTACATTGGCTATACTTTTACTTGGCAGTCTTAATGGCACTATGGTTACGATTAATAAGGAACAACTATCTTGCAATTCAGCCATAGAATGGAATGGGAAATTTCGGTAGCAGTAACCAAAGAAAACTGGCAGTGTCTTTGGGCTATTTTTGCCTAACCTGACTAATGTGAATAGATTTTTTAAATGGTTCAAGCATATAAATATTCAAAGCAATGGCAATATGTTTTATTAAAACCAATGTGTTGTTTGGTAGGGAAGAAGAAAATAATAGCTCAAGGTTTTGGGAATAGGAGATGGAACCATTTACATTAAGAAACTCTTTCATATCCAGCCAAGGCCAGCAGTAAACAAGAATCCTCATTATCAGCTGGTGGCCCAAAGAATTAGAAATAAATTGATAAGGTGAGTTCAGTTTCCATTAACAGAGGCAAATATCACAAAAACAAAACCAGAAGTGGAATTAATTGATACCACTGCTGGCTCTACCTGTGAAGTTAAGGACAGAGCTCTGGTGGAAACCTCAGTGTGGAGGGTGGTCCCATGAGAGCCAGGGTAGAGCCTGTCAGGCAAAGCGCAGGCATGCATGGTGCTATACCTTCCTTCTCTGAGGCAACATGCCCAGTGTCGAGTACAAGCCCCACAGATATGCTAAATCCAGAGACCTCCTCCCAGCAAGGCAAGGAAGGACCTCCTTGTGCCCCTGCCTTCCCTGGGAACCCTACACTCCCAGGACAAACACCTATGACATGGATTTTCATTGGCATTGACATTAGTAATGGCCTTCACCTTCCTGTAATTACACATCCACTTGAAATAATAAAGTTTTAACATATAATATGTGAGTTTGGACTGAGGTGGCAGCTGATATTTATTATTATTTTTATTGTTTGTTTCTTCTGGATTTTCTGGTGTAATTAATTTATCTAGCCATAATGTTTTTAAAACACAATCAAATATCATTCTAATTTAAAGCCAAAAAATACAGACTCATAATATATGAATGTTTAAAAAATGGTGACTCTTTTTTTTTTAAATACCAAAAAGAGAACGTCAGTTTTGCATAATTACATTAAAGAGCAACTCCCTGAGAGACAGAGAGAGGGGTGGGGGTTAAAAGACTGAGCAAAAACCTGCCAAAAATAAAAAGAATGCACGGGTCAGTGCTCCCTTGATTACAATGTACATATTACAGTCTGCATGTGTAGGCCCATACATGCTTGTACATAATCCCATATAAACCAGCATGCTTTAACACTTAGCCTCAAATTTATACTTTATAAAATGGTCCTTTCATACGTATTAAGTGAGCATGAAATCCAGAACTACAAAAGGAAGTGTGCTGGTTTGTTTTTACTTTTCTCATATAACAGGTCAAATATTGCCTTTCTTGATGTTAATATCTGGAAATTTGTTACACAAGTAAGGTAGGGGGAAAAAATTAATAAATGGGACCCATTAGACATATTGCCAGAAAAAACTTACTAGATTTGGCCAGGCCGCTGAGATAATCAACCTTTTTTCTGATTGAAAACAAATGTTTGAGCACAGAGGAGTTGAACTGGCTAACTGGGGAGTTTCAAAAAGCAGAAAAAGAGTCTGTATAATTCTCCATATAGCAAATATTAAACGGAAGCTAGTTCTGCCTGCACATTCTGGGGAAAATAGAAATAAGGAGAAAGGCAAAATAAAGCTCATATATCTGAGGAAGGATGCAGTGGGTCCCCTTTCCTGTTTCTGGCTGCTAGGGTGGTTGCTCGAGGCTGGCTACATTGCGAGGATGAAACTGCTGCAAGACTTTTTTTTCTCTCTCCAACGTATTTGGATTTATAGAAAGAGCTGCAGATGTATGCTGAGCAGTGGCTGCCAAGGCAAATGCTCCACACAGGAAGGCAAAGAGCTGCCCAGCATGCCTGGCAACTCTGTGGTGGCTGGCACAGCCACCCGTGCCTCTGCACCCCATCATCTGCCCTGGCAAGTTCAAGAGCACCCATGTCATATTCCTGGAAGAAGCATCCAAATCCCAGCTATGATGGATGTATCTGGGGGCAAAGGGAGATGCAACCAAGGCAGTAGGGGCAATTTTCCCCCATCAGCCTCAGATGTCAACACGCATGTACTCCTCTGAGAGCTGATGTCTGGTAGAGAATGCTGGTGGCTCCAGCTCCCTGAAATACTACCTGCAGCATGCATGCCCCCTTTATGTACCTAAATCAGGCCACATAGATCCGGGGAGGTGAGACAAGCAGTCCTGTGCACCAGCTGTGTGCAAATGTTGCCGGTTGCCTGTGCCTGTGGAGGGGAACCTGTCCTGCTTCTTGCACCCGGGGCCAGGATAAAAGGCCAGTCTGCACCATCTTATCTTTGCACACCAGCATGGGAAAGAACAGCAGTATGTAATATCAGATGGGCACTTTCACCTCATTTCATTTCCTTCTCTGATTTTCAGCAGAGAAATTCTCATGCCATGCAACAACTGGCACAGCAATGGATTGAAGCAGATAAAATCACTAAGCAGAATCTGTGTGAAATGCCACATCTATAGATGCAACCTCATACAAGCTGGCTGTGCAAAGCTAAATATTTTCCTATCCCTCTGTGCCTACAACCTGCACCTTGAGTTAACCATGCCATGTTGCTATAGACAAAGATTAAGTTTTACATATAGGAGTCTTAAAAATAGCCTTCACCTCCTGAACCCCTTTCTACAAATTTTCCTCCCTTAGCTACAAGCTGCAGCTAATTTTCACACAACATCTGCTGTAATCAAAACCATCTGTGTGGCTGTAAGTTAAGGACAGAATTTATGGCCCATGTTCTTCTCATCTGACATTGGGAAGCTTTTGTGTGCATTGTCTATATGTCTGCATTAGCTATATGTCTTCAAGTCCAGACACTCACACCATTTTTTTTTCAAAACCACTTTTTTTTTTTCAAGTCTGCAAGGAATGGATGCTTAGGAAGGAGTAAGTGACACCAAGCTGACTCTAGCAGAGATGTAGGCTACTGTGCACAATTAGTTGTTAGGCACTGAAGAGGCCTGTCATGGTTTTTTGATCATCCAGTATGTTTTATAAAGGTTTCTCAGCCTGGGGCAACTTTCTCTTGCTATAGGTAATTAGAAAACAAAAATAAACAAAAGCAGGGCTTCTCTGGCTACAGAGGAGTGCTGTGCCTGACACAACCCCCTCAGCTGTACAGCACCAGAAGGAGTTGCTAACAGCACTGACAGTTCAGGGAAGTGATTTATGAAGCTTTTCTTCTGTGAAAAGTTGGCATCTAGACAAACTATACCCCCATTTCTGCCTGTGTACACCTCTGGCAAATATAAAACCTAAGAATATTCTATAAACAGACCACTATGCCTAGTGACTCCTCTTAAAAAGCATGATTAGAAACCAAAACAACTTGATCCATGTTCATATAATATAAGTATTGAGGATTATGATACAGCAGCAGTAAAACAAGACACACATCATGCTGCCTGGTACAAGAGAAGATAAGTAACCATTTGTTTACTTAGATATAAACCTGAACTTCTCTGCTGAACATGTATGGCTGAGCCAATCCATTCTGTTGTGCCAAATACACTTTTTGTGTTGGTCTGGATGTGGCCATGAAAAATTTCTGTCATATAATTTCCTGTGCCCCATTCTTGTCACTTTTACAACTACAGCAGTGTGCACAAACTTTGCACTTCAGGATGGTGACAAGCACAAACTCGTATATCTCTTACACAGTTTCTAATGTCCTCGTGCAACTGCTCAAAGATACCATGTGTAAACAGTATCATTTGTTAATGGGTTAATCAGTTCTAGTGCTTCCTCAGATATCACCCCAAGGAGCAGAGTTCTCCTTCGGGCAACAGACTATTATGTTGTATTTGTGACACTTTTAAGAAACAGTCAACTATTTTTAAGTATTAATTTGCTGGGAAGATTTTAAAAACTTTGATAGCATATTTAGGTATTTCACAGGAAGAATGCAGTCCAACTTTTTGATCAGAGATAATGAGACAATGTAGCACTAAGGAGTTGTACATTGTAAGAAATCCGTTTCCATGCAAGAACTGCAGAGGCAGAAGCATGCCACATACACCACTCAGCTATTGCAAGGCTGCTCATAATTTGGAGGAAAACCAGAAACACCAGGAATTGGCTAATGCATTTAACCTGCAGATAACTCAATCAAAGCTTTCCAGATCCTGCTGTGTCAGTGCAGAATATACTTAATCCTGTGTCAGAGGTGTCATACCTACAACCTCCACAGAGGTGTTTCTCTGTTTTCTTTAAGGCACTTGTGCACTGAATCCACACACATTTCCAGGCACAAGCTAAATTCTCCATTCTGGCTGGATCCTGCTTATGCCAAGGAAATGGAGAATGATAATAGTATGAGATGGAGAGGCGATGGAGAGGATGAGATTAAGTGTGGGCGCACTCACCCTTACTCACTTGATGGTTTGGCTGGTGTAACACCAGCTGAGGAGTGTCTCCATTAACCACAAGAGGTCCCCAAGTGCTTCATGGCAGCAGTACTAACACAGCGTGCCCTGTTCACCCTTTTCCTAGCACGGCCCAACCTGGTCAGGAGGCAGCACTGGCAGTGGTGGTGCCCAGGCTGGACTGCACAGCCAAGGCTGGACCCTCAATAGCCCGGGCACAGGGCATGAGCTCCCTGGCACAGCTGGTTTGGATTATCAATCATCTGTGTCTTCGCCAACAACACCCAGAACTGAAAGGTTGTGTTTGTTACAAGGAAAAAAATGCAGGAACACATTACAGTGCATCTCACAAATGAAGTTGCAGTGACTCCCAGAGGGCTGTTTTACACCACTTCTAATTCATGAATCTCTAGTTATTACTCAATTCTCCAGCTAACAATGCACTGGACAAAATCAGATGGGAATAAGGCAATAACTGATCTGCAGGCATGATGATAACTATTCCTCAAAAAATGGACTGAAAGGCATTTGTAAAAGAGCAAGAGTTAGTGATTTTTAAAAAATTAATTACCTTCAGGATAATTATCATGAGAATGTGTTAGCATCAAATTCATTCAATCTTTACAGCAAACGAACACCACCCTTAAAATATGGAAAGAAGGTTACCTTCCCTGGGGACTTAATTTAGGAGGGCAAGTAATCTTTTTCCTACCCCATCACAAAGGGGTTTGTCACACATTTGTCACAAAGTTTGGCTGGAGAGCTACAGGAAAAGAAAAATGAGGAGTAGACCGAGACATTTTGGATGACATCCATAGTGGGATACCATGATTTCAGGGTACTGTTTTTTCACCTTTGCACCTGTCCTGCCTGAGAAGCAGTGCAGAAAAGCCTGATTAATGTGAGTTTAATGAGGGATCAAGGAGTCACCTCACTGGCAAAAATCTGTGAGGTTTTTATAACCCACCTATGCCATCACATCAGCTAAATATACTCTACCTGCTCTTTCTGAAGTGGTGACAACATTCATTTGATCTTTTTGGCACCACAGATTAAATACAAAGCTGCACACTAAAGGGGAGAATTTTTTTTAAATTATCTTTTAGGTGAGATGGAGCAAGAGTTAGATAAAGAGAGAAAGAATAAAGTCAAGTAACCAAGGTGTTATGTTAGAAAAGAAAGTCTTTTCCTTGGCACAAGGTAACTGTAAGTAGAGCCAGGAAATTATGATTCCAGTACCTACTCTGTCATCCAATTCCCTGTGTGGTCTTGGGCAAGTCCTTTAACCTGCCTGTGTAATTCCTTCAACTTGTAAAATGGGGACAATGAACCACAGAGGAGTTCAATGAGTACTAGCAGATGTTTTCACAGCACACTGAAAAAATGTGAGAATCCATGGACGTGGTATTACTACTGTCCAGGAGTACATCTCTATAAAAGGAATCTGAAATTTAAAAATTGTATCTAAGATGCAAACAACACCCTTACTGCGGTGAGCAATATTATTTATTTTATTTGAGTTACAAAAGTATCCTTATCAAGAATTCTTGCTCTAAACCTGTCTTGGAAATAACTTGTTGCAACATTTTATCATCAAAAATGTCTGCTGTTTTGACTGGATCCCTAAGATTTGTGGTATGTTCCTATTTCTTAACTATTGCAGTATGACATTAAGGATTAAGTTGCTGGAGAAAATACTAGAAAATCTGAAATTTGTTCAGATTTGTTCACTCAGAATGAAATTCAAACCATCCTTTAAAGGTAGACATGACTGAAGACTGTGTTCTGTCTCTGCATTTCTTTCTTAATTTTATCAGCTTTGAAAAAAGCCACTTCCCAGAGGTCTCACATAAGAGAAATGGAGGAAGACTGTGCACATGGACAAGTGAAAGGTATGAGAAATTAAAATGGGGAGTCAGCAGGAAGATATGATGATAATCTCCCTACTTGAGTGTTCAATGGCTTTCACTGTAATGAGAAGAATCACACAGTAGAAACCTTAAATAGTTTGATAACTTCATATCTAAAAGTACCTTCCTTTGCTCTTAACCAGTGCCTTACTATGGGTCTGATTTGCAAAGATGTTGACCATTTCCCAGCCTTCACAGAAATCCACAAGAGCTGAGAGACATTGAGCAGGGTCAAAAGGTAATCCCCTAGCCTAGGTGCCTGAATACAATATGGAAATCCAATCTATGGTGTCTCTGTTTGAAATTACTACCTTAAATTTGCTTTAAAATGTCTGCTGTGCTAACTCTAGCTTTTTCTAGATCAGTGGATCTAGAAATTTCTTATTGGCTTGAGATATACTGTAAAGTCCATTTCTAGGAGCTGAAGAATGGGTTAGAATTTCTTGCAATGTGTAAGTCAGGCTGTGACAGTGCAAATTCAGGCTAACAGAGTGGATCCAGTTCAAATTTCAAACACTTGCCATCCCCTGGAAGAAGTGCTGCTTCAGACAAGTCACACAAGACAATGGAAGAAAAATGGGACTTGACTGCCATTCTCAAAGAGCATGTTCATTAGGAAAACCACCTCCTCCCAAGCACTTACACTGGCATGTTTCCTAAAGA
Organism: Calyptomena viridis; assembly: GCA_013390005.1. Taxonomy (NCBI): domain Eukaryota; kingdom Metazoa; phylum Chordata; class Aves; order Passeriformes; family Eurylaimidae; genus Calyptomena; species Calyptomena viridis. Next base: position 57,796 of record WEIV01009407.1, read on the forward strand.
AGGCTTCAAATTGTATCACATCTTTCTCTTCTACATATCACATTAACTAGTGAAGACAACAGAAATCTAACATTAGTTCCTAACCAGCTCAGGATCTCTCTGCATTTTACTAGTCACCTCTTCCCTCAGAGGACTTGTGCTGTGCTTCATGGTTGCAGTTAAGAAGTCACAAGATGGTAGAATCTCAGCACCCTGGGTTTTTACACCCGAAGTCCACTTTTATTTTGTTTGGTTGGTTGTTTTGTTTAAGAAACAGGGTTTTTAATTAAAATCCAGCTAAATGAGGAAGAAAGGAGCATCACTTCTGGACAAGTATGCCTGTGGTGGGCACACCTGTCAAGTGGTAAGGATGAGGCCACTGAGTACCTGTGTTGGTTCTGCTTGGTGTCCATGCATATGGGACAGAGATGGAAAGAGTTCACAGCAAGATGCCTCAGCAGCACACAACTATGCATAATCCGTGGGCAGGTGCCCCTCGCTGCTTACCTTGCTAACATTCCAAGAGCTGTACAACCTCGCATACCCAAAAGTTGAAACTGTGGCCCGTAAAGGAATTTCACTGTCATTTATTAAAAGCAGAGCAGCTCATCTGGCCACAGAAACCATTAATAAACTTCTAAGAAGGAAGGTCTTTCAAGGAAGCCCATTGATTTCTTTTCCTTAGAGGTCTCTGGGAAGAACTTAATTTCTTTGCTCTGGGGAAGAGGGTTGTTTAAGCTTTTCTGTGGCATGATGTTCATTTCATTTAAACCATGTAGCAGCCCTGCTTAAGGCATCTGCTTGTATAACAAGTCCTTTGCCTGTGCTCCCAAATCTCCAGAGTTCATATGTTGTTGTGCCAGCATACTGAATGACTTCCCAGCTGTAGAAATTGTCCATCCACAATGCCTGAAAGATGAGTTACTTCTGTAGCTTACCAAGTAAACTTGATTCAAGATCATTGTATTCTAATAGTGGGCTTAGGATATATGTCAACAGTTTTGCTTAGTGCATTTTATTTAGCCCATCACATATGTGATCGATGTATTGGGAAGTAACTTTGGGAGAGCTGGAGCAGATCTCCATTTTGAAAGCATTAAGGTAGATGATGAATCCTGTTAGAGCTGATGGGTTTTCTTATACAGGTAATTTTTTCAGGATCTTTCCAGATCTTTCTTTTTCAAGATGTCACCATGGAGGGGGAGCTAGTGACTTCACTTGGAGCCCCACGTTACAAAAGGGACAGTGGTGTGGCCAGCTGCATTATCAAGAAGTGTCACATAGGTGAAGAATAAAATACTCTGGCAAAGGATTTCAGGAAGTTTACGCAAACCGTGCCTAAATAAACTTAAGATCACTGCTATTAGCTTTTTGCTTTATCAAGCAACTTAGTTTTAAAAAAGCTGCTCTTACAGTACTTGGATATCAGTGCTTTGGTTTTTTCAGCAATAATCTGTTTTCTGCTTTGGGATATTACATTAAAACGTTTTGCGTTGCAGTTTTTCCACTTAGCAAGTGGATTATTGCCACTTAAAACAATGAGAGGCAAATATCCCTTGTGTTACAGAAGGATTTTAAAAAATACAAAAGCAATAGAAATATGCTAACTTTTGTTATACATTTGTGCATTTCAATGGTTTACAGAGGTAGGCATGAATGAAAGGCTAGGAAGAAAGTGACAGCGTGATTGATTGTATTTTCCTGCTCCCGGTCATCCGTCTATGTGACATACATGGTTAACATAGACCTCCTGACTCAAAATATTTCACACATATCTACCTCAAAATCAAAGTTATGACTCTTTGTATTTGTTTATTTTGCTGGAGTAATATATAGGGAAAGGTGACCCCAGGAAAACAAAATTAATAATACCAGAGAATTTCATTTTCACTCAAAACTCATCAAAACCCAGACAGTTTTCTGAGGCATAGAGAAGACAAGGGTGTGCTGTGGCCACCGGACCCTTTTCCCATGAATGCTGCCATCTCCACCATCAATCGTTTAATTTCTCTACCTGTTTTTGGACACTGTTCTCACACTAAATTTCCAAAAGTTGTTTCAACTGGGATAGAATGAATAAAAACTAAATTAGGTCCAATATTTTGTCTTTTATACTGGCAATATATTTGGAGAAAGAGCTGTTTAAACCTTTTGTCTTGCACAGAAAGGAACACAACTAACCCTGCTACACAATCTGCCCATGAATAACCAGTCTTTCAAAGCAACTTCCCCCACCACTTTACTCTCCCTTCAGCATTTTTCTCAGGTTTATATATCTTTTCTCAGGACTCTAAAGAAGTATTGAAATCACTTTGAGAGATGCTTTTTTGATAATATTTCTGCCCCAATGCAAGTGAAAAAACCAAACCAAACTGAAAAAAAAAAAGACAAAACAGAAAAGAAAAGGAGAAAGAATTATCTGGGAATTTTGCCACTTAGTTTTTGGCTTTAGATGTAGAGTTCTTGTATTTTTCTGAAATGTAACCATATGAGATCTCTCTCTTTCAGGGCTTTTAGGTTTCTTGAAACACAGTGGCCTTGTTTTGATACAGGAACACTCAGACACATGGATGGTTGTTGCATTATACAGACCCTCAGTCTCCCAGTGGATATCATTCTGACTCTGGGTAACAGAGTGATACAGCAATCTTAGATTATACCTGATATCAGAATCTGATCACTGTCTTCAAAATGTACTTGTCTTTGTTTCCAGTTTTGTAGTTCATTTATCAGAGAAGAGAGGACAGAAGATATTGTACTCAGAGCCACTGGGTCCACAGGTATCTCCTTTGCTCGAACACACATGAAAAAGTTTTTTTCCTATTTCCCTTTACATTTTATTTCATTTTAATGTAGTTTAAATTAATTTAGAATAAATTTAATAAAAAGTAATTTTTTATTACTTTTTAAAAATCTCACAGCCTGTTATCAAGAAGTATGTTAGACCCAAAACATAGCTCTTGTTTCATATACAGCCTGAGGAATAATAACTATTTTAAGGATAAAACTGATACTTGAATAAAATTCCGTTACACAATACTCCCCTACTGGGAAAAGAAAATAAGCCATAACCACACTCTATCCACTTACTTTTTCCATTTCTAGTCTCTTTCTCTCTCAGGAACATTGTCAACGTTTTGCAGAGAGAACTAAGTGCCAGAGAAGGAGTAAAAGGAATTTGATGGCTATCTTTCTAGCCATGTGTTTTCTTGTCCAGTTATCTCCAGTCATTTGCTTCAGCACTGTCTGGAAGTTCAGTGCCTGCCACCCTGTAAAAAATATTACTATTTCTGGTGCATGCTACTACGTGCAGTTCCCATCTTCCAGGATGCTCAGTATGATAATGGGGATCTGTCCTACCTTTTCCTCAACATGCTCAGGCCAGAACCTCACCAGACATGTTTTGCCGTGGCTTTTAGTTCATACATATTTGAACTGCAGATGTCTCCCACTTAAGTGTGCTGGCAGCACTAGCTCTCCCAAACTTTGCAGGCTCTTGTCTCACCTTCTCTATGTGTCTTTTTGAAATGTCACAAGAAAGCACTTGTTTTTATTCACAGTGCATTTCTGTGCTTGGTGTACCTTATGCTAAGATACACAACTGCAAAGAGTCTCCCTCCTCTGTGTGACCTGCAGAAAGGTCAGAGACCATTATGATCCTTGTACTAAAGCCTCATCTACTTCCCTGGTGAGGGCACAGAATCTTGCAGTGTAACAGTGGCTCCTGCACTCCCCCCCCTATACCAAACCCATGGAGCAAGCACTAAGCCAGAGCAAGCTCTCTCTGCCTATGGATTTGTAGCAGGAAGTTGTGCTATCTTTGCATGCCAGAAGGGTAGGGTTTGCCCAAAGAGCAGCACGCAGAAAGGCCAGGCAACTCACTTTGTCAGTCACCAGTTTATCTGGAAAAAGTCCTGCCTGCTTGCAAGCAATTCACAAAGAAAGAAGGAAAAGAAAGAAAATTGCTGAATTAAGGCTCCCGCTCAGATGTTTCTCCCAGTCCCAAGTACAGCCTTCCATTTTTTTGTTGCTGTAACCAAAATGTCACTGTCCAGGCTGTGGGTACAGTGCACATGGGAAGAGCAAGACTCACCCCACAAAGAGGGAATGGGTGAGCAGCCCATGGCCCTGCAGCATATGTGCACATCTCTGCAATGCAGACAGGGGCTGCTTCGAGGCCTCTGATTTTCAAGACAGACTGATAGGATAAAGGTCCTCATATCCCCCAACAGAACTCATCTTACACTAACCAAGGAAAACACACATAATTAAATTAAGGAACTTTGTTTTCATATCATCAGTACAATTTATAAAGATACCAGTGTGACAGTTTCTAGGCACAGATACAGCCTCCATATTTTTCCTGGATGTAACACATTGTTTTCTCAGCCAGAAAGCTGTGCTAGGGAGACTCTTCAGCACAAAGCAGTGCTCCAGGCCATCTTCCTTAGTAAGGAGAAGGTGTGGTATCTGCCCTTGAATTGTGCTTCTACCTAATTAAATTCAGCAAGATGCCTTCTTTAACTAAAGCCAGTCACATGGAAGTATTTGGAGCTGGGAACACTGATACCTGATACAAAAGTTCACACCAGCTGCCACGCTTTTTGAAGATGATAAAAAATTCAGTCAAGCCATAAACTGGACTGTTATGTTTTGACAGCATATTTCCTGCATCCAGACTCTCCAGTTGTAACGAGGGATGTTTTCAGCTCACTTTTGGCGTAGGCATTTTAATGAGTGCAGTTACACACTGATAGGGAATGACATTAAAGTTGAGAGTGAGATGTATCTCTGTTGCCAATTGCAGATGACGGCGACACTTGCAAGGCATTGTTCTGGTGACAGAGTTTGCTGACAAGGGTCTCCATAACTCCTGCCTCGATAGCATAAGGGGTTTTTCTTTTCTCACACTTTTCCCAGTAACACTATTATCTTGTTCTGTTTGCTCTGCTAGCCCATGGCTTTTTTTTCTTTCCTGGAGAAGATGTGAAAATGAAGAACAGAAATCTAGCAACAGCAGCACCCTGACCAGTTTCAGATCATATCTGCAGGTGCAGGACTGGGATGTCCATCAGGGTGAGGTGGGGAGGTAGCAAGTTGAGGAAAAAGGTAGGCTGAGCACATGTGCTACAAGCATACAACATGTCTGAGGGAGGAGACCTAGCAAGAAAAAAACATGCAAATCAGTGATGGCCAAATCAGTTATCCTGAAGTTTCCCCTCCAGATCCATGATCCCCTAAAAGGAAGGAGAGTTTGATGGTATCTCATGTAAACAGCTCAGGACCTACACCCAGCATTTTCCTGAGCTTCCTACACTCTGTGGGACAGTAATTGCACTAAGTCAGGTTCAGAGCAGCCAAGTTTGGAGGCAAAAATGGTGAAGAACAAGAAAAGAGTGTTCTAGCTTCCCAGTGCTTTGGAAGAAGGTGGCAGCTGCTGGCTCAGACCTATACCATGAGGGTACAGATCTGCAAAGCACCTTCTCCAGCATCACACACAGGAAGGCTGCTATAGCCACGCATAAAACAGCATCTCCAAGGCCAGTGAAGTACCTGTGAAAGAGAAGCAGCACCATACTGAGGCTGTTGGGCAACCCACATTACCTCAAAGGCCTGGAAGGAATTTCTCCTTCAGGACAACCCCATGTATTGTGGGTCAAGCTAACACCAGGCAGGTGCCTCTGGAGGCTGTCCCTCTATGGGAGAAGGCAAACCTCCCTCCCAGGAATGTCAGGAACAAGCTGCCCCCTTGCCCTCAGAAACAGAAACATCCATTTTGCTGGAAGGCAGATGCTTGGGCATCCTATGTTGCCTTCAGGTAGCTGCCAGCTGGCATGCTGAGTCTGAGTCAGGACTGGCGGCAGAAATGGCCCTGAATGAAATCAGAATTATTGCTGATGTAATTTATAAATTACCCCTTTGATATTTGACAAAACTGGATATGTTGTAAATTAAATTAATACTTGTTCATGGATTCATAAAATGCAATCATTGTCAATTAGAGATTATAGCAATAAACCAGAGGGGGTACAAAACAGATGAGATCTGCTTATAATTTATAATTTAGGGGTAAACTGCCATGCCCTTGTTCACAATGAAATAGTGACTAATGTTACAAAGATAACATTCTTTTACTAGCACAAAGGGTCTTTGGAGAAGAGGTCTTGCAATCAGTCTGGCCTAGGTATTTACTGAAAACAGAACTACTCCAGGTACTCTTTGAAATACCAGCAACTAGGAAACTGTGCTTGATTTCTTTTGCTACAGAGAATGAACCCAGTTCATGACCCAGTCATGATTCGAGTTGGTCAGGGTTAATGTTATTGACTGCACTGGGACTGAGGCTCTGCCAGATGTCCTAGCTATATGACCTTACGAAAAGAAAAGGGAGTGAGGGTTATTTTGAGACAACCAGATTTCTCATAAAGTAAAACTGGGTGATCCCAATAAATGTTCTTCACTTAATTTACAGCCTCCTATACTTGCCTATCAGAGGATACTGTGACACTCTTGCTGTAGGATTGTGTTGCACAAAATCTAATCATTTCTACTGAGTTGAGAAACTAACAAAAATAACTCAGGTACGTGTTTTATATAAGATGTTTTCTTAATCTTGTAGACTGACCTGGTTATATTGTTCATACAATTTTAGCCACTAAAAAAGTAAGATCAGGCTGAAAAAACTATGAGCTAGAGCTGGAAGAGAGGACCTACTTTTTTCTATGACCACTTTTTCAGTCATTGATCTTCTGGAAGCCAGTGGGTTACTTCAGGCAAAAGGAACCTCCTAGAAGCAAAGTCCCAATGATGTCAGATTGAGTGTATATTGAACAAAAAGCAGAGCATTCAACTTCCCTCTCAGAGTTCAACATCACATAGATGTTTCCTTACATCATATCACATATGTTTCCCTAACCAGGTCTTAGCTAGAAAAACAAGAGCAGCAAAGAAAATTTTATCAAAGATTGCAGGAGGACTATAGAGCATTATGCATCAAACAGTAAATATTTGTGTCAGTATTACAACATATGCTTTGGCTTACAAGGGCAAAAGAGAGTATTTGAGTAGTGGCCAAGGCCCATGGTTTTGATGGGAAATATAATTTTGTCAACCAGCTGGCTTGGCGCTTTGGCCATAGGCCAGAGAGGGCCAAGGAGCAGTGCTAGAGGGTGAAACTTTTGACCCCCTTCTAAAAAAAAAGCAACCACTCATGCTTCAAATGAGTGTCTACTACACCAGCCTAACTTAGGAGACACCCACCAATTTTAACAGCTGTTACCATGAGCCTCCCTCGGACAGCATGCTGTTTGTTTAGACCATGAGTCCAGAGTCATTACCTTGGGGATAAACTTCATGTTTTCAAGGCTGACTGGAATGGATTCCTGTTCAACTGACTCAGAGCTGAGGAAAGGGAGATCATATACTTGAACATCTGCTTGAACCTCTGCAAGGCTTTTACCAAAATACTTCTGAAAAATACAACAACTTCATGGCAATCTGTAAGAAAATAATAAAAATATTTGTTTTATTATGGGAAGGGAAGGGAAGGGAAGGGAAGGGAAGGGAAAGCTCTTGTGCTTTACATATACAAGCACATTGGGCGGGACTTTGGCTTAAGACTATTTTCTCCTCCCCACATATTCTGTCTAGTGCCTTTGTTGATCTGAGGTTAGTGAAGAGCTATTGTTCATATGAGGGAGTTGGAACCTCTTGCATTAAGACGCATATCTGAGAGCCTTATAAAAACGTCATATTGCATGCTTACCTAACATCTTGATCCTAAAAAACTCCCATTCATGGAATTTGAAACTCATTAGAAAATCAATACACCTTCATTTACCCTTAGGTTTTGAGAAAGAGATGGGTGAGACATACTCTGAGCTTTGGGGTTTTTTTTTGCATTTATTCAGTTTACTGGGATCATGATGAAACATCTCTCTCACAAACCTCATCCATCACATCATCATCAAAGTATTCATTTTTTCCTTCTCTGATTGAGATCAAATTTTAAATAAGGAATTTATACCTATGTAAAGATAAACTCTTAAGATCTGCATTTGAATTTTCTCCATGTTTCCAAGGAACATTTTGGCATGAGTACATCATATTGTTATATGGTTTACAGCTTTACTATTGTCACTGCCAAATTCTTTTGGGGGAAATCAAAGCAAATCTAAGACAAGATATATCAAGTCATAGTCATTTGGCTGCCTAATATTTTATTGCTCCTTTCTTTCTTCCTGGTTTCCAGTTCTTGATCTTGTCATTTAGAGCTTCTAAGTAAACCGTTTTCTTACCTGTTTAGTAAATAATTCTACAAACTAACAGAGCTGTTTGAGGACATGAATCACACAGTTCCCCACGTCACACAAGTTAAAGCAGTCTAAAGCTGTGGTTGACTAATTTTTGGAATATTTCCTTTTATGATGGTATATTCTAAACAGAAAAACAAGATGACTTTCACAGAGCTTAAAAACAAAGGACACTCATAATGTAACCACTTCAGGATTCTAGGACTTTAATTGTTGAAGCCTCCTGCCTCTAGAGAGACTCACAACACATGAATGCAGTTGCCCTCACATATCTATTTTCTCCAAGTGGTCTTACCTATAGTTATGTCTATGTGTATTTACATAAAAACAATCATATCAGAGGGAAAGAAATTGGTCTGGTATTGTAGAGGAACAGAAAAGTTCCTACAGTGAGTGGTATCTCTTCAGAAATTTAGGGTGAAGCCGTATGAGATGTGGTGAGCCAACCAAGGAGCTTTAGCAAGCCCAAAGATTTTGCTCCCTCCCACAATCTCCTTTGTACAACTTTTTTGCACCATGCTCCTGTGGGAAAAAAAAGGGTTAGCTCAGATATTTCTCTGTCTTAGGAAGGATTTCAGCTTCTGACTCCCCAGAGGCTCATAAAAGGGGTAATTTGGGGGCAGTGACCAAATGGATGATCAAAAGATCTTTGCCATCAGGCAAGTGTTATCACGGATTCGCTGTATTGTGATTCCCAAAGAGGCAGGAGGGCAGCATCATGCATCTCCAGTGCTGCTTGATGGCAGTTCAACAGAGGATGCAAGCTGGTTTCAGATGTTAAACAAATCAGACTAAACCTGGAATGATTCTGAATGGGGGCAAGCCACTCAGGAAGTCAACATAAATGGTCCCTTAAGAACCTCATTAAGCATTACCTTATTTTTTTTTTTAAGTTATTCCAATACTGTATTCTTTCAGTTATTCTCCCCTTGAGACTAGATGATACACTTTCTTTAGCACACATTTTTTTTCTTTTTTTTTTTTTTTTTTTCATTATATTCCTTTAACTACAGATTTAGCTCCAGTCAGACTCCGTGAGGGTCTGTTGTTTTTTAAATCTTTGTCTCACACTATTAGCCCACTACGATTTCTTCTGTTCTCTTAGGATTCCTTTCTCCTATATGTGGGACAGTATTACAGTATTTCCACAGAGTAAAACAGAGCCCATTGTTGCTAGAGGTCCCCAGGACTGATGGAGATTTCCGTATCCCTTAGATTGAAAAATGGTTCTGAATGGGATGATCAGCTAATGCTGCCTGATGAAGCATCTGAACAGAGCTCCTCACAACAGATAATGTGATACTCAGTTCCATAGTGAATCCCTGGGGATTTTAATCTCTCTGATGGTTTACACCACTTTTCACAAGAGCACATTGCATGGGCCTAATCTGTCCATTCAGGAGAGCACTTCAACGCATGCTTAGCCCTAAGTAAATGCTCAGGGCCATTAAAGTTAATGATGCTTAGGCAGATTTCAAAGTTAAATGTGTTAAGGGCCTCTCTGCAGCAATGCATTTCAACGGTTTGCCTGGAAGAAACTCCATAAAATATAGCTAGGTTGAACTGCATAGTATTTTCACTGTGGGAAATTTGTTTGTCATGAAAACATAAACCTCTGCACTAAATACTACGAGAAGAATGATTTATACACAGAACTAAAAAATATTGTTTCAAGAGAATAGATTAGTACAAATTCTCTGGGAAAACACTATGCTTTCTTTGGGTTTTGCATAATACCTGACATACTAGAGATGCTAGAGTTAATAAATAGTTATTAATAATAATAAAATACTTCTACTGACAGAGTAGACACCAGTTCTTCGTATCAGTCGGGTGTCAGACAGATAAATATCAGACAGATAAATATGAACCTGCTCAAATTAACTCTTTGTAAGTTAGTAATTTTTTTTAAGATGGGACTGGCTCTACTTTGTATATTTTTCTACCCTTTACTCTGTCTTTTTTCAGTTTAAAATTTGTTTTACCAGAAAAAATATTCTTTTGTCAGCCCAGAAGAGCTGTCTGCCTGAGTCCCATCAACCAGCCTAAGTACAATTGCATCAGCCACTCCTATTGCACTATAGGAAAAATGTAAATCAAACTCAGGTGTCAGTAGAGCACAAGGTGTTGACAATTAGTGGCTCTGTGGCTCACATCTGACTTTTTTTAAAACATAGTTCCTAGATCTTAATTCACAGGAGCTGGGAACATCTTGTTGTATGTTCACTCCTTTACTGGCCAGCCATGAGATGTGCCAAAAGCTCGACTCTTTCAGAAAGGTGTGACATCTGAGAGGGAGAGAGGCACATGCTCTCAGGCTAATGCTGCCAAATTCAGGTGCAAAAGGCAAATTTGACTGAGTTTGCCAACTGCAGCAGAAGTGTTGCACTGGATCTTGCTAGCACGTGCCATCAAGGTTGGAGGTATCAAAATTTGCCGCACTGAAAATGCACTATTACGAAGTTTTGGGGTGGAAATATGATGTGGAAGCAAGCTGACCTGCTATGAGATGAAAACACTCCTTTTCTAACTCTTTCGTCTCTGTTGCCAACTGTTCCCAACATGACCATCACCTGCACTGGTCCAGCCCTTGGGAAATGCCTGTGTGAGACAGTGAGGCAGCAGCAGCACAGCATGTGTCAAGGACACCTTTAGCTTGTTTTTCACTTTCCTTCCTGCTGCGTCAGCTCAGGCAAGCTGTGCCATGGCCTCACCCCTTGCTAAACAGCTCATAAAAGGACTAGAACTATTGCAAGCCAGAGAAAAAAATCCAGAGTTCAAAAAGAGACATATCCTGTCCCTGCAGTCCCAGCTGGGCTCTCTTTGTGCCCTTTCTGATTTTGAGCACATCCAAAGCATATTGCATGTTTTCAAGCTCCTTTTGCCACAGCCACAAGGGCTAGAAACTTGGGGTTTAAAAAAAAAAAACCAAACAACAAAATCCAACAAAACAAAGACAAAAAAACCAAGTAAAAACAAACAAGCAAACAAAACCCCAACCACCCCAAAACCAAAAACAAAAGCTAGGATTCCAGCCTAATCAAAGCACTCTGGAGGCTGAGACAATAAAAATAACATGGGAAGTTTTGAGAGCCGCCAGTGCAGCCAACATTGCAGTTGTGCCCCCACCACCTCTAGTTGCCTGAAGAGACAGGCACAGGCACTCAGCCTTCTCAAGAGCCCAGAAACACTCACATGTTTTGAAGAAAACAGGATTATTTTGACAGAGGCTGCCAAAAAGTAAAAGGTTCATACACGCGAGGAAGACTGACTCTTCTATTTACAATAAGCCAGCCCAGAGGCTCCCAGCCCAGCTCTTAAGGGCTGTCCAGGGCAAAGGCACAAAGAGGTTTTTTTGGAAGCCTCCATGTTCTCCATCTGCCTCCAGGCAACTGTCCTATATTTTCTCAACAGGATCCTCCCAGCTGAAGCAAATGTCCCTGGCCAGAAGTCAGACACCCAATAACACCTCAGGGACCTGTCACTAATGGTGCACACCCACCCACACCTTCACCTCCATTGCTCCTCCCACAACTCCCAGCCCATTGCTTTTTCCCTCAAAACAGCCTGCTGCTGCCCTGTCCACACTGCTGGCATTGCAGGAGGGAGAGATTGCAGGACAGCAAGCCCTGCCTCCACACAGCAGGGGTGTAAACTGAAAGAAAGGGGCAGGGCTCCTCCAAAAGCGGATTTGGGCCATCACACTTTGCTTCTGCCATCTACATTGGCTTTAAAAGCCATTTCACAAATAAATACATTAGTATGTGGAAAGTTATCCGTAATAGAGTGTGTAAAGGGTTTTGGCACAGAAAAGGTGTGTGATAAAGTGCATTCCAAAACCACAGTTCTGATTAAGTATTTAAGAACATCTTCCAATGGGGAAAAGGGGTGAAGAAAAAAAGTAAGAAGGAAAATGAAACGAATTGAAGCAGTTGGCAAAGACACAGATGAATCATGAAACTCTACATGGAGCTGCCAAAGTTACAAAAACACTCTTAGGTACAATATACTAAACCAATCAAGTAAGGGGTGCTCGAAATTAAGGATGTATGCATATGCTGGTGGGCTCCAGAATTAATTCTAGGCCTATTAAAACTTTAAATACTCTTTAAATGTGCTTGACTGTCAACAAAAGCTTTAAATAGAGTTGCATTTTGCAGATCACCAGGGATTCAACTTTCCCAACTGAACACCTTTAGGCTGAGGGCTCAAGGGCTGCAGCCCATTATGCTTTAATGGGATGCAAACCTCAAAAACATGGACCTTGCCTACAAATAAATCACATCAGGGGAAGGTCCAGCAGAGCTGCTGAAACCATGATGTGTCACAGATTTAAGATCGAGATCCTTCTGTGAACATTTAAGATGTTTTGAATATGGCATCAGCTGAGATCTTCAGTGCACCATGAGGTACTTCAGCAGGGCACAAACTGGGCACCACCACCCCACCCCACTCTCCTGTTCTGTGTGTGGAAAAGTTTACACTTCCAGGAAAAAAAATAGTCTCTCCTGATGGTGTACTTAGAGACCTGATTTTGTGCCACACTTCTGCTTGAATGACAGCCCCAGTTTCACCTGAGGTATCTCCATTTAGTGATGAGGATGAAATTATTAGAGGACTAACTTACAAAACACATTTACGAGGTCAAAATCATGCTTAGAGCATCAAAGAAATGGACTACCATCTATTAAACTAAGGAAAATTCCGGCCCTAAAATCAAAGAACATTTCAAAAATAAGAATATACACAACAGACCAGATCTGTGGTTATAAGTGGGCACAAACAGAGAGGCTTAGTACTGCTTTAAACCAGTTGAGACACTAGTTTTTGGATGTCAGTGAACTACTAAGGCTGAGTCTGTTCTAAAGACAAAAAAAAAAAAAAAAAAAAAAAAATTAATGCAGATACAGTATTGCCATTTTTTCACGAATCCACCCATGCCCTTGAGAAAGGGTAAATAAGGAACCCTTCTCCCTTGCTTCTCCCTTGCTGATCTTAGAATTCAAACTTCTTTTTTTTTTCCATCTGAACTTACTAAAACCCTTTATACACTTATAAATTCTTCTGCGGTACATGTTTTTAAAGCCAAAATAATAAAAGAATGAGAATGTTTCTGTCCAGAGATCCTCAAATATTGAATGCAAATTTCCTGATAAAATCCCGAAGAATCACAACATAGCCTAGTATATTGCAAATTATGCTAAATCAAATAAATCAGACTATATCTTCCCTAGAGGCTCCTACATAGTCTTTAAATATATTACCCACTCCTCATCAGTCCATTCCACTCAATAACCAGCTCTGTCTTCAGTCCCGAGGCCCACTTTAATTTGAACAATATATTATCCTTTGCAGTATAAAGGAGAAAGAAACTTCAGGAAGAATGAAGGCCAGCTTACAAATGAATCTCCCATGGCAGTTCACTCAGATGAGTAGTGGATGGCTATTCGGAGCAGTCTGCATCCAGTCTGCATCCCAAACACAGCCAGGGCAATAAATCCAGTGGCCAGCAGCTGGGAACACAAGCAGTCCCTGCTGCTTCCTCCTCAGTCCTCAGTCCCCCTCATCTCTCCCAAATACAAAGGTTTGCAGCCTCTTCAGCTCCATTCAGAGGGTATATTTCATGACAGACCTGGGAAGAGGAAATCCAGAGGCTCAGCCTCAAGGGAGAGGGCTTCTTTTGGTGAATCTCCCAGCACTGGGTGGCCAGAACTATCCTTGCGTGGGAGGTGGCCCTGGCTGGTTACAGCCATAGGCTCCATCCACCAGCCCCACAAATTACGGTATATGGAAAAGATAGACCTGTGCACCATGTCCTATAAGCTGTCATCAGGAGGCTGAAGAGGGCAACCAAAAGTAGCTGCCAAAAACCTGCTCCTCCCCGAGATATCCCTAAAGTAGGGATATAAAGTACCTGGTCCCTTCCCAGGGTACAGAGTAGGGTTCAACATGCCTGAGACAGACTGAAGGCTCGTGGTGCTGAGCCAGGGCTTTGCTTGACCTTCCCCCAAAAAAAGAGCAAACAGCCCTGTGTCTAACATCATAAAACATCTGGTAAGGCTATCAGGAGGGAGACTGCTGAGGATACAGTTTAACAGAGCTGCTGGGATTTTTTTTTATTGCATTTATTTTCACAAATCATAACAATAAAAAAAGGAAAAGTTGGAGTCCACTCCATTGAGTTAATGCTTTCGGAATTTTATTAATCAACATCTCGGCATTCATAAAAAAATGACACCTTTTAAAACCAGTGGAGAGAAACATTTCCAAATACTTCCAATCAAAAGAAATTATTTTTAAACTCACATTACATGTATTTTTAAACCAACCCCTCAGGGAGATGGGTGTGAACTCTGAATTATCCCAATTAACTTTAGTGCCAGAGATCAAGGCCAAAAATTGCAAAAAAAGCTCTAAGCTTTCTGAGTAAGTTGCTGAGGGTGCTACAATGCCAGTAAGACAGCTGAGCTTTTTCATGCCCTATGCCTGGGTTTGTCCTGAAGCACCCCTAAGAAGACCCCCAGCACAAAAAGACAAAGAATGGTGCTTGGTGCAGAATAAAACAGCACAACATATGAACCCTACAAGTTCTGGTATTGACTAAATAAAATCTGCCTGCTGAGGAGAAAATGGAAGCCAAATTATGTTAATGCCCATAAAAAGATGTTTACTGACCAAGTGAATGCATTCCTTTTGTCTGGGCACATGGTTAGCGTTCACTTAAGGGCAGTAATTTCAATTCTGAAATTCAGTATTTCATGCTCACAGCAGGGCTCAGTAGCAATATTTTTACTGTGAGTCTGTGAGTAAGTGAGGGGGCAGCACATTAACAATAGAAGCAGCCTATGATTTCCTATGGATCTTCTTCTCTTTAACTCCAATTGCCAGATAATACACCATGTTTTGTGTCCTATTTAACCCCAAGACGAAAAAAATTAGTTTGAAAAATCTAAATTTGGTGCATCAAAATTGAGTCCCAGGATCATGAAGGAATTTCTTCCAGAGTGAACACAGACAACAGGAGATCTGGGAAGACACTAGAGTCTTTACCATTGCTAGTTGCATTTAAGAAGCAGTTTACCCCCTCGTCTTCCAACACTTAACTTTTCTTTTTTTCAGACTCACTTTTCCTGCTATCTGAATCCTTTGTTCTTTTCCAAGAAGTTCATTCTCCTCATCATCCCATGCTATTTTCTTCTCCTGAAATATTTGCTTGGTCCCACTCTCCCAGCCATGAGAACTTACGAGACTTCAACCTGTCCCTCTCCAGTAAGGAGCAGCATCTCCACCTCTCCTACTGTCTGGAAGGGCAGTGCAAACAGGAAGTTAATAATACTGAAATGGATGTGAAGGAAAAGATCCAATGGACCTGCCTAAACTGCAGGTCAACTGGGCAGGTGAAAGAGCAGCTCTGACTTGTTGGGTAGGAGGGGAGCACAGATCTGATCATGATCAAGGGAACTCATGGTGCACAAGACACAGTTACTCTCGTTGGAATACGAACTCTCTAAAGAAACAAGATAGGATGCAGAGCCACGTCTTGCAGCAGCCCTCAGCAAGGTCCTGTCTACCAGTGATGCAGTTCTCTCCACAAGAGAGTTGACTCAGCATGACCACACTCTTCTGAGCCACTTACAGCACATCCTAAAGAAACCAGATGGCCATTCAGTGCACTGACGTCATTCATCTTGTGAAATCAAATGGTGAAAGAGAGAAGTTGATAGAGTGGTATGGATGTCATCATCACCATGAGATACAGGAACTTTTTTCCAACTATGAATGAAAGAATAACATTCAGAAACTATTAAGGCCCTTCATTTGAATACATTCAAACAGATACTATTGAGCATTATTTGTGCCACAAAAGTTTATTTAACCAGAAGACAATGATTGTCCAGGAACAAACACAAGGTTTGAAAGTTTTCAAGGGTGCTAAGCTAAATTCAGAATGATGCCTTATGAAGTCTAGCTGATGTGCTGTTCACAGAAATTCACTGTGAGCAAAAATGTTCATGTGAGCAAAAGTTACTGTGCAATACTAAAGATTTAATGTCACACAAAGACCAGTCTAAGAGTCCCTCAGGTACCTAGAGCAAAAGGTTTTACCACAAGTCCTCATTCTTAAAAACAAATTTTACTGCAACACACAAGACTTGCTGCTGGGTACTGCTTAAAACAGCAGTCAAGTAGCCCGTGATCCTTGAAGGGCCAGATTTCTGTTGATCATGTTCAGCCAGTTCTCAAACTCATTTTGTGAAGGCAACTTCCAGTTGGAGTGAGGGTGAACCTACTCATTTGGCAGCTGATGCTGTTCAGCTGATGCTGAATTCAATAATTCAAAAAGTTGTTGTATTTTAACCAAATCACATTGATTCATCTCCCAAATTATTCAGCAGACTTGCAATATTTACAGTCCATTGTTTTAACAAAATGGTACAAATAATGTCTTTGTCAGATAAATTATTCACATGAGTAATATGCTCCTGCCATTGTTCATAAATACATCTCTCGACCCAGTTATTTCTCCAGTTGTCTAACTACTGCTTCAGTTAGCTCAGGCTTTTGAGAAGCTATAGGCTTCAGCAAAAATAACTTACTCATTTTAGTCAACTTAGCTCTGCAGTGTCACAACTCCTTCACCAGTGCATCATGGGGAACTTTACAAATCAGATTGTTACCTTCATTTTACAGATAGAGCAACATTAAGACAGCGTCATATCCAAAAATGAACAGTGATGGAGCCAGGAGCACAATCCTAGTTGAAAATGCTCAGTCCTTTAGTGAAATTCACACTTTTTCTGATGTGGCTGGCAGCTCTGCCCCTTTAAAAAATGTCTGTTTATATTTTCAGGTGTCTGAGATGCTATTAAGCTGTTGGGTTGGGAATGGAGTCCCACAGGAGGACACTTGGGGATCCCAGCAAGCACCAAGACTGAACCTTGTGATGCTCCAGCCAATCCAGAGAGCCAGAGATCCTATTGAGGACATTCAGGTCATCAAGGCATGCGAGACTGAACTCAGGAGGAATTGTACATGGAGATACCTTTGTCGTGGCATTTGGACAAAGAGGCCAGATCCATCATAAGATTTCCTTGGAGTCTTCAAGCTCTAGACTAGACTACTGCCAGGAAGAGTAACATTAACATTACAAAGAAAACCACAGGAAACAGGGTGTTAATGGCTAAAGCACAGGTCTCATCAAATAGAGAAAAGAGAGGCAAGGAGACAGAGAGATAACAGAAGCAGTGAGTGCATAGACTTTGCAGAGGTGAAGAAACACAGCCAAACCTTAACAAAATTCATTAACATACATTACTGAAGGAATGTAACACAGAAAAATGGAATTTTCCCCTCCAAGGGGAGGAGTCTTTGGGGAGGTGGTTGATGCCCAATGTTTCCATTGTGCTTCATATAAGGTTTTGGCAGGTGCCAATGCACAAATGGAGCACACATTTGTGCTCATGTAGCAAAAGAGAAGACCTCTTCTCCACAGTGATTGGAAGTCCAATGGCTTTGATGATTTGAATGAACACATTACCTTTTTGATGGTGAAAAGTGTGTAAAGGTTTACATAAACAAAGTTTTGATCAGAAGAAAAATAGCAGAGGTAGAGCCTCTGCATATGACTGAAAAGAAACAGAGTGCTGGCCTAAAGCCGAAAAATTAAAAATATACTTTGTGTGTAATATAAATACATTCCCAGGAGAAAAATGAATAGAGCAAAAGGGTCAGAGAGGTACCAGGACTAAGACCATCACACTTTATGTACATCAGCAGAAACGTGTACAAAAAGGACAGGCATCTCTCAAAATAATGAAAGAAAAATTAGATTTATGCCTAATCCCGTTACGACCTGAGAGCCTGAAAATGGGTCTGTGTAGATAAGGCCATAAAATGCTGGTTGCATTAAAAGATCTGAGGTAGTTAACCAGATGACTGTATTGAGGAAGTTCAGCCCTGAGCTGCTAAGACAGTAAGCAAAAAACTGAGAAGCCCTTGGACTCTTCCATGAGAGGTATCAGTAAGGTCCTCCCAAAAGCTTGAGTTTATGTCTCACAGATACTATAAAAATATCAGTGTATTGTAAAAGAGATGCTATTTGGGTGTTAAAGGTTTCATGTTTCCATCTACTGATGCCTTATAAATTTTGACCAGAAAGAATACTTGCAGAAGCATGAGTTCCCCACAGCACTAAATGATTCTGCTTCTTCTCAGTGCTCATGGGGCCTTTCTCTGAAGCCAGGAGTAGCCAGAATGTAAAATGGATGATCATGGTCACTTTGATTAACAGGCAAATGATAAGCTTTTCATATCCTTTCTAATCTCAATGCTGTTTGCCAAATGCTATTAAAACAATGAAGCTTAGCTAGGAAACAACTGTGCATTTACAAGTCTGGCATGACCTGCTTGGACTGACCACTGTGTTACCCAATAGTGGACATTTAAAAGTCAGCCACTAAAAGAAATCATCTCTCTCAAAATTCATGGCTTCCTGGGCTTTTTGACCAAACATAGAAGTGTCAACCGAATTATAGGAAACTTGTAATTGTGCAGTCCATGCACAAGCTTCTGGGGTCTTCTTGCATCAATCTGTTCTCCCTAAATGATAGACTGTAATACATCCAAAAAAAGAGATGTCTTTTGAGAAAAGATGCTGCTCAGAGACAGCACAGCTGTTTCTTCATGCTGCTATTCCCCAGGTATGCAGATCCCTAAACATTAAAGTAACATTAAATATCTCCAGATATGGTCTGATTTGGTCAGAGGACATCTCCAGCTCTTTTATGGTAGGCAATTGCTGGAAGTCAATTTTGTTAGTTGATGCAAAAAATACTCCCACTAACTTAAGCCTTCTTTGACAGGACAGTTGATGTTTCTATCACTGAAATATCAGTTGAGGTTTCAACACAGCTGAGGTTTCTATCACAAAACTGTCTCTGAATTCAGTTTCCTATAGATGTCTGTACAGCCAAGAGTCCCCATCTCTATCACACACACATGGGATGTATGAAAGCCTGTTTCCCACAGATGCCACCACCCTTGCAGCAAGCACACACACAGAAATGAAGCAGCTCTTCAGTAACAACTGTTTCCCTTTACGGAAACAGCAAAGTATGAGAAAAAGAGGAGTCCTGGAGTGTACCTGTTTCACATTGGTGACCTGAAATCACAGTTGAGTTTTCTTGGTAAAAATAGTTAAGAGTGTTAATTTCCTCTTTGCAATTGCTTGGGAGCAACTTCACCCAAAGCTGCAGCATATAGGAGTAATTTGCTGAGAAAGCGGTCGTGCGTTCCCATCCCTGTGGATTCATGATAGGCACAGATATTAAGCTTTCCCTTTCCCTTCCAATCCATATTCCTTATTCCCCAGTCAGTCCCTCCTTCAGAAGATACTTTGCAGTAATAAAGATACATTTCTCCCCTTAGTATGGATATAATAATGTACTTCTATTTTATCCTTTGAAATACATATTTGCTCCATGGAGTTCATGGAGACTCAGAACCAGAAAATACCACCCCACGATGGTGGCTGATGGTCTGTGTTTTATGCATGCCTATCTCTGCCGGGCTGTAGCCTACACTAATGCTTCATATGTGGGCAAAGACAGCAAGACTGCTCCCTGCAAGTGGATAACAGCTTTATTGCTCTAAGAGATGCCATTTAAAGCAAAGTTAAAGACAACTTACTGGTAGCTAGCTTGTGTGTATATAAAAAATATAACAAACCAAATAAAATTCTTGCTGTCCAGCACAAAGTTACTGGATCTCAGACTTGCTGGCATTTGCTTTTGGAATGAAGAGGGAAATATCTCTGTAAAGTTTCCATTGATCTATAAAGCAGAAACATCTGCTGGAAGTGTTGTCCCAGGCCATCTCTGACAGCAGTCAGCAGGAGGCGAGCCTGTGGTTAATAAGCTTTCTCTCTCCCTTCCACAGTAGATGTCATTGCAATGAATACAAAGTACAATAAGTAAGTTTACAGGATACAGGCTAACTCAGCCAGAAAATACAAAACAAAAACATGGAAAAAAAGCATCACTAGAAGACTCTCAACAGCTTTCAGATTCATGATGTATTCCTGCCAATGTAAAAAGAGAACCACTGGACCAGCTGCCTTCAACCAGCCTCTTTTAATGGACTTGCCTCCATTAAAAATGCCATAAGGACCAATTTAAAATCCCTTCTGCAATTCTATGTAGAAGTGCTATCAAGGCTGGGATTTAACAAAAGACTGACCTCTCCTGCAAGATTTTTGGAGAGTTTAATTCATTTTGCAGTGTAGTTTATGCCACATACCCACAGTGAGAATTTTAATTTCCTTAGTGATGCTAATCAGTAGGCACTTCCAATGTGGCCAACAGCATCCCACAGGTACCAGACTAGTGGAAACATCCCAGCACAGAGATGAGCATGAGATTTACCACTGGCAGCAATATTAAAGAAATCAAGCAAAGCTGGTGCTCTCTCGGGCAAAGTCTGTCTTTTCCCAGGCTGCTTTTCACAACATTGCTGGTTGTTTCCATCTACAGGAAATTTTGGAGGTAGCCTCCAGCATTTCACCCAGACATTTTCCCCATGAAACCAACACCACTTCCCCACCACAGCCATCACATGGGTCCTCCACAACCCCCACCACAGTGCCTGATACAGCTTTCTGCACTCTGTAATGCTGAACACCTACTGCTTCACTTCCCCTCCTGTGGGAAAACTAAGGCAAAGAGAGGGACAATTTTCTGCACCTGCAGCAGCCAACTAACCCCAGACTGACTTGTGAAAAAGGCTCTTTGCTGCACTGGAGGGATCTAATGTCTGAGGCTAAGGTGGTACTCTGTGCTGAAGGAGGGCTTAGTCTGGATGAACACCCAGCAAGTTCCACGTGTGGCACAGCCAGTGCTGCTGGTCCCAAGGCATGCCAGGACCTCCTGAGGCTTTGCCATCCCCAATACCCTGATGCCTCTAGGTCCTTAACAGCCTCAAGGTAAGTGTCCAGCAAACGTCTCTGCTACAGACACAACAGTGCTTCTGTGAGGCTTAGCAACATTTCCCTTCTTCCGAGGATCCAAAAGTTAGCTGGTACAGAGAACAGCCTTTTTAATAGCAGGATCAATGAGACTCTTCTTATTATGTTGCACTGGTTATAGCATGTCACTCTGTCATCACCCTATCATTGCTCTGCTGTGCACACCACTTACTGTAATTTTAATGGTGTTATACTTACCAAGGTTATAATTACACATTATAGTGCGGCTTTCCTACACTGAAAAAGGACTAAACGTGCAATTACACAGCTCATAAACAGAAGGATGCCATATTACTGCCTAAGCACACATGTCCACGTAAAACCTTTAATTACGGTTGCAAATAGATTATAGACATTTTACAAATATGTTATTCTGACTGTGGTAATTGTTAGCACAACCTCTTGGTGAGAACCTCTATCTGCATGGGACTTCCCCAGTAATTCCTCTCTTTAGGGAGATGAGGACTATGGTACCGGCAAAGCCAGTCATTAACTAGAAAAGCATAATTACAAAAATAATTTGCTGGGGTTCATTGTTATTATTTTTGTTTCAAATATTTAAATATCTTAACCTATGTGTACCTCTTTAAATTATTTTAGTATTTAGAAACACTGACCCCAATAATCAAAAATGTAGTCAAGTGAAAAAGCATGTGTGCCAAATTCAGTGACCCCTCTAAACTTTAACATTACAGCTAAAAACATATGGCAAATACAGACAACTAGACAACTGTCAATACTAAAATGAACTGTCACTGTGACAAGATGAGAACTAAGTGCTTTCTTTCAACAGCATCCCTTACCTGAGTCATAAATACCCATCAAAGGGCACTGTGGGAAAACTAATCTCATCTCCAATCCCAAGAGGGTTTCTGAGAGAAACCTACTGCATGTTATTGATCTGAAAAGTCACAATGCACCCAGACTCTACCAAGAGGATCTCCCAAAAGAAAATGTGAAGATTTTTAACACTCAGTAGTTCACCTAAAATAAGAGCATATTGAATGGTAATGATCTTTCTTAGCTCCTCCCTTGTCTAACAGCATTCAATTGGGACCATTCACATCTGAGATTTAATGACCACACAAAACTTTTTTCCTCACACTGCCTTGCCAAGAAAATAATGTACATCCCATCATATGTGTTCAACATTGTCCCTGGTGTTGTGGGGCCACCAGCAGCACCAAGTGGGAAGGCCTTGGGGAGAGAGGGAGGCAGGCAGGCAGTAAGGCAGGCAGGCAGGTTCATTCTGTTAATTCCTTTCTGCTCATTTAATTTGTAATTTTAATTGTGCAGAACAGGCAAATAAAATGAATGATTGATGTTTTTTGAAATGCATAAAACATGACAAGTATGCACTTCTCTTTAAGTAGCTTTTAAATTACTTAAAGCACTTTGCACTCAGAGTTGCTCAAGGTGATGCAGAGTCCTGTGATCTATGAGGGGTGTGAATTTCAGGAACAGAAAGTGGCCACTTTCTCTTTCCTTTTTTCTTTTTCTCATATTAAAACAACAGCAACAATAAACAAACAAAACACACAAAAGATGAGAAAAATAACTCAGTGTCTCAGATTTTCTAGCTTTGGTTGTGACTTCTAGTATCATGTTCCTATGTATATTACTATTCCTATAGCCTAAGTTTTCTACTTGGCTACAGTAATTTCATCATCCATCCTCTTGGTTTCAGCAACAAAAGCACCAAACAGAACTTTGTAGGCTCATAAAGGCAGAATTAACAAGAATATACGCATTCTGTTACACAACTGAGCCACCTAAATCCCGATCACAGATACAGACAGGCATACACACATGCATAGATACAGTCAATTTCTACCTCCCTTATTCATTGAGAAGTCCAACTGGAAATACTTAAAGGAGGGATATGAAGAAAGTGTGCAGGATATGGGTCTGGAACTTGAAGAAGGATGAAAATTTCAGTTCTGGTGGTCAAATGAGTTTGTGATGCTTTTTGTATAATAGCAGGAGCTTAAGTCAGCATTTTCAGGATTTATTTGCAATTTTAAGTGCTTTAAAATGGACTGAGGCTTGATCTTTTTAAAGGGACATGATGATTTCTCAAAACCAGAGCCCTCGATGCAGTCAAGTAAAGGCAGGGCAATCGGTACCAACTCTCATTTTTTTAAAACCCCATATTTTGGTTATGGCAGTGCTTGGCTTTTGGCAATGCTATGTGCTGTGAAGTCTCAGCCGAAAGTGTGCACACTCATAACCATCCCACCTTCCTGCACAGGATAAATCAGCAGGAGTAAATGGAATACATTTTACAGTAATTTTTTGCAACATGAATTAATTCTTTTCCAGGGAAAACAATGGGAAAATTCGTATCTATTTGACAGCCTCATGCCCTGGTTAGCTATTAGCTGACCATCATGAAAACTCCTACGAGCCCTCACACTTCCATATTCTGCTATGGTGGGACAGATTTCTAGTGCAAGAAGGACATCCATGTGGGGATACAGGAGCGCCACAGTCAACAGAGGCCTTGAGACAAGGCTGCTGGGGTCCACTCCAGTAGCAATGGTGGGAAGTAAGCTGGGCAATAAAAGTTGAGTAAGGTCGTCTTAGACTTTTAGAGTTTGGAGTGGGACAATAAACAGGTAGAAAGTGGTCTTCTGAATCTGAAGCCAAAGGAGAAATGAGAACAAAGTCTGTGAGGGGTGGCACAGGACAGCATTGAGGAATGAGAAGTGGGAAAGAAACAGTTAAAAAGAAATAACAAGTGACTGGGTCACTTGCATCACTTGCACTTCTAGGTGAACATACATACCAGTAAGGTGTGTAGTAATTTGTAGTATTACAGGGCACTCTGGGAGCTGTATTTGTTCCCATGGGTTCAAAAACTGACTGTTCAGTAAAATACATCAACGTCATTGCTATATTGGCCAAAAGAAAACAACACAAAAGCACTGGAGGAAAGACTAAGCTCATCCCCCACAGTACACAATGGAAATACAGCTCCCAACAGTGTCTAGAGAGTCATGACATGTTCAGTGCAGTACTTTCCAATCAAAAAGCAGGAGCAGACAGCCCAATCCCTGTCAGTGAAAGAGAGGAAATAGCCAACCTCCCTGAACAGCATTTCACAGCAGTTGTAAGGCCTAAACAAAAATGGTCGAGTCAGCATATCCTTTGACCTAAATCCACAAAACAAAGTGCTTGAGAGAAGCATTGTCCTATTTGCAGTGGACAACATCTTTCCAAGATGAATGCCCAAGTTTTTTTCCCTTTTTAGATGCCGCAAAAGGTTTTTGGCAGATGCTTCTACACCCAGATGGCGCCAAGTTAACTACTTTTATTATGCCTTTTGGATGGTAATCTTTCCGCAGACTTCCTCTTGGCATTGCTACTGCACCCAATATATTCCAAAGGAAATGACAAGGCTACTGCAGCACCTGGAAAGGGATAGTTGCTTGTACAGAAAAAGTTCTGGGATATTGCCATTGTGAAGAGAAACATGATAAAAGCTGGTCTAGATTCCCAGAGACACTTGGTATTCAGGCCTGAAAGGCAGTAAACAATGGGCTGCACTATTGAGATAACATGCACAAAAGCTAGGCATAAGAGCAGACCGAGAAAAGGTAAATTGGACTAAGAAAGTAATAAATTAATGCAAACTACTGAACCTATGTCAAGGTGAAATGATTGCTGGGTTATGAATGGTAGTAATATATCTCTGGAATGAACTCCTAGAAAATGAAATCACCTGATATTTGAATATAATATAAGAATATGTTTTCAGCTCAGTGGAAGCCCTGCCTGAAGCATATAAGTGCTCCCTTCCCATAACCACTCACGGCTATGCAACATTGCAACCTGGGCAGACTGGTGGGGATGCTACATACTGCTCCTAGAGATTCGTTGATGATGTAAATCACTCTTTGCAGACTGAGAAGTGTCTCACCGTAAAAAAAAATTTTCTTGTGAAAAACGTATAAAAATTGTATAAAAATGTATAAGAAAAGCTCTTCCAGAGAGTTAATTCACCTTTTGACTGACCACAAACCACTTCTACCTCTGATAAATAGGAAAGACTCAGATCATGTGCCAGTGACTTGCCAAACCCTACTTAGGTCTTAAATAGGTACAATCCGCAGACATAACACAGTATTGTGCCTGGCACAGCTTTGCCCTTTGGTGGTACCCTGTCCATATACCTTGTGAATGTGACACATGTACAAATATTGCAAATGGCTGAGGAAATTAAAGCTTTATGAGAGAGGTCTGCAAGCCTTAAAACCAATGTCTGATTCATAATTATAACACATCTGACTGTTTAATACCAAAAATGTGGAACTGTAATATTAGAGTGTGGGAAAAGTGACTGCCTTAAGTACATTAGAATCATACCAATAATAATTTGACTCTCATTCCAGAAAGAAGTAGTATTTCAGAGCCAGCATGGTTATCCCAGCGAAAATATCTCTGTGGTACTTCATCACTGAGAATTACGAGTAAGCCAAGATGTCCGTTTAGTGGTCTGCCACAGGCAGAAGACATCCTGCTTATTCTAGCTATGCCTGGATGTAGTTGCCTGTGAAACAAAAAGGCTGCTGCAGTTTCCCATTGATGGCTGAGATACCTGCCTCAATCCTGTAAGTTAGACAAACCAGGTCCTCACGAATTAACCTCCTCACCCGGTCCTTGCCTATGGGGACTCTGCTGCGTTATGGCAGAGTATGCAGTGTATACTAGAGTATGCAGTGGAGCAACATAATTACTTCCCATTTATTCGGGATTCTCTTGGTGAGGTTATTATCCTTTAACACAATGATTTCTATACTGGAATGCCTTTACTCAAATATTTTAAGACTTGAGCTTTTCAGCAATGCATTGTACATCTCTATCTGACATTCTGTCTCCCCCTTTCCTCTCCTGGAATTCTTGGTTTCAGCAACCACATCCCTGGTTTTGATTCCTGGAAAAAATTCTTCTTTTTCATGGTGCCTTGCTCAATCATTAATGTTGACATGCCAAAAGTTTCCCACCAAGATCTTGCTGGCTTTTTTGGCATCCCAGTTGTCCACATCTGTTATTTTACATAGCTATCCATAATGTTAGAATTATTGTGCCAGTAGCCTGTCCTCTTCATATGCAGACCATATCTCTCACAGATTTCTCCCCAAATGGGTGCCTTCTCTGCTACATTAGCTCCTTCAGTCCCCAAAAAACCAGCTGTATGAAAGCCCTGTTTTTTTCAGAAAACATAAATCACCAAGTCCCAAAATATCTGACAGCCTTATACATAATAAAATTAATGACCAGAAAGTAATGTGCTCATAACTTGTGATTGAAGGCCAATGAAATTGACACAAGAAACTTTCCCCCATGCTGTTGCAACTTAAGTAGCATACAGAAACTTGCTAATGACTGATAGTAAGCTTCTATTTGTATACCTGAAAGTGATACTGCACATCATCCCCTTACAAATCAGGAGAGAAACACAACAATATCCATGTCTCAGATTATATTCCATCCTTTGTCCATATCCTAAAAATTTGCTTTGAAAGGCTGATAAAAACTACAGGACAGGGATAGAAAAGAGGGATCTCAGAACAGAGGAACATCATCAAGGAGCTATATCCATCTTTTGCCACATTCAGCGACAACAAAATATCTAAATTTATAGAAGGTAATTGGATATGATCATAACCATGTGCTTTTATTCAAAATAAGATAAAAACTAACATTTACTAGCCACTTAAAATTCACACTCATTCTACTAAAATTTTGCCTATAGTCTCTTTAATCTGTATCTTTCATGCTGGTGTTTTCTTATCCTGTAATTTTTGTTCAGCCTGCTAGATCTAGGTTGAACCAAAATGTCAGTAACAGCTACTCAAAACTAGCAAACTATTGCCATTTTTCCACTTATCCAGCCCTTTCTATAATGGTTTTCTATATACTATCTCCTATATTATCTCACACTACATGTTGTGCTACTTGAAAAAAATTACCCACAAGTCTACAATTCTTGCAGTGACAGGTCTAGGATTTGTGAGACCTTGCAGCAAAAGTACTTTTTTCCCCCAATATCAGCATTAAAAGCAAAATCAGGTAAATTTTCTGGCCAAATGCAAAACCAAAAAACCCCACCACTCCAAACAAAAAAACCCAGCAGAACCCCAAACCTCAAAGCAAGCAGCTAATGAGTCTTAATGACTCATCAAAAAGTCGCAAACAGAAATAAAAACTTCACCAAATATTTGAGAAAATCAATAGAGAAACTGTTCCCACCACTCATCAGGAACTGTTCAACAATAGAACCGGTCAGAACTCTGAAAAGCAAATGTCTTTGTCTCCAGGCATGTGCACAGCTACCTGCATTTTAAGATGCCTGAAGAGAGAAATGTCCAACTTACACCTGGGCTTTTCTGGCAAACACAAAATAGGTGTTTCTTTACCTGTCTTTTGAAAGAAGAAAAAAATTTCTTCTCACAGGGAGCAGTTGAGCACAGGAATGGATTGCTCAAAGAGACTGCAGTACCCCTGCTCCCAGAGAGGTGCACAGCTTCACCAAACAAGACCTTGGGCAACCTCATCTAATTGTGAAGTCAGTTCTGCTTTCAGCATGGGGTTGGACGACATGACCTCCAAGCATCCTTTCCGATCCATTTTTTTCAATAGTTTGATGATTCTAATCAGTAACTAAACAAAAAAATTAAATATTCTGCCAATGGAAGGGTTTTGACATGTTTTCTCCATGATAAACTGCACCTCTGCTTTTACCACATGAAGATAATGACATTATCACTACTGGTGGTTTCTGTTCTGCTTACAGGAAAACATTTCTACTTATGCAAAAATGCTGCTCTCACCATTTTAGCATTTGTGTGCTATTTGGACATGTTTTATCATTGGAACTGTGATAAATGCAAATGCTTGTTTCACTAAAACCTTAATATAAGATTTGATTTGTAAGGACATGCCTAACCCTACATTCCCCAGCATACCGCTTCCTTGTTTCACAAGTGGAGAACTAAGACACAAAGGAAGCCTGTGGAGAGACTGGCTGCTGATTCCTTCCTCCTGAATCTCAGTCCATTGCCTTCAACACAAATCCATCCTTTGGTTCTTTTTATGTACTCTATGGGCAACTTCCTTCAGTATGTAGGAGTTTCTGCTCATACCTATAACAGCTGATACAGAGTACTCAATGTCAAAAATACATTGTCATCCAAACTCCTCCTTATGCACAGCTCAGTTCATGTTTTTTTTAATAATACACTTTGAAATAGGATGCATTTGCTTTGTTTGATGTTTTATAAAGACACCTCTGTGAAGAAGAATGTTGCTTTCATTACAGGTCACTAGAAGAGCCAATTATCTCCAAGATTTCTTACCTGCAGAGGCCAAGGATGACACTGAAAACACAGACAGGTAAACACTGACCCTGGAGACTGTGCCAAAGCATCCAAACTGCACACTCGCTATGCTACTAGACATCCAGTGCCAGCACATCCACAAGGAGCTGCTGTGCCAGGAATCTTGAGTCTTTCCTGTCTCTCCCTATATGGTCTCTGTAGAAGACAGAAATGGTCACATCCTGCAGAGTTCAATGACCTTCACTTATTTGTAGAACTTTCTGGGGTTTGTGGCTGGCCATTAATTTTGTTTGAACCTTGCAGCAATTACTAGTAACCAAGATGTAACACAAGCTATGTGCTCTAAAATGTTATCCATTTCAATAGGAAAGATACTGCAGGGACATAGATGTTGAGTAAGTATTCGCTTAACTTTCTAACACTGTCAAAAGCAGAACAAAACTGCTTGCTACATCCTCCTCACTGTCTGAGCAAGTCCCTCTTCATCTATCAGAGACTATTCAGCTCCAGTCAGGACAGGGCAGAAGAAACTGGCCCTTCTCTTCAAACTTTATTGTCCCTTGGGGGCACATATGTGTGTCCCACCCTGAGTGTGTCACATCACTGGCCATTGAGATACTTATTCATTTAAAATGCCAGTGTTCAAAATCAGTAAAGTCCCTAGCTACCCTTGTAGTAGAGAAAGCCAAGTTTCCAAATACTTGCAAGGCAAAGAGGGGTGTTTTCATGGGCAAGAACAGCAGTCATGTTCCCAACTGGCTGTTGTCCTTGAAAAAAAAAATCTGTCTTGCACGTGTGTGCAGCTGGGGCAGGGAAAGATCGCCCTCCAGGAACATCCTCTCTTTACATTGTTTTCCCTTTTTAAGAGTACAAGTGTTGGGCAGCTGCCTGCAACTGTTGCGCTGTAGGATGAAATGAAATATAGTGTTATTAATAAAAGAAAAAAGTAACTCACACAATAG
Organism: Calyptomena viridis; assembly: GCA_013390005.1. Classification (NCBI taxonomy): domain Eukaryota; kingdom Metazoa; phylum Chordata; class Aves; order Passeriformes; family Eurylaimidae; genus Calyptomena; species Calyptomena viridis. The sequence continues at coordinate 87,413 of WEIV01009407.1, forward strand.
GAAGATTTAGTTATGTTTATGAAAAAGGAAGACCAAAGAAGCAGTTCTCTCCACATTTTTAAGGCACTCTGGGGTGAATATTTAACTTGTAGGGCTGCACGGAGATTGGCAATATATGCCAAATTTTCAGTGGGACTGGCAGAAGGGCCAATGAGAAAGGATGCTGACAGGCTAGGAATGGAGTAGCAATGTGGTATTTTAACAAAGATGAAAAGCATTGCTCTACATCTGAAAGCAGCTTTGTTAATGCAGTTGTGTTTCTTAGGCCACATAACTCAACTGCTCAGTGGGTTTGGCTGTGTCACCTTGGTATAAGCAAAGCTTGACAAAATGTGAGTAATTTCTAAAAGAAAACATTTCTGTGGGTTTGATTCTCTCTTTTGTGGTCATTGCCTTGGAAGAAACATTAGTAATTTTGGGCTTTTGCACTTGCATTTAAAATAAAATAAATAAAAAGGCTGGGAGATACAGAAGGTTTTAGCAATGGTTACAAGCTCACAAGCTCACTGAGGGCCTGCAGCCAAAGCATTGCTGATCTGCAGGGTCACCTGGCCTGCTGGCAACCAGCTGTGTGAGGGCAAGAGGACTGCCTGGCCAGGGGCTTGGCACTGGCTGCCCTTCCCTTCCACCTCCTCCCTGCAGAGTCCTGAGCCAAGGGTGAGGCAAGTACACCTCTGCTCACCTGCCATGCCTGAAGGAGTCCATGAGGGCATACACTTGCTGCTCCTGCTCCATATCCAACACAGTTAATTATCCTCCCATGGAAACCCGAAGGCCATGAACTAGCAAGATGAGCACGACAGTGGAAATCAGCCAGTACATAGCAGTGACATGAGCTTTTAGGGTCTAATCAGCATCTACATTCTGTTGAAGGAAGGCACCTACCTCTGAGTTTCATGTCCATCCACTGCCCTCTTAGAGCTGGTCCATAGACTGGTCCTGTACAATGCACTTCTTTCCAGAACAGCACAGGATAGTAAGACTCATGATTCTTCAGCCCAAATGAAAACATTCCCCTGCTTCCTTACAGATGCTGTCAAGGACACTGAAACCCAAATTTTCCATTCAGAGTCTCAGACCTCTGGTTCCTTTAAGTTATTTAATCACTGTGCACCAACAGAGTAACAGCTTGAGATGGTGCTTCGGAGGAGGGACTCCAAACAGAGGAAATTCGGAGCTTTTATAAAAGCCGGGCTTTTATACTCTGCCAGTCTGTGCACACACAAGTCTGGGGTCTTCCAGCTGAGTCTTCAGCTCTTGCCATGTCTCTGGATGTCCAGTCACCTGGCTGGGCCAAGGTCCTCTTGCCCTTTGTTGTGCACATGGTCAGTGACAGGGCACAGCCTCTTCCCTTGGGCTCCCTCCACCCAGAGCTCAATCTGCAGCTCTCACTGTCACTACACACCCAGCTACCTGCACTACGTGTATTCCTTAACATCTGACTTAGGGTTAAGCACCTGGCAGCTCTCACCTCTGGCCATACCTGGCAGGAACTCACCTTTGAGCTTGCAGATGTCTGTCAAATCCAAGGCAGTTAAAGAGCCCAAGTATCTTGGACTATGAAAGCTATGCAAAGGTTTCCAATAAGACTTTGACTTGCTGAAAAATTTCCAAGCAAACCTAAGAGTCAACTGTGCAGTTGTGAGTTAAAAAAAAAATATCATGGTTTTACTTGGTTTGTAACTGTAGCTCAGTTACAGTTATCTGCTCTAAAAAATCTTTTCCTCTATAAAAATTCTTGAACAATAAAAAGCTCCCTCTATCCCCCCTGCAAATGCAGTGTAAGCTTTGTAGCTAACTAGGAATGGGATCTGTAACATGTATTATGGCATTTGCTACATTCCAGAAATAATTTTCCAATAGCCTTGAAACAGAATGAGTGCAGTGCATATAAACAAACAGAAGAAAGTGCTTTGGGGCTTAATCTTTAAAGGTTTACCTCCCAATTCTTCCTGTAAAAGTGGTATCTCTGGCTCTGGTGCTCCTGCAATGGATGTGCAAAAATTCATATATTTAGCTTTGCGGCTCCCTCCCCTAAGCCATGGTTTGGATTCCCATGTAAGGCTTGGCTTGCTAATTCCTTGGGTTTACAAAGTTTGCAGGGCTATATTTCACAGTTTATGGCTCAGTACAGAATTTTAAAGTTTTAAAAGGCATGATGGCTGCATGCACTTAGGCTTGTCTCAAGATAATGCAAAGAGAAAAGAAAAAGAGCATCTGTCCTATGTACCCTGTATGTCCTGAGAATGGTGGCTCTGCTGAGTGATAGATGCCCAAAATATCTTTGGAGTATAATATCCTGAAGCAAAGACTGCACTCACCCCTAGCTCAGGGGAAGATGTTGGCATTGTTGATAGCTTCTTTTCTATACCATTGCATCAACTTCAGCTGTCAACAGATGCTGTAGGCAAAGCCAGCTCTCTGGTAAGGGAGCAACAGTGACAGCTCTCTGTCCACAGATAGAGAAAGAGCCACTACAGAGTGAAGGCCTCAGTCTAAGAGTTAGGTCTCACTATATGCTAAGAGAGAGATTTCCATCCGGCTATGCTGATTGCTTACATGCTCCATCAATAGGCCTAAGGAAACTGTTCTGACCAAGCAGCTTTACTCAGAGCAGTAACAGAGGGAACACGGCTGTCACAAGTCATTCGCAATTATTCACAATTTTTCTCAGTCCTTAAGATGGCAAGAGGCCAAGGAAACCAGTGAAATGCATTAATAGGAACATTTCAGTTACTTTTCCCCAGCTTTTCCTCTCTGCATCTGTCTGTCAGTTACTGGGTTGCAGATACTTTGATAACAAGCCACAGAAATGACTGCTGCAAGTACTTCACCAGTACTGGGGAAACTCCCAGGGGAGAGGAGAAGAAATAAGTAAGAAATTGTTACTCCTTTTGCTCTCTGCATTTATTTATTTTGGACCCATTGGACTAGACCGCAAGTAAAACTTTATGAACCTAATAAAATTCCCAACATTCTCAGACATGGGTCGTGATGTTTATACATTAGGCAGAATACAAAGGTGTATTTATGAGGAGATTGGAAGTACTTAGAGATGCTTGAGCTCAGGCAAGCCATAAAGCACATGTAAGAAATGTTTTTAAACTTAGCACAGGTACAATCAAGCTAACCAGAAGACATATCAAAACCAGAAGTGTCTCAGAAATGCTGTGCACCTCATCACAGAACCATCCCACATTCTCACAGGTGGTGGAGTACAGGGCAATTTAATTATTTTTAAACAGCGTTATTTATCTACATGTTTGCATTGTCCTGCTATGGCTAAAATACAAGTTCTCTCATTTTGGTAGTGGTAGTAACTATACGCACTAATAAACAGGAGGAGGTTACAAGAGTAAACATATCTTTTCCTTTCTGTCCTCATAAAACACACACTATTCCCTGATTCAATAAGCGAGGTCTACTGTCTGACTCAAATTGAGGGATAATGGGTCTTGGAGACAGATTAGGCTTTCCATCTTTATAAATAAGAAAAAGATAGAGGGAATATATGCTGGGATTTGCTTCTGCCAGGAGCAAATAAACAGTTCTGTCAATACAGAGATAATCCCACTTCCCTGCTTCTCCCACCTCTGATTTGTTTTTGTCCATCTCCATTCCACCTCTTAAAAAAAAAAAAAAAAAAAAAGGAAGGTTATGTGCTCATTTTCCTTCTGTCATGCATGATTTTTTTACTGACTTCTGCATTAACTTTTTTGGATACTTCTCATCACTAGAAGACCCCTCACTCTCAATCCCCACCAGAACAGCATACGTTTTCAATTTAGATTATGTTCCCAGCAGATGTTGCAGGACATGAAGGCCTTGCTTTCTCTTTTATTAAAAAGACACTTGTAATGCATTTTATTGTCTTGAATGGAAAAAAGCATGTATTGCAATATTCAGAAATCAGTCAGTGTGATTACATAATCTCTATCTTAAAATATAATTGGTTAACAAGAAAGAATAAAAACCAAGGTCCATGTTGACTATATATCCCTGCAGAGCACTTGCAAGCATCCCCCCAAAAACACCCAACCAAAAAAAAAACCCCAGCAACAATGAAATCTAATCAGAATCTTAATATGCCAGAAAATAGTATGCAGCAGTCTCCAAATATTCCTTTCAAAAACCTTTAAGCTTATGCACAGTAAGAAATTGCTTTTGGTAGTCTGTAGGATGCTCACAGTGTCACAGAACCCTCTGTTAACATCTGGTTTCACAAATACATACTGCTAAACACATATTTGTGTGTGCATGTGTAAGCATCTGTGTGTATACTTTACATACATTCATATTTACTTATTCCATCCTTTGTGTCTAAACTAGGAACAAAATAGGTTATACCCTACAGCAAAACATACACAAACATAATGTGGAATCACCAGAGCTGCCAAAAAATCCCTGCTGTAGAAAGATTAAGTCTTACAAAATGGACAGCAAACCACAAATTTCATACAGAAAGCTTGTTTCCAATACAGTTAGATTTTATCATTCTATTGTTTCTTCCTGTATTATGGAAGCAATTTTTTTTTACTAAAGCACAGGTATGTCAGAGCCAGAAGCAATGGTCCATCTAAACCTGCATTTGTGACAGTATACATCATACAATACATTGATATCTCAACATCTATTCCCAACCACATAAATCGAACCAGTGGCTCTCTTTCAGGTTTCCTTATTTTCCATAAATTTGTCTATCTTTCCTTGAGCTGATATACAGCCTGTTTTATTACTGACTTTGGAAATTGTTCCATAATTGAAAAACTATTTGTGTAACAGAAATTCAGCTTGGATTATAACTGAGGTTGATTTTTTTCCACCTGGTAAATTGGGTTTCCTGATTACACACACTAACTTTCAACTTGCACCTTTCTGTAATCACTTACAGAAAGCACTTACTGTTTTAGGTGGCTGTTGATACCCTGGGACCAGTAAGGAGAGACCAGAGGCAATTTTGCACAGTCCTTGCCTTCTGGCCATGGGCTGCTGAGTCTGGGCACCAACCCCACTGTAGGTCAGTGCAGTTTGGATCCTTTCTTCCTGGCTGCTCATGGCTCCTAGCAAGCAGCAGCAGTGCTCAGCAGCATCCTGCTCATCCCTGAAGCCCCCTGGATCACTCCCCCACTGTCTGGCTCCCTCCACATTGATTTATTCCAATGCAGCACCTTTCTAAGTAAGGGAAACCCAACAGGAGATGCACTGAACTCAGTCAGCAAAATAGACTTATTTTGACTGGGCACTTGCCACCTGGGCTGCAGGGGGCCTTCTTGCCCAGCATCTCTGCTCCACGGGGCACACTGTGACCCTGCTGCAGAAGCCAGAGGGATGTAGTGTCCAGGTGATTGCAACTGAAGGGCTGTTCCAGTTATTTTCCATTTCAGCAAGAAGCAGACACTTCCTCAAATCCTAGGGAAGTCGTGGCTCTCAGCTGGAAGTGCCATCAGGTCCTGAGCCATGCAGGCACCAGGGGCCACTGGCATCCCCATGGAGTTGGGAATATTCGGGAATTCAGCTGCTAGCACTTGAGGCCCAGCAACCCTCAGCTTTCCTTTCTTGTTTTCCTTTCTGCCAATAACCTGTTTCATTTTGTTTTATTTTTATAATTAATCAGAGCAGAAACAAGCCTGAAAATCCTCCCAGCAGTGTAACAAGCTCTTTCCACACCACTTCTGGTACCTGGTCATGATAATCATCTGCAATGGGCTGCATCCTGCTGGCATCAGAGTGCGGCTGCCCAGTGCAAGCTCCAGGGAGCATATGGCAAGCAGTTGGACATGGAGCTAGTGTCCTTCACCCACCCTGCCACCAGGGTCTTCCTGCACATCAAGGAACACTGTACAGGAGGAGGGGGCAGGTGAGTTTCTCACACCCTGTGGCATTGGTGGACTGCAAAGGAAGATCACATTTTGGTACCCCCAAAATGTCAGGAAGAGAAAGGACTTAGGAAAATTTATTTTTCAGAGGTGAGAACACTAACCATAACAGCATGTACACCAATTTTCTCACCATCTCTTGTGCAAGGTCCACTCAATCCCCCTACAAGGACATAGAGACCAAAACCAAACTTGGTGCAGCAGGAACAGCTCCAGGCCCTCAGCTCTTGTCTCACTGCAAACCCACGAGCCTTTTCGGGCTACATGTTCCTGTAAACAGTGATCCCTCTATCTTTTCTTTCACACTCCTGACGCTTCTTGGCCCTGACAGTTCTGCACATTTAAACAGTGGCACAAAGCCAGGTTGTACAAGCCTGAACGAGGCAGATGGCTCTGAGTAGCAAGGATGGTGAAGAAAGCAGCTGAGAAACTTTGGAGTGCACCAGTGAGTGCAAGCAGCTGTACCAGGGGTAAGGAGAGGCAACAATGGCTGCAGGAATGGTCATCCTTCTTTCTCCACACCTAGGAAAGCCTCTCCAGGAGGGCAGCCCAGCACAGGGATGGAGATGAGGAAAGGCAAAAGGTTATCCTGAGGATATATGCCTTGTGGGCAGAAAATCTGAACTGAGCGCATAAACATCCCATGCTTCCAAGCACGGTTTTCAATTAAAGGAAACCCATTCTGCAACACCACCAGAGAAATTTACACTTACTGAGAAATTTATAGTATGAAGTATTCGGGAACTCACTCTCTATTACTCTGTGAGCATTTATTAAGAATATAAATATTAAATTAAAATTGCCAAATTAGGCAGATTTGATGCCCTTTGTGGACACATCTTTTCAGGACAAAAGTTGCTTTTCTTCCAAGAAACCTGATTAATTCGGAGATGGGTACTCACTAAAATCATCCGCATAGGTATTGTATAGCACTGCTATTGCCTACTGCTAAGTGATACTTTGTCATTCTGTTACCTCAAGGGACAGAGTCAACTGGCGTGTGTTAAGCCAAAAAGCAAAAAATAGAAAATCCACAAAGTTTTGGAACAGATATCCAAAATCATAAATCTGTAATCAGCAAAGCAGAGAATCTCTGTTAACATCTTCTTCACATACAACAAGTATTTGTTGAGGCATGCAAATAAAGAGTTAATGAGACCACTTTCAAAAGTAGCTTTTGCAAACCCATGAGTTTTGGATTATGTAGTATCCAAATTGCTGAAAACTGGGCTGCTCTCAGGAATCCCTGAACCTTCTGACCTGAATCTGAATCTCTATGCTGCACATGTACATCCCTATGAGCTCTGTTGGTCCTGCCTGGGAGAGACAGCCTTCCCAATGGAGCAGTCATGTGTTTTCCATGAGCTGGGCCCTGGACAAAAAACTGAGCTAATCCCAGAAGTGGGGACCACCAGCTGCCAAGTGTGAAGCCCCACTGGGAAATGGCTGTGTGGTGCCAGGCTGCCGGGGTCCTGCACCCAGGGTAAGTGGCACACCAAAAAAGTGTTGGGAAGCAGGGTGCTCTCCTCCAGTGCAAGCAGAGGGTGCAGGTGGTTCAACTGCCATGGAGGCTTCAACACACAGGCCTTCTCTTATTTTTCCAGCAAGCAGCAAAGCACCTGAAATGGGCACCAGGATTCACTTCAGCTACAGCTTTTTAGTACAGTTTCACACTGCACTTATAATTGGATCAATAAAATAAATTTGCCACACCAATGCCAAAATCCCCATGTACTTTTTTTTTCTGAGAAATTCAACTTCTCAATAAAAATGCATGACAGGAAAAAAGCTTTATCATGCATATTATCTTGTGTGAAAACCCAACAATGCTTGGTCTTGGTTTAAGTTCTTTCTTACTACTGCCAGAAGATGGTTCTTTTTAATATTATTGCTGCTTTCATTTCTAAGCCAGTGCATCTTCCATCTACCAATAGGCATGTCCTGTGCTCCCACCCTAGGGTATGTCATCTCTTTACAGTTCTTTTAGGGACTATCAATGAACATATTGTAACTATGAAATAATTAATGTGTACATCAGTCTCTTCTCACAAGTATGTGACCAACTAAACTGGTAAACTCAAAAATACATGCATGGTTCTCAAAAGATAAATGCATCTTTTTGTGTGACATATACTTGACAAATATTCAGCATGTCTGAAAAAAATTACTTTCTAGATGCTTCCATACTGAAATCTGAAGGTAATTTCAGATTTGTTTTTCACTTTGCTGCAACAAGAACTTTCACCCTGAGAGTTACACAGCATCTAACACCACCACAGTCTTGGCAGAAAAATCCTTGTTGATACTTCTATCACTACAAAATCCACTCATGCTGAGTGGATTAATTAGTAAGCTGACAGCTTTTAAGACAGTGCAAGAGGAAACCAATCAAAAAGAGCCAAACATAAAATTCCAAATACAGCCACAATGTCCACTGAAACATTAAAATAAGAATGGGATAATGTTTTCAGTGTTGAATGTTGGTCCTTGGATGGGTTTTTTAGTATCAAGATTTCAAAACACATTGCTCATACAGGTTTCTTGCAATGCTTTTCAATGTGCATATCACCCAGTCCCAATAGTCTAAAACCTGTCAGCTAACTCTGGAAACTATTTAGTACCTGAATCCCATGTATGTCCACACAAATGTATTGGTTCTTTAGTTGTAACTCAGAAAACTGTATTCCTCTGCCTCTCAAGAATTAAGAAATTGTACACAATACTTCTAAAGTCCTTTGGACAGGATGGCAAGTGTAGAGCCCAGAGACAGACTGAACAGATCAAAGTGAAATGAGAAATTAAGTGAGGAAGATTGGCAGTGACAAGATGAGACTTGCTTTGGCTCCTAGATAGACAGACAGCATGTAATCACACTATTAAAAGCGCCAAATTACAATTCATAATTTGCAGTCTCCAGATAACAGCATTTTCAGTATGCATACTGAAAGAAACTCAAAATTATTCCTAATTCATGGCATTTCCCTTACTGTCATTTATATTAAATATTTTCTATTATCCACCAGAACAGATAAATAGCAAAACTCAGAAATTCATACCAGAAGTTATATTTATGGAAATACTGTCTAATTTTTGAAGCAACCACTTTGTACCGGGTCATTGGTTCAAAACAGATGGCCTCATAAACCTTTCAGCAATATATAAAATCTAAGGTTGCATTTGACAGGTTCCAGGAACTGCATTTCACACAGATAACTGAGTGCTGCAGCAGAGAATCAGGGGTCATTTCTGCCTAGAGATGGGTTGTGAGCTGAACACACCCATGACCTGTGCACAGTGCGGGGTGAGACCAAAATGGAGAGTGAGCAAGAGCTGCTGTCCCCACTGATGTGCCACACCACAGTGCACTGCTGATGGCAAGCTGCAGATCCACGAACTCCCATATTTCTTAAACCAATTTTTGGCCATATGCTCACTTAGAGGGACTGAGTGGTGACACTGAAGCAAAAAACCCAGGGAAGCAGCATGCTATGCAAGAGAGCCTGAGTTTATATAACTAGCTCTTTCTGGCTGCACAAACACTGACAGGCAGTCCTTCTCCACTATTAGCATATAGGGTAAGAACATCAGCCTTCACATGACATATAGTTATTTACTGGCATTTTACAAGAGAACCCCATTTACTTAAATCAACCTATCTACAGCCGAACTATTTACTCCTACCTATCCTATTTATTCCTACTCCTATCTCCTCCCATGTTACAAATCTTCCTGGGGTTTAATTACTAGAAAAAATTGCTGGAAAACCTCTGAGATAGTACACATTGCATATACTAAGGGATGCCCTGTCCCAGGTTTACCTTGTGCTTGCTCAGGCACGCTGCCCGTGCTGTGCACAGCTGACATACAACAAGACAATGCACCTGCACTGATCTCCAGGTGGCTGGTCTCCTTCACACTTCTAGGGCTTCTTGCTGGACTCAGGTCATGGGAAGGAAGAATCCACCAGGCTCCAAAGCAGAGTGGCAGAGCTGGAAGGGGAAGTCCGGGAGGAAATATTTCCAGACAAGTAGTTTACAGAAAGAGGGTGGCAGGGAAGTAAAACCAGGAAATTATGCACAGAAGTCTCTGTTCAAAACACGGTATTAAGGTTTCCCCCAAAACACTGATGAAGAAATCCAGAATTAAAATCATGCATGCTGTTTAATTTAGCCCTTAAAAGTAATTCTTCCAGGGACAGATAGGCCCTGAATACCATTACCACTCAATATATTTTTCTGTGTCTCAACATACAGGGAGGATGGCACTACCTAATGAGAGTAGCAGCAAAATATCTTGATTTTTACTGTCTAACAGCATTGGCAGGCTTCTGCACCTGAGCAAGGAGAACCAAGCAGGCTGTCATAACTCTTCAGCTTTGTGGACAGGTTGATTGCCAGTGATCTCCCCAGGCATCTGCTGGCAGTCGAGAAATCATGAACTCCGAAATCTCGCTTTTTGCAGATCCTTAAGGCAGCTGTGGGCCTCTCTCAGAGCCTTGACTCAACATGCTGTACTTCGGCTTGTTTTCATTCAGGTCTGTCTCCTCCATTTTCTTGGCCAGGACCCTCAGGCCACCCCAAGCCAGCAGTGTCCACATGCTGGGTGCAGACCTAAGGGTACTAAGGGACATGGGCATGGGTCCCAACCCAGCCTGTGCTGGAGATCCAATACACCCTACCCACATCTCCTCCCTGTCCAGACTACCCTTCCTTGTGTCCTCCCTGTCATGATATTCCCAATCTCACTTGCCTCCCATTCAGCCCTTGTTCTCCTCTGTCACCTCCTTGTCCAAGTTTCCAGCTCCTGCATTCACTAGTGGTGGGTGGATGGGTGGCTGGCTGCACGATCCCATGACTGAATATTTCTTGCAGAACATAGAAAGGAGAAAAAAACACAAGGACACGTATTTCTCTCAAGCAATGAATATATGAAATATACAGAGACTGTTTCACTGTTACTTTGGTGGCTGCAGGATACACATGCCAAGTTTTGCTCTTCCAGCTGATCTCTTTTTTTTTTAAATACATCTCATGCTGATGGCCACATGAGAGCAAACAACTAGATAACTGGGTGGATATTCAGTGTGGGATCCCAGGGACACTCCAGAAGGTTTTGTGAGTTCAGATTCCATAAGTGTTACCGCAAGTGGTCCATCAACATGTATTCCAAGTAGTCACAAAACCAATTTCCTCATGGTGAATTGTGACTAGTTTTGAAGCCACAGCCATGCTAGGCAGAAGAATACTCTTGGAAGGCTCTACAAGCCTTGGTAGGAGTGACATTTTTTGGATTAAATTTTCAGGAGTCCTCAGCTTAGAGAAGGTACCAGCAATCTTTACCTTTTTTTATTTATTTTTTAAATTTTAATTAAAAATTGTTTTAATTTTTAATGTTTTTAATTTTATTTATTTATTTTATTTATTCTACATTTAAGCCTGTTTCTTTGTACAGGACACTGTCAGTCACATACACTTCTATCTGCTTAGTTTTAAGCTGCAAGACCCCAGTTTTGAAGTCACACATTTAACTGCACGTATTACTTTTAAAAATACATTTAAGGCTCTAAAGTTCAGCTGCCAAACTTTTGAAAAGCCTTTTGGTTCTTTAATACCTTGAGAGCACATAAAGAGAGAATGCCATATACATTTCCCAAGAGATTTCTTTTAATTTAGTGAAAAAATAAACAGTTCGGCAAAAGCTTCACAGAGGTAACATACAACCAAGCCAGAAGCATTGTACAAAAGCACTCAGTACACATGCAGTCATACAACTTAGTAAAATACAACCCATTGGTTTTAAGTTATCCAAAAGAGATTAAGAGAAGAAAACTGCAGTGAAGAGAAAAAGAGTAAGTGTAGGAAGGAATAAAGAAAGAGATTAGAATTAGACAAAAAATTAGTTACCACCAGAGTTCTTCACGCAGTCACCACCAGAGAGGCAAAGGGAGGCACGTGCCCCTATATCTATGTGGTCTGGCCAGTGTGGCCACGCCCCACAGGCGGGACCTGCGGCTCACTGACCACCCTGTAGCCCCGGGCTAGAGTGAGAGGCAGTGCAGCCAGTCAGAGGCTGGCTCAGGGCTCCAGGGGGCACGGTGTGGGCGGGCTACCAGGTGGCCTTTTGACTGACAGCTCTGCCATGTGCGCTCCATGAGCCCGAGGCTGCCGTGTGGCTGCAGGCCTGGCCACTTCCTCTCACACTCCTGACTTGGTTCCAACCCAGTAAAACCACAATGCTTTTACTGATGATGTGTCTCACATAAGTGGTCTTGGTCAGAGTTTTTTATTAGCTGGTTTTAACCAGCAGATACTTTACCTGAAACCCCCATCTGCCTGCTGAGGTAGCTTGAAAAGGAAATAGGATGTCTGTAGTGTGGAAGGTTTTGGGTTTACCTTACACTCCTCTCAGTGATTATTGGGCCATTTCACATTTACCCATGGTACCATTAAAATGCTTATAAATGCCCCTTGTCATCCTGAATTGCTTTGCCTCACCCAGTTTTAACTCATCATGGTTTTTAACTCTCATTTTTTCCTACCAGCAGTAACTTAGAGAACATTCTTGTGTAGCTGCCATCCCTGTTTTCCATTTCCAGAGTTCACAAAACTTGTTGTGGTGGTTTTAAGTAGTCAGAGTTTTTTATTAGCTGGGGGGGCTATGAGCGAGGTTTCTTTAAGAAGCTGCTGGAAATTTCTACAGTTACTGTTAGCTCCAATATAGCCCAGGTCAGCTGCTAACGCCTCCGCGATAACATATTTAAGAAAGAGAAGAAAAAAAAGGCAAGGCAGAACATCATGGCCACTTAAGGGAGAGGAGAGGGAGAAGTTTGATTAACACCAAGGTCGGTGAGAAGAAGAAAGAGAAGATGCCTTAAACACTGGAATAGGGCCCCAGCAACCCATGGGGGACCATAGGGAGCAAAGATTCGCCTGCAAACCTGTGGAAGATGCACAAAGCAGTTTGTAACAGACTGTTTTTGGGAGCAAACCCCCACAGGAAAAGCATGGTGTTGGACTTCTTTTTTTCCCTCTGATCAGCGTGAAAAAACAACCTCTGGCCATAACCCCCCCACTCCTGTCTGTCTGAGCCACTGAGGAAAGGAGAAAGATCTTAGAGGGAGGGGGGGGGGGGAAAGGTGTCTGTAACATCTATCAAACTTCTCACTCTTAAACTCTTAAGCTCTGCTTTTAGTAGTAGTGAATTCTTAATATTCTAAGTTAGAGCCTGTTTTGCTTGTGAAATAGTTAATAAAAAGTTGCTTATAATCCTTATCACAAAAGCTGAAGGATTTTTTTCCCTTCTCTCAAAAACGTTAGCTTTGTGTGTGAGTCTTTGGCATTTAGCCAGAGTCAAACCATAACACTTGTTAACCTCAGATTTTTTGAGCAGTTCCTTGTGAAGTCACATTGGCTTTTTTATTTCTTCTTTGCGTATCTTTTTTTTAGAGGAATTTTAATCTGTTTTGTCCTAAATTCATCCCTGGATCTGAAGTACTTCTTCTCATTGTATCTACACCACTAAGACCCTGATCTAACTCAGCAGTTAAGGCTGTGCTTAATTTAAAGAATATGTATAATCCAATCCCTGTTCAAAGGAACACATATACCTATGGCCATTCCAATGGGATTAAAGCACATGCTAAAAGTTACTGTAAATTTGTAAAATTTCTGTTCTTGAAATATAAGCCTCTAGTACTACTGCAGCACATTCTGGCTCCTAAACATTTTTTCTCAACTAAACAAAAGGAGATTTGCAATACTCTGTTTTTTTCCTCCTTTCATATTCATATGACTTGACACCTGGGTTTTTAGGTTACTGCAGTTCTTTACATCCTCTAGAGAAAAGTAACCACATTTTACCATATTGAGATGACAAGTTGCCATGCTCATGAAAAGCAAGAGACCCATTATTCAAAGTAAGCAAAATAAAGCAGACTTTTTAGACCTCTAATTTCTGAGCAGTAGGATTTGCATTTGTGGAAGAATCAGCTGTGAAGGCTCAAGCTTACATATCTCCCTCTAGGGCTCAGACAAAGAGGCTGCACTAAGCCCATAGGCTCTCAGCCAGACTTCAGCTCATCTCTCTGGTTAGGTGACTTTTTTCTTTCTTGCATAAAGTGACACCTAACATGCATGCAGAAGCATGTTTCTATGAGATGAAGAAATAGGGTGTGACTTCCCACTGCCATTCTCCCTGGGGTAGTATGTCCTTTTCTCACCATGAGAAGCAAATAAACCATCCTGGAAGAGCAAAGTTGTGATTCAGTAGTATAGGATTGTACTGGTGATTTTATTTTGTTGTGGTGGTTGTTTTGGTTGGTTGGGTTTTGGTTTTTTTTTTGTCTTCACCCCATTCTTCTAAAAATAGTTATTTTTGCTATAATAACCAAATGCAAATTGAAAATAAATTGAAAGGAATCGACATGACTGAACAGTAAAACTTCTTTTAACCATTGAGCTTTACCTTGTAAATTAAATCTGACAAAGTAATGAAAATGCTTTAAAACTTTGTCCCTTGAAACAATCAAGCAATATTTCTGTAGCCAACCAGTTGCAGTACTTACAGCTTCACTTATTGTCTCCTAAGAAAAATGCGGTTTTGCTTCTCAGCTAAATTGTTGACTTGGGGTAGGTCAAGATTTCCAGGCAAAAGGCAGAACAGAGCACAGACCTGTTTCATTCCTGGCTTGATATCCTGTTGTTGGCTTACACAACATTTCAGTTTAAATTATTTTGAGTTGTCTTTTCTTTCTCTTTTTCTTTTTTTTTTTTTTTTTTTTTTTTTTGGTAGATTTGCCTCATGTTTCAGCATTGTCTGTTAAAAATGCTGTGCAGCTTCATGCCATCAGAGATACCCGAACAGCACTTTCTCACTTTATCACTTACTCCCTTTCAAGCAGAAAAGGAATTTTTCTTTGTGTTAGTGGAATTGCAGTCAAGGGCTGTGTAGGACCCTCTGAAAAGAGAAGAACATACCATGTGCTTAGTTTAAATAAGGTTTGGGGCTTTACAAAAATAAAAGACTTTATTAACATAGGAAATGATTCAGAAGAACCTGCAGGCTACAAAGCAGGGTAATATCTCTCAGATGATACAATTATCCAGACAACTGGAAAAACTTGCAATTATACAAATAAGGCATAGCACTGCAAAAAATATAGCACTATAGCAAAGTGGGAAGTTACAGAAAGGTATTCCACAAATTCTCCTAGGGAATAAAGAGTGAGTATGTTGCAATCAGCAGCCAAACTTGGATAACATGATATATAATGTATTAAAGATGTTTAAAGTTTCTTCATAACAAAGTGAAGGAGTCATAAATCACAAAGTCCTGATTCCTTTGGGTACCACAATTCTACAAGTTTGAAGACAAGGAATATATCAAGTTTCATTCTCATTATAATCTTCACGTGGTAACTTTGAGGTTGGAGAGAGAGATGAGACTTGTGGAAATATGCCTTCCATGAGGGAAAAGGCAATTATGCTTTGGATTGCTTGGATTTCTTCAAAGAAGAGTCTGATCCTTAAGTATTTGGGAGCATTTTGCCTCACAGGGATGAAATAACAGAAAAATTGGTAATACATTAAGTAATCTGGAGATTATTTTGTAACCAAGACTGACCTTTATCCACTTTCCCTATCAAATGCTCCCTTCCAAGAACTAATTACTGAGTCACTCTCTTCCTGTGTCATGTAAGTACTGTTTCTTTCCATTTTCAGAGGTTTTTGCATTTGCATGAACTATTCCTGTTTCTCCATACTAAGGCAGTTTAGCTACTAAAAAACCCAAACAAACAGAGAAGGGACACTTCAAAGTGGCCAGACATTGTGTGTCAGAAGAGAATTAGAGAACTCTAATAACTGTCTGGGCATTTATTTGCTATCATTTACCCGATCATTTCAAAGTACTTTTGAGCCATTAAAGCTTTACAACCTCCCACAAAGTTGGTGGTTTTAACCTTCTTTCACAGACAGTAAAAATGATACAGAAATAGCTTAGCCCCCGTGCTTTAGGTCATATGGGAGTAACAGAGAGGTGCCATAAACAACGTGACAAGGCTACAATGTTCCAGCCATTAGACAACACCACCTCCTTCTGGAATGAGCAGTCAGTAACAAGGCAGTCAGAGGGGGTGGGGAAATCACTGCAACTTCTTGACAATTATTATCAGCCAGCCTTCTCTAAAAACAGGACAGTGAAAGGGGAATTATGAAATTCAATTTCTGAATCGCATAGTATATACTTCTACATTAAAATAAAACAAGTCAGATAGTATTCTAAACAATGGAGAGCAATTCATGAAAGAAGAGCCTGCTTCTTGGCATCTGCATCTCCTAGTAGCTGTGGAGGTACAAAGAGCCCACGTGTGCAGCAGGATCAACAGGAGCACCAAGAAACTCGGTGAGAAGGAAGGCTGCATTATTGTAGGCATGTGATCACACTTTCATGAGCTGCTCCATCTTGAGTCCACCTGTTTGGTGGCTGGGATTTGCAGCTCGTGAGGCCCCCTCCAGTATTCGGGCTGTGCAGCTCAGATACACTGCTGTATGTATGCTGTATGTAATGCTGCCCAGTGCCACACAGGAGGGTTTCTGCAAACACAACTCAGAGACTGAACCTGAGGGAATGGCATGAAGCTGTGTCAGGAGAGGCTTGGGCTGGGTATCAGGAAAAGATTTTTCACCCAGAGGATGCTTGGGCACTGGTACAGGCCCTCCAGGGAAATGGTCACTGCATCAAGTCTGCCAGAGTTCAAGAAGCATTTGCACAATGCTTTCAGGCACATGGTGTGATCCTTGGGGTTGTCCTGGAGTTGGACTTCGATGATCCTTGACCCTTCCTACTCAGGGTATTCTATGATTCTATGAGTGCTTCTGAAGATTCAGCCCTATGCAGAGAAGAATCTCCAAGCAGATTGCATCCAGCACTTGGGATGTATGGAGCTGAGATCATTACAGTGCCGTGACGACCACAGCAAATGCTGAAAGGAGTCCAGGCCATTATTGCATAAGACTTGAGCACTTTCCTGGCAGTGACTGCAAAGAATATGAAAATGTTGAAACTGAATTTATCCTCAGTTTCAACATCAGCTTTCAGAAAAACTCAACCAGCAATGAAATTTCAAGGGGGAAAAGCTCCTCTGAAACTAATGGCTTTTCACTTTGTCTGTCAGTAGATGATTAATTCCTGGTGCCTCTGAGTGACTTAGAATGGAGTTCTGGAAGTCATGAAGAAGCAAGAGAGGTTCTGACCAAGGCTTAATCATTCTACTCTCAGCCCTTCTCTGTCCAAAGCTCTGCTGATTAGAAGCCAGCAAGAATTTTTCCTTGAAAAAGGCAAAGGAAAACGTCAAAATAATCTTGGTTTGCAACATGGGATCTCACATTAAGAAGAAACTAAAGCAAGACAGATTAAATGGAGCATTATTTTTTTTCTCAGAGTCAGATGCCTGATGTTCAGCAACTAAATTTGGAGTTTTTTAAATTTGTGTGTCTACTCCCAAAGCCAGTATAAACTGGCTGATTGGGCCCTGTGAAACATATGCCACATAGGCTGAAACATTAATTTGGAATTGTGAGTTAATCAGAGTGACCCAAGTTAAAAAACTTTCTCTAAGTGATTCACCAGTGATTACAGAAAAAAACCCCCAAGTCCTACATCTCCTCTCTCCTTGTTGCTATATCTGAACACAAGAGAATGCAAATCTATACCTCTCCCCACAGCAATTTGCACTTCTGGAAATACATTCCCCAGCCTAACACTAACTTGTGGTAGTCACTGCAAAGTAGGTCTTGACAATCTACACAGAACAATGGAGAAAGAAGGTGATTTGAAAATACTTCCTGAGCAACCATTTATAACAAACACCTCTAAAAACCTCCTGTGCTTAGAGCTGAGAATACAGAAGTGAGAACATTTGATACTTTATCATTATTCTATAAACTTCAAAAAGTACTAACTAGACAATATAAATCTAGCATATATGCACATAGATTATTGTATTATTTAATACTGAAATATTTTTACCAATGTTTATTAAGCTCCTCTCCAAACATCTAGAAATTTTAATTTTAAAAAAATCGGTCTTTTTAGCAAGTGGTAGAACAGCCAAAACTTTCTTAACAATCAAAACATTCCCAATAGAGATTTCATTTTTTCCAAAATTTAATAAATATTTTTTAAAAATCCTCATGATTCTTTTATTCCCAAAAATGGAAATTTTGGCTTAAACAGTGCTGCCTTTAGAGACAGAGAAAGAAAGTCCCATTCCTGATGTTGATATTCAATTCAGTGTTCACATCCATTAACTATTTTCTTTATGCACTGCCCTTCATCCAGTCCATAATTTTAACTTCTACAAAAGGAAAAGCAAGTGTTTCCCAGAACAAATTGCATGATCCACCTCTAACTCCAGCAGTAGCTCTAGCCAACTTGCAGTCTTTATGTGAAACTTGGTTGACATACTATTACAAAAATATAGCTTAGGATCACCTAATTAAAGACCGTTTACTAAGCAAGCAACTTTTAATCAGAATAGGAAGTTACATTAGGATGGCTAATCAAAGAAATGCGTACTGAGGTATTAACTTCCTTCATCTTGTCCTTTGTGTTGCTGTATTTTGTCCAACTACTGACACACCATGCAGAAGATCTATCTGGTTTTGCTGGAATATTGTTTAAAATTTTCATTCAGCAGACAACAACTCCCATCTACTCTCCTCAGCCTGGCTTTAGCATGCTGTGACTTCTGGTGACAAAGTTATCAATGGCAAGATTACATGGGAACACTTTCCAGATGGTGCAGGAGGAATGACACAGCTCTCTTCCTCCAGCTCAACCCTTGCCCTTTCAGGTGGCTGCTCTGTGGCCTCTTCTTTAACCCGTTCCTTACTACTTGACAGCTTGCCTACAAATTCCCATCTCCCTTAGGTTATTTCAGACTCCCTCACTACTCAGCGGCTCTGAAGCCCTGCCAGATTAAATCCCTACACTTCACTTCCTTTGAAGAAGAATTATCTTATAAAAGAGAAGTATCAACTAACCTGGAACAATTCAACTTTGAAAAACTTCTGGTTTTATTTTTCCATTCTCTACTTGCCTTTCTATCTTTGTTCTCTATTGTTTCAAATCTTTGCACACTACTGAAGTGACACTAACAAACTGCCCAGGTTATTCTTCCCTTCCTACAACAAAGGGTGATAGAGGCATTACACCCCAATCATAAAGTGCTGCTTTGGAGTTCATAGATTATTAAAAATCCTTTCTACCAGACTTGCAATTTCCTCTGCCATATCTTGGACTATTATGAGATGGACATTATCCAGCTACCCTTCCACTGCAAACAGTCATTTGCACTTCTAGAGTTACTCTTGACTGCCTTTGTTCCCATAGTTTGCCTTCCAAAAATACAGCCTCATTATCGAAGAAAAGCAAAGTGTTCTTTAGTTTGAGATAATACTTGGACTACTTTTATCTTCATGCTCTCCTTATTTCATTGGGAGGGACAAGAGATTTTATTTTGGACCTTGCTTCTAACTGGGTGAAATATATTAAGTTTGGAAATGGTCTTGCCTTTAGTTACAGATCTCAACAAAAGGTTCAGATAAGCCATTGACAACAACGAATTATGTGACAGGAAGGTCCTAATACTTAGAAATACTCAAATTTGAAGCTTCTTTGCCCAGGAATTGCACTGGTTGATATAGCAGTAATCACCTAAAAAAAAAAAAAAAAAAACAAAAACAAAAAACAAAAACCCACACATTTGGTCCAAGAAAGAGGAAAACCATTTTGACACTGATTTCAGCTTCCAACACATTTGTCATTTTGAGTATATGTTAGCAAATACTGACCAGAAACTGTTCCAATGACTACCTTACCTTACGCACCACAGCATCCCCAGAAGAGCTCCATCAAAGTAGAATATACCCTTCTGGCTCTGATGTGCCTGGGCCAAAATGTTGTTTCTACAGAGCACTCGCTCATCTTCCAAATCCCCTAGAGCACACCCTACACTTCCTGCAACTGGCACAGCTCAAGTCCATCCATCATCCAGCAGACAAAACAAGTGCTTACAGAAAATAGAGGAAAAATTGGGAGAGTTTAATGATTATTTTATGTTTCTCACAGAGACAGCTGCATGTGGCTATTCATTAAACCCCCAAACCCTCTTCCAAGTCCTTTGGCTTCGATGTATAAGGAAGATCGTCCCTTCTCTGTCTCAAGCTCCTTCCATCTTCACCATGCCAGAACTCCAGATCAAGCTTCATTTAAGCTATATACAAGGAGCAATTTCAATCCACTTAATATATGTAATCTAATAGCTCACTGCTCAATATATTCCAGAGTTTGGGAATGTTTATGAAGCTGCCACAAAGCTTTCAGTGCACTGTAGAGCTCTGCTTTGAACTGCCAAAGAAACTGGAGGTTCTTGCCATAAAATTGAGGTCCAGTATGTCACAGGGTGCACATTGTTTTGTTTTTTCTAATTTGAACCTGGAAACAATTTATATTGGGGTTTCTCCAGAACTGGTGAGTAACAACTGAGCACCCACATTTATGCTTCCATGTTAGTACTGAAAGAGATTTTCACAGTGGGTTTGGCCTCCTAAGAACCATCCACCCCACAATGCCATCTTCTCTCACAATTTCCACATATTAGATTTTATTAAAGAACAGCTGAAATGCCAGATGTCTATTTCCTAACATCACACTTCCAAAGGAACCCTTACTTTAGCTTCCATAAGAATTTTATGAAAGACTGAGGGATAAAGACATCTCCAGGTACAATCCCTGTATCATATTGGTCAAAATAGTATATTTTTAGCCAGTGTCCGTCATGTTTTATATTTAAACTAAATGATAAGTCTGTGAACTATATTCCCATGAGAGATGCCTTGGCAGTGACATGATGGTGCTTCCAGGTGTTACATGCTGAAGCAGAACTGGCAGTAGATCTTTGCTTTGGGAAAGCAGGAATGCTCCTGGACTTTAACAGCACAGGGACATGAGAAATGCCCTCTGGGGCCAAACCAGTCATCCACCTAGTTCTATAATCTATCAGTGACAATGGCTTATTGTAAGTAAGTGTGTACAAATACAAATACACTAATATATCTGGCAGACCCCACACTATTCCTATTGTTGCAATCATTGCAACAGAGTATTCATTTTGGATTGGCAATGTACACACTTATATTATGTTCTGTACAATCCTAATGACCAAACAAATAAATTTGGTCAGTTTAATTCCTTGAGCTATCCTCGAAGAGTCTTTCTTATTACAAACAATGAGCAGGCAGCACCTCTTCATTAGGAAAAAAAAGAGAAACAATAAATGAGCATACAAAACCCATGGGTTTAATTGGCTTATTAAAATTTATTAATCCTGGCTATCATATTTCATTGAGAAGAGCCACGAAAATGGCTTTAATTGGGCATGGAGGGAGTCTCCCATTTTGCTAGTCATTTTTGAAAGAGAGAGAAAACCACTACAGTAAGCTGTATATAAAGAGAGGTCCCTACACACCTCCAATAATCCCCTGGGGCTGCACAGCATAGTTGTGCCCAGCCTGAGCTCTCTCAGAGGAAGGATGCCCTGAAGACTTCTCCTCCTGTGATGCACCCCGTCTTCCCTCACCAACAACTGTCTTGGGGGTGCAGGAAGGGCTGCAGTACAGACAGAGATGCAGCCCCAACTGCATGACACAACCTAACTACATGAGCCATCAGGCAACACAGGAATATATCCAAAGCAAAACATTTTTATTTGTTTGGTTGTTTTTTTTTCATATCAGTCCATTTCTTCTGTGAAATTCTAGTAATTTCCAGGGGAAAAAAAAACAACCCAGTTTCCTTAGAGGTGTTTGGCTGAAAATTAAATACTTTTTCAAAAATCAGGAACAGTGAAGAATAATTGACCAGACCTCCTGCCAGTTTCCTGCTCAGAAAACCCTGTACTGATCTGTGGTCTCTCCCTTCTTGCCCCTGGACTCACACACAATGCCAGTATTGTGACTTGGAGGGAGCTGCCTTTCACACTGCTTTCTAGCTCTGGTCTTTTCAGCAGAGAGGAAGAGCTGGAAAGGTAGATAGCACTCAAGGAAGGCAGAATCCTTAGAAACAACAACTAATGAACTCAGACAAGTCTGAAGTAAAATCCTATAAAACGATGTTGTCAGATGTTCTCAGAAATGGCCTGCAGTGGAGAGCTGGCTAGTCACATACAGTTGGCTCTCCCAGTCCCAGCTATTAAACTGTTATGAAGCTAAAGTTGCATGCTAACTTCACTTTTCCACGTATGTAATAACTATCCACACCACAAGGATGTTTCACAACTGTAGAATGGGAAGAGGAGAGATACACAAGACACTCTGTATTAAAATATGATCCATGCTATGAAAAACAAATGAGAATCCTGGATGTGACCTAACTGTGAAGCAATTTCAAGTGATAATAAGATACCAATGATGAATTTGTTAAATCTGGAGTACATGTGGAACTCATCTGAAGCATACAGTCAAAAAAACCCCCACTAATTTCAAAAGTGATGCAACATGACACTTTGTCCATAGCAACTAGCTGAGGACAGTCTAGCCTGCAATTATATTTTTGTAGCATAAGTTTGGTAAATTTTTTAAAGTATGTTAATATTTATTGCTTACATAATAGTTCAGCAAGACTGCGTTCTCCTCCTCAGTTTAGACACCAAAAGTCACACTGCGAGGTACAGCAAAGGGTCTCCCAAACCAAGAATATACATATACATCATGTATTAGTCCTTTAACTCAGAAGAAAACCAAATAGCAACATGGTTGATCACAATTATTTTGAATTGCTCATGGATTTCTAATATCAGCATGATCACAAAATAGCTAGAACCAATCCTTACTGCAACCATGTTGTATGTCCATAGCAGAACCTAATAAAATAATCTTCTGAAATCTTTTCCAGCATGACATTTCCATGATTTCATCCCACAAATTATGTGCTGCCTCTTTTTGAATTGAACACCAATATGCCCAGACTATCCTCCCTAGATTCTGTCTAATCTCTTCTTGAAAGACCTTAGAGACAGCAATTTGGCTACTTTCCAACAAAGTCTGTTCCCAAACCTAAGCATTCTGCATATATCTATAGAATCTCTGTTTTCCATCTACTACATGTTTTGTATTAATGTTATTTCTTTGTAGGTCTTAGCAATTTTCATCACTGACATTTATGGACAAGATTTTGCAATAGCTTATCCTATTCTTACATACTGATTTCTGTTTATTCACTGAGTATGGAGCTTAGGTCCCTAAGCTGGATTTTTTTTTCCATTTTCAATGCTAGGAGCTTACAAGTCAGGTGTAGACATGCTGAGCACAACGGGACTGATGGATCTGGATGTAAGTACCTCTAGCCAGTGAGACTCATCTACATATAAATTTGTTTCAGAAGAGGGTATAGCCTGAAATAAAAGTAATTCTATGATAGCCCATGCTTAGAGAAGCTTTTAGTGGCTAAAATAGCACATCACTTTGCAGTCAGCTTTTAGACAAGGAAAACTAGATGCATCCTCTTTGTTATCAACAGTATCATTTACTGTCAGGCTGCTTGCTGCCATTCTTTTTTCTAACAGGTTTTGACTTTATATAACTCAGGAACCTTTTCCCACTTAGCAGAGACTTCATTTCCACTGTGCACCAAAAAGTTGAAATAGGTGAATATTACCATGTAATACAGATAAAGTCAAAAGTCAAAGCATTTTCTATTGCTTATTTTTTTGCTCCACCCCCAGATTATCACTCCTTTTCTTTACTGCAGCCTAATATTGACATCAAAAGTTCAGGTAACAGTTAAGCTGTACTTTCATGCCAAACACTGGTAACTTACCAATAAGGAGGCAGGGACAGAGATTTATCAAGGAGACAACGACTCCAAACTACTGTGACCATGAAAAGGGAGCACCCTAAATTTTCAAGGACTTTTTGGAAAAGCTATTTTGGATAGCCCCATCAGGAAGCAGGAGGCATATATTACACTGCAACCTTTCCCAACACAACAGCCTAAGGCCGGCCAATGAGAAGATTTTCATACTGCTGAGGGTAAGTGGTCTGTGAGTCCTACAGTGAAATATTCGGTGTCAGGAAAATTACCTCCATCTTTGACCTCTGCATGATTCATACTCTTTCAAGCTAATACTTAAAACAAAACATATGAAAATAAAAGTATTATGGGTGTCTAGATGTAAACACAGGACTGTCTGGTTAAAAACAGATGTAATTTTTACTCCTTTCATTTACTTTTGTCTTCCTGTATGCAATGCTACTGCTAAGAATTACATACCTGTTATGGTTTGACTCTGGCTAAAATGCCGAGAGCCCACACATAGATCCAAAATTTCTCAGAGAAGGAAAAAAAACTTCGACTTTTGTAATAAGGGTTACAAGCAACTGTTTATTAACTATTTCACAAGCAAAACAGGCTCTAACTTAGAATATTAAGTATTAACTACTACTACTAAAATGAGAACTTAAGAGTTTAAGAGTGGGAAATTTGATAGATGTTACAGACACCTTTCTCCCCCCATCCCTCC